>CM043003.1:22364556-22705814 GCA_023678885.1 Pogostemon cablin | reverse complement strand
TAGGTGAAAATAGCTCTAATCAACCCCCCAAACTTAAGGTGTTGCTCGTCCCCGAGCAACGAAAATGACAAACCAAAAGGAGAAATTTTCACCTAGAAAAAGACTAAACGAACATAAGCAATAACACATCGTTAGCAATAATAACTACAAACTATGCTAAGTCATCCTACAACATTAAAATCATGACATGGGAAATTAACAAGTTCAATCAAAAGAGAATAAAATGTAATATAGTCCCCTTTTAAGTCCAAGCCTCACAATGGATATTGATGTCTCTCAACACTCTTTTGAAATAGGGTAGATCACACTCATTAATCGATTGACTCGAATCACTATAAGCTTGCTCGCGGACTATATTCACAAACCACCAAAGTTTCATTAGTGATCAAAAAGGTCTTTAATTAGGATGTAATGATAGGCTCTTTGGTAGGGTAAGAAGTATATGGATAAGAGTGACTAATCATGTGTAAGTAATCAAAAGAGATGGCCAATTTCCTCAACTTCTCCACTTTTCTTTCTTCCTTGCTTATCTTTACAAATCTCAAGCACTATTCATTAACTTCCCTAGGATTGAGCTTCTTTTGATGCATGCTTCATATCTTTGAATTTTGTTTATTTGAGCATTTTGATGTTGATTTGCTCCTTTCTTACTTTGAGGTTGCATGTGCATTCTTGTTTTGCTCTTTTCATCCTTTTTCTTGCTTGTTTACCATGTCCTTTTCTTCTTTTTCTAATCAATCAATCCTTTCTAGCTACCATCTCCTCAATCACCCACACAAAGGTATATATAAGCTTTGAATAGGTAATTAAGGTTTGTAATGTGCTAAATTCACAAGAAATAAGCTTATAGGCTCAAAGTGGTTAACTAAGGATGATGTTCATGGTAGGGAACATATATGGCAATGACTATAATAACAAGGATGGCCTTAGATCATTTCACCAATCTCCACTAATCGGGCTCGTTCCTATAGTCCTTGAGCAAGTTCTAACTTATCAAACACAACCGATCCACTCATGAAGAAATACCATGTATGCATGGTTGAGGCTCAAATGCTCACAAGCTTGTGCTCGGACCTTAAGGAACTTATTACACCACATTCATCTCAAAATTGAACAAGTTAAGTAAAACATGTCACAATTTGAAAGTGTAGAGATTCTTAATCATAATTTGTCATCACTTATCACCACAACTTATCATCACTCACATTCAAAAATGACTCACGACATCCCTAAACAAACCACCAAACATCCCAAGACAAGAATGAAAATCACATAACATACAAATAAGGACTCAACAAACAAGACACAACAAAAATACAAAACATGCAAAAACACAAAATACCATCATCCATAAGAAAATTAAGCACACATTCATCCCAACCTTTATTGAAAAGAAAATCCTAATTTACGAAAGTAAACCTCCCATAAACATAACAAATGAAGTAGCATGCTAGTCACAACAATCCAAATCAAACTCAATTCATTTCAAGTAGTAAAATGATAAGGTGTAGAGTACTCCCTCAATAGGCATTTGGTAAGGAAAGCGTTAGCTTCAAGCTCCATCATGCTTCCAATACCTCTCATTCATGCTCAAACACTCAACAAACACCATTATTTTGACAATTTCATTATAAATATGGACTATCATGCACTTCAACACCACCAATCATGCCAAAATCAAACCAAACTCATGAGAAAATTTTTAAAATTTGTCCAATTTTACAAGAATCATACTCAAGTGGTGAGTCACACCACACACTCTCCCCCCAAACTTAAATCGAAACAAGAGTTGAGACTTAAGTTTGCAAAAAGTGGTGAGACTTACCCTTGTAGTTTCCATTGATGATCTTCTTGTAGAGAAGTAACCGCATCCACACGACACAAGCTATGGCCACCACGCACTAGCACCCCCCCAAACTTAACTCGAGACAAGAGTCACGAATTAAGTTTGCAACAAATGTTGGAACATATCAACTTGAATCCATGAAGCATTTCTCGTTTCTTCAAAGTGCATTTTTCTCCATGATCACAATCAACCTACAAGTCCAAAATACAAAACAACAAAAACAAAGCAATAAAGATAGTGATGGGGTGCCTCCCATCGAGCGCTAAGTTTAACGTCTTCAAGCTAGACGGAAAATTTCAAACTCATCGGAATGGCCATGGATAACGGTCGTCCTTGCCACCATACTTTAATCTTTGCGCTTCTTCATCTATTAAGTACTTGTGGCAAGCAATGGCCTCGTTGGCACTCTTAAGATTGAGCTTAAAATTGCCAACTATCCTTGCATGACATTCCATTGTCCTCTCCATTCTAGCAAACCACTTATTCCTCCTTTCAACGAATATCCCCAAATTTTCTTCCAACTCTCTTTTGTCCCTAAGAATTTGTGAGGTATCAAGAGGTAAGACAAAGTCAATAGAAACAATGTCAAGAAAATCATTGCAACTTAAAGAGTTTAAGGATTTAGGAATGCTCATTTCACTCTTCAAGTCCTCTTCATTTGCTTCCATAACTTGCTCGTCTTCCTCTATTTCATTGGCATCAACTGGCTCTTTAATCTTCTCACTTGATTCATTTACCCCCAAGTTCTCTTCTTCCTCCAACAAAAATAAGCATTCATCAATTATCTTCTCTTCTTCCCTTTTATCCTCCATAGAATCTCCCTCTTCAATTTGTTGCGAATTGTTCAAAGAACTTACAAGTTGGCTCATTTGATACTCAAGGGAGTCCATCCAATCATCCATCTTCTTCTCATTTTCCTCCATTCTAGCCTCCATCTTTTTCATGAATGCTAACAATGTATCCTCAAAGGTCGACTTCTCTTCTTCATTAGATGGCTTGGCACTTAGATCAAAACCTTGATATCCTCCTTGGCGATTCTCTTGACTTGGTGGATAATTCCCTTGAAAACTTCCTTCATAGGTATTTTGAAAATTCCCTTGGAAATTACCCACTCCCATGAAAGGATAATCTTCTTCTTGAGGATTGATAGAACTCGATTGAGAAATTTGGCCTTCACTTCCTTGAGAACATCTTCTAAATAATTCGAGTAAGGCATAATTTTGGAACGGAGAAGAAACTTTGAAATTCGGAGTGGAATAAGTGTATCCTTGTTGTGGTTGGAATGTGTTTCCATTGTAAGCTTGTGGCCATTCATCATATCCACCATGATTGTAGTATTGAGAGTGAACTTGACTCATTTGGCAATCATATCCATAGTAACTCTCAGTTATATAGCCTTTTTGTTGTGGAGGAGGAACTCTTGCATATTGATTTCCATAATAACCACTTGTTCCATCCATCCACCTAATGCTTTTCTCCACAAAGTTTACTACAATCTTCCTTCAACTTTCTATTTTTGGGCTTTGTTCTTCCTCCCCTTCTTTCAAGGTAAGAGTACCTATCAAAAAGAATAAGTAAGAACAAAATTTTTCAAAGAAAATATAAGAAATAAAACAAGATAAAAAATATCCTTATCAAGAACAACTAAAACAATAACACAGTACTCGACTAGTCCGTCAAACTCCCCTTTGGCAATGGCGCCATTTTCTTGTTTGCCTTTTTTTTAGCACTCACGAGCAAGAATACTCGATCGTTGTAGTAGTATATCCCAAGAAAAATTATCAATCCAATAAGGAGTTATGTTCGTACTAGCAAAATACTTGAGCTCATGTTCATGTTGTTTTTGTAAAGATGATCGGGGGTTTTGAGATTGATTAACAACTAAAACAAGTAACAAGTAAATAAGAATAGCAAATAAGAAAAATGACAAGTAAAGAAAATAGGTGCTAAAGTTCAAGTATGGAAAAACATGGGATTAGAAACATCCAAGCACACTCGATTCATATTATCATGCAAACGGAATTCAACTCAATTGATGTAGACTAAGGGTGATCACGATTGTATCCTAAGCTCCCTTTCAGGTTACAAAGGTTGTTGATCCATTTTAGACTCCCAAAAGCACTTAAGATCAAAGCCCAACATTAACCCCTTCCATCTAGGTACTAGTTAGATTAAACTCTCCCTTTTTGTGTACTAAGGCCAACGAATGGATTGGTTCCCCTCATTGAATTCAAATATCCTTTCGGTCAAACCCAAACTCAATGTCTATTCATGCCTTCCTAATACTATAGAGGGTCGTTTCCGTCTCACTCCAAGCAATACATACATGATCATCATAATAGCACTTAATTACCACAAATAATCCATTGATCAACAATCCATTAAACCAATAAACATTCATGAATAACAAACCATGCTATCACAATATCAAAGCAATTAAATCCCATGAATAGAAATCAACATCAATTAAATGAAAAACCAATTTAATCTACATGATAATATAAATCTAATATGCTCTTCATATTCCTAATCCCACTAGAGGGATTAGCCTAACATGATTAGGGTAACAAAACAATTAAATGATCTATTACACAAATCCATAGTTCTAAATCCAAAAGAGATTCAAAAGAGATGTAAATCTTCCCCAACAATTTCTTGTAGGAAATCTTCAACACTCATGGATCTCCCACTCTAGCTCTTGAAATCTTGAGATCTCTCACACCCAATGAAAGAGATGAAGATTTGGTGGAGAATTTATGGAATGGATGAAGATGGATCAAAGTGGATGAAGGTGGATCTAGATGGTGGTGGAAAATGGGAGGAAAGGTGTGTGATGTGTAGGTGAAAACACATATAAAAAGACACTAAAATGTACGTGAAAATAGCTCTAATCATCTATCTAATCATAACCATAAGAGCCTTATCCCTTCTACTCACCACACCATTCAGCTGGGGCATGCCCGGTGTAGTCAACTTGTGATTTAATCTCAACTTCTGATTATTAGTTCCTAACTATCCTAAGAGGTCTTCATCATCACGATTGAATCGTAATGATGTGATATATTTTCCATGACGCTCACTGTACCAGCCTTACAATTCTTGAATTAATCCAAGAACTTAGACATGCAGTGCATCAAATAAATATATCGGTTCCCAGAATAATCTTTGAATATTCATAACCACCTCTCGCCTGGATATTGTTAGGTTCGCTTGAATCAGAATGAACTAATTCCAACATATATATCTTTGGCTCTATACCCCACAGCCTTGAAAAGGCAGTTAATCAATTTTACTTCCAAGCACGACTCGCAAGTCCGATAGTTTCCACTTCAGATAAACCTTACGGTCTATCGGCTATCAACTTTTGAATCCTACTCAAGTAAAATGAATTAGTCATAGACGCCAAATGTATGTTTAGTTCATTTCCGAAGGTTCATTTCTCTTACTAATATTAGAAGATGCATTATTTAATTACTATTTATTGCATCTGTGGGATGTGCATGATTCAAGAATATCCAAATTATCCACCAATGTACTTTAACGGATTATAGCCTCATTCCTCATTTCTATGACCATGTCATTTAAATGAAATGAAGTATCCATCCGTTAATGCATAGAAACCGAAATTAAATTCTTTCTATGAAACGTACGTAAAGACAATTTCTCATAATCAATCGTTTATTCTTATCATGAGATAAATAAACAACTCCCACTGCAATAGCCACTACCTTTATAGTTTTACCCATGTTATTAACAATCTTATCCTTACTCAGTGATAAACATTTAGTGATTCCAGTATCTACATACTTCGTGTTAGTAGATGCCATCACTAATCATGTTTAAACCATTAGTAAATAAGATATTAACCTTGTTCAGTTCATGATGAAAATTGGCTTTCTTTTGCCACATGTTTTGTTAGAAGTTTCCCACCATATACAACCTTTCGTATTTCAGGTAGAACTTGCTCAAAACATCCAGGCAAATTGTGAAGAATAAATTGATTTAGGTTTCCCTTTCAATTTCTATTGCAAGCTCTTCCAATTCATTCATCAATTCAACCATGATCTTCTGCCTTTTTAATTTACTCTAGTATCCGAAGAGTTACATGAGACCATCATATTTCTATGAACCTCTCATCTCTTCACTAGAGACTTTAATAGGCATCATGAGACGTCCTTTGTGAGAATACACATGTATTTTCTTAAGCAGTAATTTTAAAATACAAGATTATTTTCCAATCATCTAATTTGGACAAGTAAATATAATTTCTTTTAGTTAATAATTAGTGAAATAAAACCATTCGAAATTCAGAGAATCTCAAATAAATATTCCGATCAAATCTTCGAATTTTATCCTTTTATATTATTTCCCTCAAAACAATATAAAAATAAAATTCACCGACATCTCAAGCACCGTGAGTCTGCAAGCCACGTTAGGATGGACGTTTACAAACCCAAACATTTACAAGAGAAGGTTTTACCCATTAATTTCATTTGTCAACCTAACTTTATGACAAAATAATTAATAGTCGGTTCCTCTTTAGCCATGCAAATAATAGCAGTGACTCCGTTGGGGAGGATACTAATTATTCACATCTAAGTGTACACCATTATTTGATCCCAAGTCCGCTGCCCAAGCTTATGTGCCTTACTGTTAGAGAAGTACACACGCGCTCAGATAACTTTCTACAACCATCAATTATATAAGTTTGTACTAGTGAACCGCATATAAGCTCATCCGTTAGGGAGGAATGTACTATAGCCAACGCGCAAGCCCATATGCAACACATTACAACCAATAATTATTTAAAGAAGTTTGTACCAGTGATCCGTGAATAAACTCATCCGTTAGGGAGGAAGGCTCTATTGCCAACGCGCAAGTTTACTCACATCACTTACAAACCAATAATGGAGGCCGCGGGAATTAATTACCAATCCCCTCTCCCACTTAGTTATTTAAACACCGAGGGTTTTTAACATGCATATAATATTTAGAAATAAAATATACATAATAGCATGCTTCTATTAACAGCAATTTAAATAAATAAATCACATAGAACATGCCTGTCACATATACAACAATAATTGACAATTAAATCAATTAATCAGTTATATAACATTAATTAATTGCATAATTAGTGGATCAATCAATTTGGGCCCAAGAGCAACAAATAAGCACAAAATGAGCAGCAGATTAAATAATTAATCAAGCTCATTATCCATGGCCCATAATCTTAACCCAAAATTAAATTAAGTCCACTAGGCCCACCAGCATAAATTAGTCCATTAATAAAATTAATTAATTTATCATGCTTGGCCCATTAACCACAATTAATTAAATCCAGCAATTAAAATTGCTCAGCAGCCCATTACCATTTTAATAAAATTTGGACCCAACAGCCCAAAACCAAATTAAAAAAAATGAGCAGCCAACAAGCAAGAAATAGGCCCATCTATCCTGCCATCCCAAACCTCATCAATAAAAATTGGGCCCAACTGAACACGGCCCAAAATGCTATGCCCAAAGCCAATTAAAATAAGGCCCAATAGCAGAATCAACATGCTGCCCTAAAAACCAGCCGCCGCACACACACCTCCAGACTCCAGCAGTGGCGGCGCATCAATCGGCGGACCAGCCGACAGCCACCGGAATCGAGCCGCGCCGACAGCCGCCTTGTTGCCTCGCTGCCAGACGCCTCGTTTCCTCGCTGCCTAGCTCTCCGAAACCATTGCGCGTCCGCCTGCTGCCTGAATCAAGCTGCCAGCGAGTGTGAGACATGCCTTCGACAGCCACCGGATCCGGCCGAAGCCTCCAGTTGGCGCGCCGCTCCAGCGAATTCACGCTGCCGACCATCCTCACCGGCCACCATGAAGACCCCTTTTCCAGTCGACTCTGCCTTGAACTCGCCAGTCCAGCCGCGACTGAAACCATACGGCGCTGTCACGCAAGAAACTCGACGCCGCTGCTCCCGGCGATCGCGCCTCAGCCCACCGAAGTCTCGCCGCCAGCCCCCGTCCATTCCAGCGCCGCCGTCACTATCCAGCATGCCGCCATCCAGCCGAGAGACGACAGTCCAGAACCGCGCTCCGCCGCTGCCCACAACAAGGCTTCGCCGACCACTGCCCTCACCGCTGTCGCCGACAGTCGGTGAGTCTCCAGGTCATGCCGACGCATCGCCCAGACTCTCCTCGCCTTGAAGTCGTCGCCGCCTTGATTTCGAATCACCACTCGCTACCGTCAGTCGAAGCCTGATACCAATTGTTGGCATTCGATCATTTAGTCAATGTGACCCGTTAGAATATCATGCATTTCTTGTTGGCAATTGGATCGTGCGGTTCAACGTGATCCGTTAGGATTAACAGGTAAACAATAAGCAGCGAAAGCGATTATTAAACTGTTTACCGTACTTCTGGGTTGGTGTAGAGGTTGAACGTTGCAGAGAACCACCTCTCGATCTTCTGCTGTATGTCCCAAGTGTGATCCTGCTGTTGTGTGGGCAACAGTCTGCAGGATCTCTCAATCTGCTTCTCTTCCCTTCTCTCACCAAAAGAGACGCAGGAATAATCTAAGGGTTCCAGGAAGCTGAGTTCACTTATATATTGGGCTACAGCAGGGATCAGGAGGAGAAATTGGGCTGGGCCTCAATTGAATTTAATTAACCAAGCTTAGCCCAAAGCTTTTAATTAAATCCAATAATAATAATATAATCCACTAAAATATTATTACTGCACTACCCGTCCAATCCCAAAATTATGTTCTGGGCTCCTTCTTATTATAAGCCCGATAGTCTCCCCATGTTTAAGATATACAATGCCCATTAATTAATTAAGTTACTGACAACTCAAATTAATTAATATCTCATCCGAGAGTAGTACCACTCAACCTTATTATCATGCCGGAAATTAATCCACTTGCAAGATTTACATGATAAACCTTATGAGCTCCTCAAGGGGACATCATCAACCTATGTCGGACATGGATTCCTTCTACAATCAACAGCACACCATAGATACAGTACTACTTCCCAACTCACCGAGTTTGTTGAATTAATACTTATAAATCTCACCCATTGATGAATCAAAGAAATACATACTGCCCTACGTATCGAGGTTATTGTATAGGGATTAAGAGCACGAACTTCCATAATAACAGAGATCAAGTTCTACTATATAGTCAGTATAAGAAGAACGATCTCAAGCGGTCCTGCTCAATACACACAAGTGCACTAATGTGATTCTATAGCCAAGACAAGCTAATACCAAATCACACTACAACCATACCGATAGAGAGTCCCCGTCTATCTCAGTTGTGAGCATCTGTTTATACTTTATAAGGAAACCGATAATATGATCTTCCACGTGTTGTCGCACAACATATTATCTACAGTATAAAGTAAGTGGACTATTGCATCATGCATATAAATAAATTATAAGATGCAATCATTTGATCAATGATTCTCAATTCAAATATTGTTATGACATTGTTCATACTAAAGGTAGACTTTTAGTATACAATCCAACATTTCTATCATAGCGGAAGTAATAAATCATAGAAACGATTACCGTTCATCAGGGTATGTTGATGAAGATTGATTCTCGCAGGCAGCCTGCGCAGTCCCACGAGAATGGCCATAACTTCCTCATCTGATGTTCGAATTGAGTGATCTTTGCGTTCAGACGATCCTCTCGTCGACGGCTTTCCGTCAGTATATTGATCATCAAATTCTGAGCACTTTACGATTTTATATAAATTTCGCAAGGCGGCGGACAGCAGCAGCAAACTACCTTCTGATCTTCTTCCGTATGTCCCAAGTCCAATCTCGACGTCGTGTGGGCGACGATCTACGAGACCTCCTCAATCTGCTCTCAACCCTCATCACACGTGAATAATGAATTAGATTAGGGTTCCAGATAAGTTGAGGTGTCTTATATACATGGGCTACAGCAGGGACCAGGAGGAGAAATTGGGTTGGGCCTCCATTGGGCTTAAGTATCCAAGCTTAAGTATCAACAGCACACCATAGAGACAGCACTACTTCCCAACTCATCGAGTTTGTTGATTTAATTACATGTAAATCTCACCCATTGATGAATCAAAGAAATACGTACTGCCTTACGTGTCGAGATTATTGTATAGGGATTAAGAGCACGAACTTCCATAATAACTGAGATCAAGTTCTCCTATAAGTCAGTATAAGTCGAACGATCTCAAGCGATCCTGCTCAATACACATAAGTACACTAATGTGATTCTATAGCCAAGACAAGCTAATATCAAACCACACTACAACCATCCCGATAGAGAGTCCCCGTCTATCTCGATTGTGAGCATCTGTTTATGCTTTATAAGAAAACCGATAATATGATCTTCCACGTGTTGTCGCACAACATATTATCTACAGTATAAAGTAAGTGGACTATTGCATCGAACATATAAATAAATTATAAGATGCAATCATTTGATCATATGATTCTCATTTTAAATTAATTGTTATAACATTGTTCATACAAAAAGCTAGACTTTTAGTATACAATCCAACAGCATGTATCTATCTAAGAACTTCTGCTGCAATTGGTCCCATGTAGTGCAGTCAGCTGCATCAAGAGTGTCATACCAAGCTTTCGCCTTATCAATCAAAGAGAACTTGAATAAGGCGATCCGCCTAGCATTATCATTAGCTCCAACTCCTTTTTAAGTATTTGCATAACCAAGAAATCTTCGGAGATGTTGATATGGATCTTCAAAACAACCTCCAGAAAAGGGATTCGTTTCCACCATGCTAATAAGAGCGGGATGTATCTCAAAATCATCATCTTTCCCCCTTGCTCCAATCAACCCCATGTTACCAATTCCATAATTCGTGAAACTTTCACGTCTGGCAACATTATCCGGATCCTGTCTTGCTCCGGCCATGTTTAGCTTAATGTGTTATTCGTTCCTTTCCTTCCTCTCCTTTTTCAAGCGCACAAGTAACTTAGAAAATTTCAAGGTTAGATAGAAAATAAATAATCACAAATAAAAGAAGAAAAAAAAATCTTAATCAACTAGAAATAATAAAATCAATAATAATAGCCGTCCCCGGTAACGGCGCCAAGAACTTGATGAGTATTTTCTCAACACACAATTAATCCCCAAGTATGAAGGATATCAATTGTAGTTTCGAAAGGTGACCAAGTGAATATCGAACCCAAGGAACGGTGTACTATCAATTTAATTATTATCTAAATTAATTAAGATAAGTGACAATAAAAGTTGATGGATTTAATTAACAACTACTAAACAATTAATTAAAATACTAAATAATAAAAAATATCACTCGAAGAATACGAAATTGGATCAAGTAGGAGAATAGGTAGCTCTAGGATAATCCAGTTTTTCTCATTAATTTCCCTTCCATGTGTCAATGTCCGACTCTGCCTTGTGGAATATGGACGCATCACTAAACCATGCATATCTACTCTATAGATACAAGTAAACATGCGTGTAACACGTGTGAATAACCTCGGAGCAAGAGATATAATTTCACCCCCCTTTCTAGGTACTATTAGTATCAATTATTTCCCCTAGGATTGGTACTCTAACCTGATATGATCTCCCTTTATAGGTACTATAAAATTATCCTCTTTATCCTACTTATTAACCCGAATTCAATTCAATTAACAAGTATTCATATAAGATAGTTCTAATAAGACTTCGCAATCCCTTCACTTAGAATTATAACATAAAACCCTGCTCAACAGTGAACGCACTCAACCAATAACCATGTTATGTATTCAGACTCTACACAACGATTATTGATGCACAAAACGACTATGAGTATGGATTAAAAAGGCACAATCTTATATAAAATAAACCATAAGTAGTGTTGTATAGAATATACACATAGAAGATCAATTAATTCATAAAACCATCAAAACTCCCAGATCTATCAAAAAGGCTCTAGCCCATGGTGTTGTAGGAAACACACATGGTGGTTGGATAGATCTTACCCGGATGTCCGGAAAATACAAGATAAATTAGGAAATGAATAAACCCTAGATATGGCGTCTTCATGTCCTTCTCCGTCTTAAATCCTCCTCTTGGTTCTCCTCTTGATTCCGCAAACGAATCTTCAAAGTGATGGATGGATGGAGGATAGGAAGTGGATGATGGATGGTGGGTGATCCCCCCTTGTGGGGTGTTGTATGTTGTGGCCTCTCTTCTTCTCTCTTGTTGTTGTGTTCTCCCTTCTTTTGTGGCTTCATAGACCTCCTTTTATACTTGTAATCACGTCTCCTAGGGCTGGAATGGGCTTTTCAAGTGATTACACGCGTTTAGGCCTCGAAAATATGGATATGGAACAGGAGAGGTCGAGCCATGGTCGAACCACCCTTCTGGACGTCCCAGGTGCATGGTTCGACCAGCCAACAGGTCGAACCATGCATGTCGTGGTCGAACCAGCTATTTTTCCATCCAGTTCGACCTGAAGCAGGTCGAATCGATTTGCGCAGGCTCACTGTTTCGTATATAACTTTCACATCTAACCTCTGAATTGAGTGATTTTTACGCTCACGAGATCCTCTCTTCCTGGGATTTCTATCCATATAAAGAACTTATAATAACTCTAAGAATTTAATCTGTAACAAGTCATGGAATGTAGCACATCTGTTCTGTTCGGCACAGCTCACGCGGCGTCACTTCTTTGCTCATAACTTCCTCGTCTGACCTCCAATTTGGATGTTCTTTACGCCAAAACGACCCTCTCTTCAGTGTCTTTCCAACCATATATCACAATACCAGTTTTGAGCTCCACACAAACACAGAATAATTATGAAAGTTGGACGTGCGTTTTCAACATTCTTTCACAAATTGCACATTTTTCCTAACTTTGCACTTTTGGTCCTTTTTCCACCTAAAACACAACAAAACACCTCAAGTGCACCTTTTTCTCATATATAATGAATATAAGACCATTGTGCTAATATATAATAAGAATTTTCATCAAAAATGTGTAAGATTGGACACTTAAACATGCTTATTTTCACTCTCATCAGGATCCTACCCTTGGGGGATCCCAACAGGTTGATCAGTGACTCACCGATTGCCCTACCGGTCAATTCAACGATCGTCCCACCGATTAAGGGTACGATGCACCCCTAGAGCCACCTTACAGAGACAAAAACACCTATCCCTCCTAATTTATTTACCCGGCGTAAGGCCCCAACATGGGAACCCACCCCCGGGGATCCTAACGGGTTGATCGGTGACCCACCGATCGCCGTACCGATCAATTCACCGAACGCCCCATCGACTAAGGGTACGATGCACCCCAAGAGCCATCCTACCGAGATAAAAACTCCAATCCCTCCGAGTCTATTAACCCGGCGTAAGGCCCCAATACGGGATCCCACCACCGGGAGATCCCAATGCATTGATCGGTGACCCACTGATCCCCCTACTGATCAATTCACCGATTGACCCACCGACTAAGGGTACGATGCACCCTTAGAGCCACCTTCCCAAATCAACTCCCATCCCTCTGGGTCTATTAACCTGGCGTAAAGCCCCAACGTGGGATCCCACCCCTGGGGGATCGTAATGGGTTGATCGGTGGCCCACCGATCGGCCTACCGATCAATTCACCGATCGCCCCACCCACTAAGGATACGATGCATCCCTAGAGCCTCACTGCCGAGATAAAAACTCCCATCCCTCTGGGTTTATTAACCCGGCATAAGGCCCCAACGTGAGATACCACCCCTGGGGATCCCAATGGATTGATGGGTGATCCACCGATCGCCCTACCGAACAATTCACTAATCGCCCCACCGACTAAGAGTACGATGAACCCCAAGAGCCACCTTATCGAGACAAAAACTCCCATCCCTCTGGGTCTATTAACCCGGTGTAAGGCCCCAACCCTGGATCCCACACCAAGGGGATCCCAACGGGTTGATCAGTGACTGACCGATCGCCCTACTGATAAATTCACCGATTGCCCCACCGATTAAGGGTACGATGCACCCTTAGAGCCACCTTCCTAAATGAAATCCTATCAATCCGGGTCTATTACCCTGGCGTAAGGCCCCAACATGGCATCCCACCCTTGGGGGATCCCAACGGGTTGATCGGTGACCCACCGATTGCCCTACCGATCAATTCACCGATCGCCCCACCGACTAAGGGTACGATGCACCACTAGAGCCACCGTACTGAGATAAAAACTCCTATCCCTCCGTGTCTAAGAACCTGGCAAAAGGCCCCAACGCCGGATCCCACTCCCGGGGGATCCCAATGGATTGATCACTGACCCACCGATCCCCTACCGATCAATTCACCAATCGCCCCACCGACTAAGGATACGATGCACCCTTAGAGCCACCTTCCCAAATCAAGTATCATCCCTCCGGGTCTATTACCCCAGCATAAAGCCCCAACATGGGATCCCATCCAGGGGGATCTAAACGGAGTGTTTGGTGACCCACCGATCATCCTACCGATCAATTTATTGATCGCGCCCACCGACTAAGGGTACGATACACCCCTAAAGACATCCTATAGAGTCAAAAATTCCCATTCCTATGGATTTATTAACCCGGCGTAGGGCCCCAACGTGGGATCCCACTCTGTAGGATCCCAATGGGTTGATCGATGACCCACAGATTGCCATACCTATCAATTCTCCGATCTTCCCACCGACTAAGGGTACGATGCACCCATAGAGCCACCCTACCGAGACAATAACTCCCATCCCTCTGGGTCTATTAACCCGACGTAAGTCCCCAACATGGGATCCCACCCCTGGGGGATCCCAATGGGTTGATCGGTGATCCACCGATCGCCCTACCGATCAATTCACCGATTACCCCACCGACTAAGGGTACAATGCACCCTTAGAGCCACCGTCCCGAATAAAATCTCATCCATCCGGGTCTATTAACCTGGCGTAAAGCCCCAACATGGGATCCTACCCTTGTGGGATCCCAACGGGTTGATCGGTGACCCACCGATCGCCATACCAATCAATTCACCAATCGTCCCATCGACTAAGGGTACTATGCACCCCTAGAGCCACCCTACTGTAACAAAACTCACATTCCTCTGGGTCTATTAACCCGGTGTACAGCTCTAATGCCGGATCACACCCCCGGGGGATCCCAATGGGTTGATCGGTGACCTGTCGATAGCCCTACCGATCAATTCACTAATTGCCCCACAGACTAAGGGTACGATGCACCCTTAGAGCCTCCTTCTCGATTCAACTCCCATCCCTCTGGGTCTATTAACTAGACGTAAGGCCCCAATGTGAGATCCCACTCCTGGGGGATCCCAATGGGTTGATCAGTGACCCACCGATTGCCCTATCGATCAATTCACCGATCACCCGACTGACTAAGGGTACGATGCACCCCTAGAGCCATCCTACCGAGACAAAAACTCCAATCCCTCTGAGTCTATTAACCCGGTATAAGGCCCTAACATGGGATCCCACCACTGGGAGATCCTAATGGGTTGATCAGTGACCTACCGATCGCCCTACCGATCAATTCACCGATTGACCCACCGACGAAGGGTACGATGCACCCTTAGAGCCACCTTCCCGAATCAACTCCCATCCCTCCGGGTCTATTAACCTAGCGTAAAGCCCCAACACAGGATCCCACTCCCGGGGGATCGTAATGGATTGATCAGTGACCCACCGATCGGCCTACTGATTAATTCACCGATTGCCTTACCCACTAAGGGTACGATGCATCCCTAGAGCTACACTACCGAGACAAAAACTCCCATACCTCTGGGTTTATTAATTCAGCGTAAGGCCCCAATGCGGTATCCCATCCCAAGAGGATCCCAACGGGTTGATCGGTGACCCACCGATTATCCTACCGATCAATTTACCGATTGCCCCACCGATTAAGGGTACGACGCACCCTTAGAGCCACCTTCCTGAATAAAATGATATCAATCCGTGTCTATTACCGCAGTGTAAGGCCCCAACATGGGATCCCACCCCTGGGGGATACCAACGGTTTGATCGGTGACCCATCGATCACCCAACCGATCAATTCACCGATCTCCCCACCGACTAAGGATACGATGCACCTCTTGAGCCACCGTACCGATACAAAAACTCCTATCCCTCCGGGTCTATGAACCCAGCGTAAGGACCCAACACCGGATCCCACTCTTGGGGAATCCTATCGGGTTGATCACTGACCCACCGATCGCCCTACCGATTAATTCACCGATCCCCCACCAACTAAGGGTACGATGCACCCTTAGAGCCACCTTCCCAAATCAACTATCATCCCTCCGAGTCTATTAACCCAGCGTAAAGCCCCAACATGGGATCCCACCCCTGGGGGATCTAAACAGAATGTTCGGTCACCCACCGATCGCCCTACCGATAAATTTACCGATCGCCCCACAGACTAAGGGTACGATGCACCCCTAGAGCCACCCTACAGAGTCAAAAACTCCCATCCCTCTAGGTTTATTAACCCGGTGTAAGGCCCCAACATGGGATCCCACCCTGTGGGATCCCAACGGGTTGATCGGTGACTCATCGATTGCCCTACCGATCAATTCACCGATCTTCCACCGACTAAGGGTACGATGCACCCATTGAGCCACCCTATCGAGACAAACTGGGTATATTAATCCGGAGTAAGGCCCCAATATGGGATCCCACTCCTGGGGGATCCCAACGGGTTGATTGGTGATCCACCGATAGCCCTACCGATTAATTTACCGATTGACCCACCGACTAAGGGTACGATGCACCCTTAGAGCCACCTTCCCGAATCAACTCCCATCCCTCCAGGTCTATTATCCCGGCATAAGCCCCAACGCTGGATCTCACCCCAGGGGGATCCCAACTATTGATTGGTGACCAATAGATCGCCCTACCGATCAATTCACCGATCGCCACACTGACTAAGGGTACGATGCACCCTTAGAGCCATCTTCCCGAATCAACTCTCATCCCTCCGGGTCTATTAACCTTTCTTAAGGCCCCAACATGGGATCCCACCCCTAGGGGATCCCAGCGGGTTGATCGGTGACCCACCGATCGCCCTACCGATCAAGTTATCGATTGCACCACCGATTAAGGGTATGATGCACCCTTAGAGCCACCTTCCCAAATAAAATCCCATCCATTCGGGTCTATTAACCCGGCCTAAAGCCCAAACATGGGATCTCATCCTTGTGGGACCCAACGGATTGATCGGTGACCCACCGATCGCCCTACCGATCAATTCACCGATCGCCCCACCGATTAAGGGTACGATGCACTCCTAGAGCCACCCTACAGAGACAAAAACACCTATCCCACCTGGTCTATTAACCTGGTGTACGTCCCCAACATGAGATCCCACCCCCGAGGGATCCCAACGAGTTGATCGGTGACCTACCGATCGCCCTACCGATCAATTCACCGATCGCCCAATCGACTAAGGGTATGATGCACCCCTAGAGCCACCCTATCGAGATAAAAACTCATATTCCTCCGGGTCTATTAACCTGGCGTAAGTCCCCAATGCCGGATCCCACCCCTGGGGGATCCCAATGGGTTGATCGGTGACCCACCGATCGCTTTACCGATCAATTCACCTATTACCCCACCGATAAAGGGTACGATGCACCCTTAGAGCCACCTTCTCGATTCAAGTCCCATCCCTCCGGGTCTATTAACCCGGTGTAAGGCCACAACGTGAGATCCCACTCCTGGGGAATCCCAACGGGTTGATCGGTGACCCACCGATCGCCCTACCGATTAATTCACCGATCGCCCAACCGACTAAGGGTACGATGCATCCCTAGAGCCATCCTACCGAGATAAAAACTCCAATCCCTCTGAGTCTATTAACCCAGTGCAAGGCCCTAATGCGGGATCCCACCACCGGGAGATCCAAATTTGTTGATCGGTGACCCACTGATCGCCCTACTTATCAATTCACCGATTGACCCACCGACTAAGGGTACGAAGCACCCTTAGAGCCACCTTCCCGAATCAACTCCCGTCCCTCCGGGTCTATTAACCTGGCGTAAAGCCCCAATGTGGGATCCCACTCCCGGGGATTGATCGCTAATTTCTTTTTACCCTCAAGTATAAGGGATCGGTTGTAGTGCAAGTGACCAAGTAAAATATCGTTCCCACAGGATAGCTATAAATTTAATAAGTAATTCTATGTGATAACTCGATTGTAAGACAAATCTGGGGTTGGTTTTTGAAAGAATGATAATTTAAATAAAGTTCGATAATAAATTAATTATGAAATAAAATAATTATCACGAGAGAAAAAACAATTTAAGAGTTCAAGGATTGAGAATTGGTAATGCTAGGGTAAACAACTTGATTATGTGATCAATTTATCTAGACCTGAATTAATTACTTGCAGACGTTTATAAGAGGATCACTAAGCCTAGTTAGATCACCTTAATCGGGTAAGATCTAACACTTATAATGAGCTGGAAATCCTTGGATCAATAAGAAATTAACTCCCTCTCCCTCTATAGGTACTTCATGCTAAATTCCATTTAAGGCTAGAGTACTAGACTTCCCTTTCTAGGTACGCGATTGTTAACCCTTTTTCTCCTTACCAATTACTTAATAATGGTATTTTACCAAGTATTTAGTATTCCAAATTGATTGTCTAACACGCTTAGGCTTTAATGGTCAATACACCTAAGAATGTCTCAGGAAACAACAATTATCATGCAGAAATAGAGACTCCTATTAACTATCAATCAGTGGTACCGTCATGAATAATCAAAGGAATCAAAACTCAAACTCATAATAATATGAAGTTTCAAAATATAATCTTCAATAAGGAAATAAACAATTTGCAAGGTAATCAATTCAAGTTTAGAATAGTTTAAATCACATAATCAAGATTGTTTCAACACCCTAACATTACCAACAAAGAACTTAGCCCATGGATTTACTAGAACAAATCATGAATATGTAATTAATCCTAACCATAGTGCTAAATAACAAAAGATAAATGATTAAGAAGAAAGAACCCGGTCGAAGGATTCTGTCTCTTCAATCACGATCTCCATTGGGAACTCCGTCTCCGATCCAAGTAGCAACTCCGATCGTCTCTCCGGTGGAAGGATGAAAGAATGTGGTGAGAAGTGAGGAGTGTGCAGCTAATGGTGTTGCTGCTGCTACAACTTGCAGCAGCTACAAGTTTACTCTACACACTCTACTCACATGTGTTGTGATTGTGATTGTTGTGTGGGTGAATTGGATGTGTTGGTGTGTTTTGGATGTTGATGCTGCCCTTATTGATAGTTGTAGAAGGGGACACAAAATCACATGCCTCCCTTCCTCTTTAATTTCAGCCCATGTTGCTCCATGCTTCCACTTCACTTTGTTCTTGCTGCCCATGTTGCTCCATTCTTCCACTTCACTTTGTTCTTGCTGCCCATGCTTCCACTTGCCTTTGTTTTGCTGTCCATGTTGCTCCACCTGCCTTGTTCTTGCTTTTGCAGCTCATCATGCATCTCATTTCAAGCTTTTCTTCCTTGTCTTCTTTGTTTTGAAGAATATATGGCATGTTAGGTGCTTCATGTGGTGCATGTGAGGTGTATTATCTTCCCTTTTGTCCATGTGTGCACTACACCCACTTGCATCATGCTTTCCAGGTAGGTTTCCACGTGATAAGGTCGAAGCAACCTCCCTCAAGTCGAATCAACGTTGAATCTGCATTTTTCACGCCAAAAACACGCTATTCGACCTTGATTCGACCAGAGCTTCTGGTCGAATCAAGGCTGTCGTGGTCGAATGAGCACACTGGACATCTCTGCACGTTGCTTCCACCTGTATTCGACATCAGGCCTTGGTCGAATTGTGGCTCTTCAAGTCGAATGATCTGTGTTGTGGTCGAATGACAGTCGAAGTGATGTTCTTTAGGTCAAAGCTACTTGCACCCCTTCATTGTTTTGTGTATAACTTCTACATCCGAGTTCCAAATTCAATAATTCTTGTGCTAACGCGATCCTCTCTCCCTTGGCTTTCAACATATATAAAGATCTTTCATAAACACCAAGAGTTGAATGTGCAATAAGCTATGGAAAGTAGCCAACAATCCTGTTCGGCACCTCTCTCGTGTCGTCACCATTTTGCTTATAACTTCCTCGTTTGGAACTCGATTGGGGTTTTCTTTGCGCCAAAACGACCCTCTCTTCAGTGGCTTTCCAACCATGTAGCACACCATCAGTTTTGATCTCCATAATGAACACAGCATAGTTATGAAGTTGGACATGCGTTTTTCATTATCCTTGCATGAATTGTATCTTTTTTCCAACCTTGCACTTTTGACCCTTTTTTCTATCAAAATACAATAAAATACTTTAGTAGCACCTTTTAATCATTAATAGTTCAAAGTAATAATATATGTGCAAATATTATCAATTATACACTCAAAAAGGTATCATATTGGACTCAAAATACATGAATTTGCACTCTCATCAAACTCCCAAACTTAGGTGTTGTTCGTCCTCGAACAACGAAACGGTAAACCAAGAGAATAATGAGATGGAAAGTCATGTTCAAAGGTGAGGATCAGAATATCAACTATGCCTTCATAAGATGTAATCAATCTCAACTTGGTTCACATAACTTCAAGTTCAAAAGCATCAATTCATTCAAAATATGCAGTTAAGATAATTACTTCACCAATTCAAGTGCTCAATCCACCTATGCTTACATGATGTATGTAATGTAACTCTTACACTCATGATGTATAAAATGTACATCGGTGGGTTATATACAAGTACTCTCAAATTCAATTCAAGTGCATGCGTAACCATAGGCTTGCCAATTGTCTCACTCTCCTTTTACTTATAGCTTAGCAGATTATGAATCAAAAAGGTCTTTTTATTCGGTTGTAATGTAGGTTCTTTGGAAAAGGTAGGAAATATATGGATAAGTGACTCAAAACTTGGATCAATCAAGCTGTCGTCCATCTTGATCTTTCATTTTTCCTCATCACTTTCATTAAATACATTTCTTTTCAATACCAAATTATTCAATTCTTTCTTCAACCACATTATTCATTTTCTTCTGTTCTTTCTACATCAAGGGTATGTGCACAACTGATTATGATTTTTATACCCTTTTTCTTTTCTTTCTTCATCATCCTTTTCAACTTCAATATATTCACATTATTCTTCTAACCACTCTAACAATTACTCAATTGATCCAAGTAATACAAGGAAAAATCAAATACTGATTAAGCTCAATGGGCTATTCAAAGAATGGATTTTTTTAAGGTTCAATAAGTTGACTAAGGATTTAATGAATTCAGGTAGAGTGTATAGAAAAGATGGGCTAAAAATCAAAGATGGCCTAATATCATTTTCATAATCCACTAGACTATTCTCAAATATTCAAGGAGACTCAAGGCAAGTTCTAGAATACACGCACAAGAACGATATGCTCAAGAAAAATTATCATGCATCTATGTTACATGATTCATAGGCTCAAATCTCACTTGGCTTTATAGACTAAACGAGCACTCTTCAAGGCTATGCATACATCTTAACAAGCACATCAAGAACTTCAAGCACTTAAAAATTAAAGCATGTTCCCCTAATCAATCATAATCAACATCTTATCACATGCATCATAAAAGCTCAAACATAATCATTATAGGAGAGATAAAAATATTGAGAGACGAAAATCAATGACAGGGTATCAAAGGACACACAAAACAAACAAAAACATACAAGATAATTGGATAGTCGCAAAAAAATTTTGAAAGATCGAATAAAATTCGAAAATTCTAAAAAAAAATTGACCTCCAAGCACACAGACACTAAATAATGCAAAGAAAACATACCTGGATGCGGATGGAACAAGGGAAGAACATCACACTCCCCCAAACTTAGATGAAAACGTGAGTTGAATCTAAGTTTAAGAGGATATTATTACCTTATGTGTAAGCACGCACCTTGATATAATTCACCTAGTACAAGACATAACAAACAAAATAGAATAAAAGCAATAAAATGGTGGGTTGCCTCCCACTCAGCGCTCTCTTTTTAACGTCGTTGAGCTGACAGAGCAATGTAAATCAAGTCAAGATATCAACGAACAGAATTTCTCCTTCACCCTGATGATGATAATGCTTCAAGCGATGCCCATTCACCGTGAAAAGAGCTCCATCGTTATTCTTTAATTCAACCATTCTGCTCTCATAGACTTGACTTACTTCATAAGGACCCATCCACTTTGATTTCAACTTACCTACAAAAAACTTCAAACGAGAGTTTAATAAGAGAACGACATCCCCTACCTGAAAGTTTTTGCTCCGAAGCTTTGCATCATGCCATCTCTTGGTCCTTTCTTTGTAGATGCAGGAATTTTCATATGCCTTCTCTCTAAACTATTCAAGCTCATTCAACTGTAGAAGACGACTACTACCTGCTGCTTCAAGATCCAAGTTGATCTTCTTCACTGCCCAAAAGGATTTATGCTGAATTTCCACAGGAAGGTGGCAAGATTTTCCATACACCAATTGGAATGGTGACATCTCCAAAACAGTCTCGTAGGCAGTTCTGAATTCCCACAATGCATCATCAAGCTTACTAGCCCAATCCTTGCGACTAGTACTCACAGTCTTTTCCAGAATCTGCTTGATTTGCCGATTAGAAACTTCAGCTTGCCCATTCGTCTACGGATGGTAAGGTGTGGACACTCTAAGTTTTACTGCGTAATGCTTGAGAAGATTCTCCATTAGCTTATTTAGGAAATGAGTTCCCCCATCACTGATGAGAATTCTCGGCACCCCAATGCATGAAAATATGTGCTTCCTTAAGAATGCTATGACTGTTCTTGCATCATTCAGCTTGGTTAGAATTGCTTCTACCCACTTTGAGACATAATCAACAGCAAGCAAGATATATAAGAATCCATTTGATGAAGGAAATGGACCCACAAAATCTATGCCCCACACATCAAAGAGTTCCACCTCATACACAATTTTCAAGGGCATTTCATCCCTTTTAGATATGCCCCCCATCTGCTGGCATCTATCACAATTCTCTACATAAAATTTACAGCACTTAAAAAAAGAAGGCCAAGTAAAACCTGATTGCAGTACTCGTGCTGCAGTCTTCTCCGCTGCAAAATGACCCCCATTTGGTCCATCATGACACATACTCAATACGCTCTCCCACTCTTCTTCAGGAATACATCGGCGTATGATATTGTCAGGACACATCTTGTAGAGAATTGGATCGTCCCATATGTACTTATTGACATCAACGATGAATTTTTTATAAAGGTACTGGTTTAAATTATACGGCTTCACTACACCTCTACTAGCCAAAAAGTTGACTATATCAGCGTATCATGGAGCTGGAGGTTTCTACATCATCTTCACTAACTTGCAGCTATCAATTTGAAGTATTTCCTCATCAGGGAATACTTCCTTAATGAGGTCGTACTTATTAACACAATGATCCTGCGGCTCCAATCTAGAGAGATGATCAACTATCATATTCTCGCTCCCTTTCTTGTCCTTGATCTCAATTTCAAACTCTTGAAGAAGTAAGACCCATCTGATTATTCTTGGTTTTGCATCCTTCTTCTCCATTAGATAGCGGATAGCTGAGTGATCCGTGTATACCACTGTCTTCATGCCCACCAGATATGGGCAGAATTTGTCAAAGGCATACACCACTGCAAGGAACTCCTTTTCTGTTACTGTGTAGTTCTTTTGAGCTGCATCAAAGGTTTTGCTGGCATAGTAGATAGGTTGGAATCTCTTCTCCCTGATCTGTCCTAACACAACCCCCAATGCTATATCACTAGCATAACACATCAACACAAAAGGCTGCGTCCAATCTAGAGTGGTCAAAATTGGAGCAGTAATCAAAGCCTCTTTAAGTACGTGAAATGCATGTAAACAAGTATTGTCAAAGTCAAAAGGTACATCTTTCTCAAACAGATGAGACAAAGTCTTAGAGTATTTGGAGAAATCCTTGATAAATATGCGGTAGAACCCCACATGAGCAAGGAAAGATCTAACCCCTTTCTCATTAATCGGTGGTGGAAGTTTTTCAATGGCTACCACCTTTGCCCGATCAACCTGCAACCCTTTAGAAGACACATGATGGCCGAGTACTATACCTTCTCTTACCATGAAATGGCATTTCTCCCAGTTCAGAACAAGGTTAGACTCTTGACATCTTTTCAAAACAACAGTGAAGTTAGCTAGACAAGAATCTAAAGAAGATCCAAATACAAAAAAATCATCCATGAATACTTCCATAATTTTCTCAATTAGACCCTCAAAAATATACATCATGCATCTTTGAAAAGTAGTAGGAGCATTGCATAAACCAAAAGGAAGTTTCCTAAATGCAAAAGTACCATATGGGCAAGTAAAAGTAGTCTTATCCTGATCCTCCAGCGCAATCATTATCTGATTATAACCAGAGTATCCATCTAAGAAATAATAAAACTCATAACCCGCAAGCCTATCAAGCATTTGATCCATGAAAGGTAAAGGAAAATGATCTTTGCGTGTGTTTTCATTTAATTTCCTATAATCAACACAAGCACGCCACCCTGTAGGTACCCTAGTAGCCAAAGTCTCTCCATCCTCAGATTTTACTATAGTCATGCCTCCCTTTTTAGGTACCACATGCAATGAACTCACATAAGGGCTATCACTAATAGCATAAATAATATCAGACTTCAACCACTTAAGTACTTCTTTCCTAACCACTTCTTGCATTGTAGGATTTAACCGCCTCTGATATTGCACAGAGGTTTTCTTTTCATCTTCTAGTCTAATCCTATGCATGCAAATTGATGGATTTATACCTTTCAAGTCTTCCAAAGACCATCCTATGGCAGACTTATGCTCCCTAAGGACTCTAAGCAGTTTATCAAGTTCAAGTTCAGTTAAGGAAGATGATACAATTACCAGATATGTTTGGTTTTCCCCCAAAAATGCATATGCTAGATGATCCGGTAAAGGCTTCAATTCCACCTTCTTTTTCTCTTCAGATTCAGGTTCCTCCTTCTCTAGTGGCAAGAACCTTTTTGTCCATTTTTGTTCTTCAATTCTGGACACCTCTCTTTCGTCTTCCCTACAAGCATTTAAAGCATTCAAATATTGAATAAATTCATCATTAAAAATATTACCTGAAAATTTAGATGCAAAATCACTGGCAAGAGTAGGGAAAGAAAAACTATTGCTGATGCACGTCTCCAAATGATCTTTGGATAGAATCAATGGTAGTTCTTCTTCAATGATCTCGTCAACAACATCGATCAATTTGCAGTTTGCTCTTTCAGCTGGCCACTTCAATGTGCTATCAAGAGAAAAGAGAACCTCTTCTTCTCCCACTCTCAATTTCAACTTTCCGTCTTCAACATCAATTAGAGCCCTAGCAGTTGCTAAGAATGGTCTCCCCAAAATCAGAGGCACATTGTTATCCTCTTCCATCTCAAGTACCAAGAAATAGACTGGGAAGATTAATTTATCCACCTTCACAAGTACATCATCAATAACTCCTCTTGGATGCGTAAGAGACCTGTTAGCTAGCTGTAAGGTCACCGAAGTGGGCCTCAGTTCCCCCAAACCAAGGGTTTTGAAAGTATTTAGGGGCATCAAATTGATGCTAGCCCCCAAATCACACAAAGCCTTGCATGTAGCATTCTTTCCAATCTGGACGGGGATAGTAAAACTACTCGGATCTTTTAGCTTGGTAGGTAATTTCCTTTGGATGATTGCACTGCACTCTTCGGTCAGATTCACATTTTCCTTGTCTCCAATACTACACTTCTTTGACATAATTTCTTTGAGAAACTTTGCGTAGTGCGGCATCTGATCAATCGCTTCAGCAAATGGTATGTTGATATGGATCTTTTTGAATACTTCCACAATTTTTTGGAATTTTTCATCAAGACCCTTTTTCAACTGCCTAGAGGGAAAAGGAATAGGATATTTTGTCTTAGGAATGCCAAGACTATCTCTTTCGAGATCATCCATTTTGTTCCTTTCCCTCTTAACTTTTTCCCACTTCTTCTCAACAACAACTGTGTGATCAATATCGCTCTGCTGACGAACCGGATCAACAAGCATGGAAACAGGATCAAGCGGCTGTGAATGAGCAAGGTCGCTCATATGCTTATGTCCTTGCACGGTGCTGGGCTCGGCGACGTATGGATGTACATGATCATTACTGTGTGTACGTCCATGCTGTTCCTCCGGCATCTTTGGTCCTTCATACTAGGTGCCACTTCTCAAGGTAATAGCATTACACTCTCTTGGATTTAGTTTAGTTTGAGCAGGAAATTTACCTTGTTGTTGCAATTTGCCCACTGCAGCATTCAACTGACTAATAGCAAGCTCTGTTTCTGTCTTCTCTCCACTTCTTTATATCTTGCTTCAGCCTCCTTATGCCTTGCTTCTGCTTGCTCTTTATTTGAGACCATCAACATATCGAGTTTATCATGGTTTCCCTTCAACAGGTTTCTGAGCTGGATGATGAGAGTGGAAATTCATGTATTTTCGGGTGCAATTTGATACCTATTTGAGTGTATAATTGCTATTATTTGCACAAATATTATCACTTTGGATTATTATCAACTAAAAGGTGCTACTAAGGTATTTTTTTGTGTTTTGATAGAAAAAATGATCAAAAGTGCAAGGTTGGAGAAAAGGTGCAATTTATGCAAAGATGATGAAAACGTACGTCCAACTTTCATAATTTTTCTGTATTGTTGTGTAGATCTAAACTGTTGACGTGATATATGGTTGGAAAGCCACTGAAGAGAGGGTCGTTTTGGCGTAAAGAACATACCAATCGAGTTCCAAACGAAAAAGTTATAAGTAAAATGGTGACGACGCGCGAGGAAAGCCGAACAGAACTGATGGCTATTTTCCGTAGCTTATTGCACATTCAAATCTTGGTGATTTTGAAACCTCTTTATATGTATAAAAGCCAAGGAAGAGAGGATCACGTGAGCGCAAGAATTATTTAATTCGGAACTCGGAAGTGGAAGTTATACACGAAAAGATGAGAAGGTGCAAGTACATTCGACCTAAAAAAGCATCACTTCGACCTCAAAACATGATGCAAGTTGCAAAGTAGTGCACACATGGGCAAAAGTGAAGATAATACACTCCACATGGGACACATGAAGCACCTAACATACCATAGATTCTTCAAAACAAAGAAGACAAGGAAGAAAGCTTGAATGAGCTGCAAAAGCAACAAGCAAAAATAGGTGGAGCAATATGGGCAGCAAGAACAAAGTGAAGTGGAAACATGGAGTAACATGGGCAGCCATGGATGCATGTGATGTTGTGTCCCCTTCCACAACTATAAATAGGGGCTGCAAGAACACAATTCAAGCATCCAACACACCACAATCAACACAATTCATACACACAACAATCACAACACATAACACAAGTGAGTAGAGGGTGTGGAGCTAAGTTTGCAGCTTGCTGCAAATTTTAGCAGCAGCAACATCAGCTGCACACATCCTCAACTCCTCACCATATTCTTTCATCCGGAGAGTCGATTGGAGTTGCTACTTGGATCGGAGATGGAGATCCCAACGGAGATCATGATTGAAGAGATGGAGTCCTCAAAACGGGTTCTTTCTTTTTAGTTATTTATCTTTTGTTGTATAGCATTATGGTTAGGATTAATTACATATTTGTGATTTATTCTAGTAATTCCATGAGCTAAGTTCTTTGTTGGTAATGTTAGGGTGATAAAACAATCTTGATTATGTGATTTAACTTCTCTAAACTTGAATTGATTATCTTGCAAATGGTTTATTTCCTTATTGAAGATTTTATTTTGAAACTTCATGTTATTATGAGTTTGAGTTTTGATTCCTTTAATTATTCTTGACGGTATCACTGATAGATAGTTAATAGGATTCTAAATTTCTACATGATAATTGTTGTTTCCAGTGACAATCTTAGGTGTATTGACTATTAAAGCCTAAGAATGTTAGACAATCAATTTGGAATATTAATTACTTGGTAAAATATCATTATTAAGTAATTGGTAAGGAGAAAAAGAGTTAACGATCATGTACCTAGAAAGGAAAGTCTAGTGCTCTAGCCTTAATTGGAATTTAGCATGAAGTACCTATAGAGGGAGAGGTAGTTAATTTCTTATTGATCCAAGGATTTCCAACTCTTTATAAGTGTTAGATCTTACCTGATCAAGGTGATTTAACTAGGTTTAGTGATCTTCTTATAAATGTTTGCAAATAATTAATTTGGGTCTAGATAAATTGGTCACATAATCAAGTTGTTTACCCTAGCATTACCAATTCTCAATCCTTGAACTCTTAAATCATTTCTCTTGTGTGTTGTTATTTTAATTTAAAACTATTTTATTATTTAAATTATTTTATTCGTTAATCATTCTTTCAAAAACCCCGGATTTGTCTTGCAATCAAATTATCACATAGAATTAATTGTTAAATTTATAGCTATCCTGTGGGAACGATATTTTACTTGGTCACTCGCACTACAACAGATCCCTTATACTTGAGGGTGAAAAGAAATTAGCGATCAAGTTCTTGGCGCCGCCTGTCGGGGATAGTTTATAAATTTAAATTTAATTTTATAGTGATTTATTTTATTGTAGGACGTTAAACCTTACATGCTTAATTTTATCTTCCTTGAGATCCAAACAATTCTGATCTTCTGAGTGAGAATAGGTGTATGATCACTAGATCGAGTGGACGAGCTATCGAGCCATTAAATCCCGAGCTTGAAACACTTATTAGAAAGAACAGAAGAAAAACGAAGCAGCCAGCTACACCGATTCCTAGCTCAGATTCGGAGAGTACTTATTCCTCAGAAGAAGAGAAAGTTGAAGAACTTTCACAAAAATTGACGGAGTTAACCTAGCTGAGGAGAACGAGACTAAGAAGATGGCTGACGATCAGGCCTCGACATCGATGTGGGACCAATACAAACTGAAGCATACTACTAATGCTGGGTTAAATGGACCTGCAATCATGGCAAAGAACTTTGACCTACCTTTTGGATTAATCCGAATGGTAGAAAGACAACAGTTTAGTTAAAATCCCCTGGAGAATCCTAGTGAGCATCTTCAGATTTTCAATGAGTATACAAGGACGCAGAAGCACATGAACGTTCCAGAGGATGCTATCAGAATGTGGCTTTTCCCATTCTCACTTACGGGAAAAGCCAAGGAGAGGTATAACAATCTCCCTCAAGGTTGTTGTACTACATGGGAGGAACTGGAAGATAGGTTCCTAAACAAATACTTCCCTCCATCCAAGAGTTTCTTGATAAAGAAGAAGATCACTTAATTCAAACAAGGAGCCTTGGAAAGTTTCTACGAGGCATGGGAAAGATTCAAAGAGCTGTTATGGAGCTGTCCAAAACACGGCTTTTCTAAAGATACTTACTTAGGCTTCTTCTATCAAGGCCTAAGAAGAGATTCGAGAGTGCCGGTGGACGCAATAGCAGGAGGATCTATATTCAAGCAGTCTGTCGAGGCAGCTAAAGAAATATTCGAGGAGATAGCATCAAACACGTATGATTGGCCGGCATATAGAGCAGACGGAGATGCATCTTTTGACAAAGTGGCAAAAATAAAGGTACATGCCGGAAGGAATGAAGTGTCAGCCATCCATGATCGCCTGGATGAATTATATAAAAAGTTGGACCGCCTCACCAAAGGAAGCAGAGAGGAAGTAATGATGGCTGGAGATGAAGATCAATTCGAGGATGTCAACTATGCTATGGGGCAAAGTTTTCAAGGAAACAGACAAAATTTCAGACCAAACAATCAGTTTGGGGGAAGGAATGACCAAGGGAACAACCGTCAGTATCAGCAGGGTTGGAACCAGGGGAATTCAAATTTCAATAACCAGAGAAGAAATGAAAATTTATCTTATTCAAATCCCAATAGTGCAATTGCACCACCTCTGGGATTTAATCCAGCTCAGAAACCTGTTGAAGGGAAACCTCAATGGATGATAAGCTTGATATGATGCTCAAGTTGATGGTCTCAAATAAATAGCAAGCAGAAGCAAGGCATAAGGAGGCTGAAACAAGATATAAAGAAGTGGAGAGAAGACAGAAGGAAACAGAGCTTGCTATCAGTCAGTTGAATGCTGCAGTGGGCAAATTGCAACAACAAGGTAAATTTCCTGCTCAAACAGAACTAAATCCAAGAGAGTGTCATGCTATTACCTTGAGAAGTGGCACCCAGTATGAAGGATCGAAGATGCCGGAGGAACAGTATGGACGTACACACAGTGATGATCGTGTACATCCATACGTCACCGAACCCAACGCCGTGCAAGATCATAAGTACATGAGCGACCTTGCTCATTCACAGCCATGTGATCCTATTTCCGTGCTTATTGATCCGGTTTGTCAGCAGAGCGATATTGATCATACAGTTGTTGCTGAGAAGAAGTGAGAAAAAGCTAAGAGAGAAAGGAACAAAAAGGATGATCTCGAAAGAGATAGTCTTGGCATTCCTAAGACAAAATATCCTATTCCTTTTCCCTCTAGGCAGTTGAAAACTTGATGAAAAATTCCAGAAATTTGTGGAAGTATTTAAAAAGATCCATATCAACATACCATTTGCTGAAGCGATTGAACAGATGTCGCACTATGCAAAGTTTCTCAAAGAAATTATGTCAAAGAAGCGTAGTATTGGAGACAAGGAAACTGTGAATCTGACCGAAGAGTGCAGTGCAATCATCCAAAGGAAGTTGCCTGCCAAGCTAAAAGATCCGGGTAGTTTTACTATCCCTGTCCAGATTGGAAAGAATGCCACATGCAAGGCTTTGTGTGATTTGGGGGCTAGCATCAATCTGATGCCCCTAAATACATTCAAAACCCTTTGTTTGGGAGAGCTGAGGCCCACTTCGGTGACATTACAGCTAGCTGACAGGTCTCTTACGCATCCAAGAGGCGTTATTGATGATGTACTTGTGAAGGTAGATAAATTCATCTTCCCAGTCGATTTCTTGGTGCTTGAGATGGAAGAGGATAACGATGTGCCTCTGATTTTGGGGAGACTAGTCTTAGCAACTGCTAGGGCTCTAATTGATGTTGAAGACGGAAAGTTAAAGCTGAGAGTGGGAGAAGAAGAGGTTTTCTTTTCTCTTGATAGCACATTGAAGTGGCCAGCTGAAAGAGAAAACTGCAAATTGATCGATGTTGTTGATGAGATCATTGAAGAAGAACTACCATTGATTCTATCCAAAGATCATTTGGAGACATGCATCAGCAATAGTTTCTCTTTCCCTACTCTTGCCAGTGATTTTGCATCTGATTTTTCAGGTAATATTTTTCATGATGAATTTATTAGATATTTGAATGCATTGAATGTTTGCAGGGAAGATAAAAGAGAGGTGTCCCGAATTGAAGAAAGAAAGTGGACAACGAGGTTCTTTCCACTAGAGAAGGAGGAACATGAAGATGAAGAGAAAAAGAAGGTGGAATTGAAACCTTTACCGGATCATATAGCATATGCATTTTTGGAGGAAAATCAAACATATCCGGTAATTGTTCCATCTGCCTTAACTGAACTTGAACTTGATAAACTGCTTAGAGTGCTTAGGGAGCATAAGTCTGCCATAGAATGGTCTTTGGAAGACTTGAAAGGTATAAATCCATCAATTTGCATGCATAGGATTAGACTAGAAGATGAAAAGAAAACCTCTGTGCAATATCAGATGCGTTTAAATCCTGCGATGCAAGAAGTGGTTAGGAAAGAAGTACTTAAGTGGTTGAAGTCTGATATTATTTATGCTATTAGTGATAGCCCTTATGTGAGTCCATTGCATGTGGTAGCTAAAAAATGGGGCATGACTATAGTAAAATCTGAGGATGGAGAGACTTTAGCTACTCGGGTACCTACAAGTTGGCGTGTTTGTGTTGATTATAGAAAACTAAATGAAAACACACGTAAAGATCATTTTCCTTTACCTTTCATGGATCAAATGCTTGATAGGCTTGCGGGTTATGAGTTTTATTATTTCTTAGATGGATACTCTGGTTACAATCAGATAATGATTGCACCGGAGGATCAAGATAAGACTACCTTTACTTGCCCGTATGGTACTTTTGCATTTAGGAAGCTTCTTTTTGGTTTATGCAATGCTCCTGCTACCTTTCAGAGATGCATGATGTATATTTTTGAGGGTTTGATTGAGAAAATTATGGAAGTATTCATGGATGACTTTTCTGTATTTGGATCTTCTTTAGATTCTTGTCTAACTAACCTCACTGTTGTTTTGAAAAGATGTCAAGAGTCTAACCTTGTTCTGAATTGGGAGAAATGTTATTTCATGGTAAGAGAAGGTATAGTACTTGGCAATCATGTGTCTTCTAAAGGGCTGCAGGTTGATCGAGCGAAGGTGGTAGCCATTGAGAAACTTCTACCACCGATTAGTTAGAAAGGGGTTAGATCTTTCCTTGGTCATGCGGGGTTCTACCGCAGATTTATCAAGGATTTCTCCAAATATTCTAAGCCTTTGTCTCATCTGCTTGAGAAAGATGTACCTTTTGACTTTGATGAAACGTGTTTACAAGCATTTCAGGTACTTAAAGAGGCTTTGATTACTGCTCCAATTCTGACTACTCTAGATTGGACGCAGCCTTTTGTGTTGATGTGTGATGCTAGTGATATAGCATTGGGGGTTGTGTTAGGACAGATCAGGGAGAAGAGATTCAGACCTATCTATTATGCCAGCAAGACCTTTGATGCAGCTCAGAAGAACTACATAGTAACAGAAAAGGAGTTCTTTGCAGTGGTGTATGCCTTTGACAAATTCCGCCCATATCTGGTGGGCATGAAGACAGTGGTATACACAGATCACTCAGCTATCCGCTATCTAATGGAGAAGAAGGATGCAAAACCAAGAATAATCAGATGGATCTTACTTCTTCAAGAGTTTGATATTGTGATCAAGGACAAGAAGGGGAGCGAGAATGTGATAGCTGATCATCTCTCTAGACTGGAGCCGCAAGATCATTGTGATAATAAGTACAACCTCATTAAGGAAATATTTCCTAAAGAGGAAATACTTCAAATTGACAGCTACAAGTTAGTGGAGATGATGCAGAAACCTCCAGCACCATGGTACGCTGATATAGTCAATTTTTTGGCTAGTGGAGGTGGAGTGAAGCCATACAATTTAAGCCAGTACCTTTACAAAAAATTCTTTGCCGATGTCAAGAAGTATATCTGGGATGATCCAATTCTCTACAAAATGTGTCCTGACAATATCATACGCCGTTGTATTCCTGAAGAAGAGTGGGAAAGCGTACTGAGAATGTGTCATGACGGACCCAATGGGGGTCACTTTGCAGCACAGAAGACTGCAGCACGAGTACTGCAATCAGGTTTTACTTGGCCTTCTTTATTTAAGTGCTGTAAATTTTATGTAGAGAATTGTGATAGATGCCAGTGGATGGGAGGCATATCTAAAAGGGATGAAATGCCCTTGAAAAATGTGTATGAGGTGGAACTCTTTGATGTGTGGGGCATAGACTTCATGGGTCCATTTCCTTCATCAAATGGATTCGTATATATCTTGCTTGTTGTTGATTATGTCTCAAAGTGGGTGGAAGCAATTCCAACCAAACTGAATGATGTAAGAACAGTCATTGCATTCTTAAGGAAGCACATATTTTCATGCTTTGGGGTGCCGAGAATTCTCATTAGTGATGGGGGAACTCATTTCCCAAATAAGCTAATGGAGAATCTTCTCAAGCATTATGGAGTGAAACATAGAGTGTCCACACCTTACCATACGCAGACAAATGGGCAAGCTGAAGTTTCTAATCGCCAAATCAAGCAGATTCTGGAAAAGACTGTGAGTACTAGTCGCAAGGATTGGGCTAGTAAGCTTGATGATGCACTGTGGGCATTCAGAACTGCCTACAAGACTGTTTTGGGGATGTCACCATTCCAATTGGTGTATGGAAAATCTTGCCACCTTCCTGTGGAAATCCAGCATAAATCCTTTTGGGCGGTGAAGAAGATCAACCTTGATCTTGTAGCAGCAGGTAGTAATCGCCTTCTACAGTTGAATGAGCTTGAAGAGTTTAGAGAGAAGGCATATAAAAATTCCTGCATCTACAAAGAAAGGACCAAGAGATGGCATGATGCAAAGCTTCGGAGCAAAAACTTTCAGGTAGGAGATTTCGTTCTCTTATTTAACTCTCGTTTGAAGCTTTTTGCAGGGAAGTTGAAATCAAAGTGGATGGGTCCTTATGAAGTAAATCAAGTCTATGAGAGTGGAATGGTTGAATTAAAAAAGAACGATGGAGCTCTTTTCACGGTGAATGGGCATCGCTTGAAGCATTATCATCATCATGGTGAAGGAGAAATTCTATTCGTTGATATCTTGACTTGATGTACATTGCTCCGTCGAGCTCAACGATGTTAAAAAGAGAGCGCTGAGTGGGAGGCAACCCACCATTTTATTGCTTTTTTTGTTTTTCCTGTTGTGTCTTGTGCTAGGTGAATTTTACTCAAGGTATGTGCTTACACTTAAGGTAATAACATCCTTTTAAACTTAGATTCAACTCATGTTTTCATCTAAGTTTGGGGGGTGTAATGTTCTTCCCTCGTTTCATCCACACCCAGGTATGTTTACTTTGCATTGTTTTGTGTCTTGTGCTTGGAGGTCGATTTTTTTTTAAGAATTTTCAAATTTTATTTAAAAGTTCGAATTTTTTTTTGCGACTATCCAGGTGTCTTGTGTGTTTTTATTTATTTTTGTGTGTCTTTTGGTACTCTATCTCTGATATTTTTATCTCTCCTATAATGATTGTATTTGAGCTTTTATGATGACATTGATAAGATGATTGACAAGGGAAACATGCTTTAACTATTAAGTGCTTGAAGTTCTTGATGTGCTTGTTATGATGTATGCATAGCCTTGAAGAGTGCACGTTCAGTCTATGAAGCCAAGTGAGATTTGAGCCTATGAGTCATGATACATTGATGCATGATATTTTTTCTTGAGCATATCATTCTTGTGCGTTTATTCTAGAACTTGCCCTGAGTCTCCTTGAATATTCGAGAATAGTCTAGCGAATTATGAAAATGATATTAGACCATCTTTGATTTTTAGCCCATCTTTTCCATACAATTTACCTGAATTCATTAAATCCTTAGTCAACTTATTGAGTCTTGAAAAATCCATTCTTTGAATAGCCCATTGAGCTTAATCAGAAATTGATCATTTTATCTTGTATTACTTGGATCAATTGAGTAATTGTTAGAGTGGTTAGAAGAATAATGTGAATATGTTGAAGTTGAAAAGGATGATGAAGAAAAGAAAAAGGGTATAAAAATCATAATCAGTTGTACACATACCCTTGATGCTGAAAGAATAAAAGAAAATGAATAATGTGGTTGAAGAAAGAGTTGAATAATTTGATATTGAAAAGAAATGTATTTAATGAAAGTGATGAGGAAGAATGAAAGTTCAAGATGGACTGCAGCTTGATTGATCCAAGTTTTGAGTCACTTATCCATATATTTCCTACCATTACCAAAAAGCCTACGTTACAACCAAATAAAAAGTCCTTTTTGATTCATAATTTGTTGGCTACAAGTAAAAGGAGAGTTGAGACAATGGGCAAGCCTATTGTTACACATGCACTTGAATTGAATTTGAGAGCACTTGTATATAACCCAACGATGTACATTTTATACATCATGAGTGTGAGAGTTACATTATACATATCCTGTGAGCATAGGTGGATTGAGCACTTGAATTGGTTAAGTAATTATCTTAACTTGCATATTTTGAATGAATTGATGCTTTTGATCTTGAAGTTATGTGAACCAAGTTGAGATTGATTACATCTTTTGTAGGCATAGTTGATATTGTGATCTTTACCTTTGAACATGACTTTCCATCTCATTATTCTCTTGGTTTGTCGTTTTGTTATTCGGGGACGAACAACAACTTAAGTTTGGGGGGTTTGATGAGAGTGGAAATTCATGTATTTTCGGGTGCAATTTGATACCTATTTGAGTGTATAAGTGCTATTATTTGCACAAATATTATCACTTTGGATTATTATCAACTAAAAGGTGCTACTAAGGTATTTTGTTGTGTTTTGATAGAAAAAATGATCAAAAGTGCAAGGTTGGAGAAAAGGTGCAATTTATGCAAAGATGATGAAAAACGTAGGTCCAATTTTCATAATTTTTCTGTATTTTTGTGGAGATCCAAACTATTGGTGTGATACATAGTTGGAAAGCCACTGAAGAGAGGGTCGTTTTGGTGTAAAGAACATACCAATCGAGTTCCAAACGAGAAAGTTATAAGCAAAATGGTGACGACGCGCGAGGAAAGCCGAACAGAACTGATGGCTATATTCCGTAGCTTATTGCACATTCAAATCTTGGTGTTTTTGAAAGCTCTTTATATGGATAGAAATCCAAGGAAGATAGAATCGCGTGAGCGCAAGAATTATTTAACTCGGAACTCGAAAGTGGAAGTTATACACGAAACGATGAGAAGGTGCAAGTCCATTCGACCTAAAAAATCATCACTTCGACCTCAAAACATGATGCAAGTTGCAAAGTAGTGCACACATGGGCAAAAGTGAAGATAATACACTCCACATGGGACACATGAAGCACCTAACATGCCATAGATTCTTCAAAACAAAGAAGACAAGTAAGAAAGCTTGAATGAGCTGCAAAAGCAACATGCAAAGTGAGGTGGAGCAACATGGGCAGCAAGAACAAAGTGAAGTGGAAACATGGAGTAACATGGCAGCCATGGATGCATGTGATGTTGTGTCCCCTTCCACAACTATAAATAGGGGCTGCAAGAATACAATTCAAGCATCCAACACACCACAATCAACACAATTCATACACACAACAATCACAACACATAACACAAGTGAGTAGAGGGTGTGGAGCTAAGTTTGCAGCTTGCTGCAAATTTTAGCAGCAGCAACATCAGCTGCACACATCCTCAACTCCTCACCATATTCTTTCATCCGGAGAGCCGATTGGAGTTGCTACTTGGATCGGAGACGGAGATCCCAACGGAGATCGTGATTGAAGAGACGGAGTCCTCAAAACGGGTTCTTTCTTTTTAGTTATTTATCTTTTGTTGTATAGCATTATGGTTAGGATTAATTACATATTTGTGATTTATTCTAGTAATTCCATGAGCTAAGTTCTTTGTTGGTAATGTTAGGGTGATAAAACAATCTTGATTATGTGATTTAACTTCTCTAAACTTGAATTGATTTTCTTGCAAATGGTTTATTTCCTTATTGAAGATTTTATTTTGAAACTTCATGTTATTATGAGTTTGAGTTTTGATTCCTTTAATTATTCTTGACGGTATCACTGATAGATAGTTAATAGGATTCTAAATTTCTACATGATAATTGTTGTTTCCAGTGACAATCTTAGGTGTATTGACCATTAAAGCCTAAGAATGTTAGACAATCAATTTGGAATATTAATTACTTGGTAAAACATTATTATTAAGTAATTGGTAAGGAGAAAAAGAGTTAACGATCATGTACCTAGAAAGGGAAGACTAGTGCTCTAGCCTTAATTGGAATTTAGCATGAAGTACCTATAGAGGGAGAGGTAGTTAATTTCTTATTGATCCAAGAATTTCCAACTCTTTATAAGTGTTAGATTTTACCTGATCAAGGTGATTTAACTAGGTTTAGTGATCCTCTTATAAACGTTTGCAAGTAATTAATTTGGGTCTAGATAAATTGGTCACATAATCAAGTTGTTTACCCTAGCATTACCAATTCTCAATCCTTGAACTCTTAAATCATTTCTCTTCTGTGTTGTTATTTCACTTTAAAATTATTTTATTATTTAAATTATTTTATTCGTTAATCATTCTTTCAAAAACCCCGGATTTGTCTTGCAATCAAATTATCACATAGAATTAATTGTTAAATTTATAGCTATCCTATGGGAACGATATTTTACTTGGTCACTCGCACTACAACAGATCCCTTATACTTGAGGGTGAAAAGAAATTAGCGATCACTGGATCAAATCCCGGAGGTGGTGCAACTGCGCTATTTGGATTTGAGTAAGACAAATTTTTATTTCTTCTCTGGTTGTTGAAATTTGAATTCCCTTGGTTTCAACCCTGCTGATACTGACGGTTGTTCCCTTGGTCACTCCTTCCCCCAAACTAATTGTTTGGTCTGAAATTTTGTCTGTTTCCTTGAAAACTTTGTCCCATAGCATAGTTGACTTCCTCAAATTGATCTTCATCTCCGGCCATCATTACTTCCTCTCTGCTTCCTCTGGTGAGGTGGTCCAATTTTTTATACAATTCATCAAGGCGATCATGGATGGCTGACACTTCATTCCTTCCGGCTTGTACCTCTATCTTCGCCACTTTGTCAAAAGAGGCGTCTCCGTCTGCTCTATCTGCCGGCCAATCATAAGTGTTTGATGCCATCTCCTCGAATATTTCTTCAGCTGCCTCGGCGGACTGCTTGAATATAGATCCTCCTGCTATTGCGTCCACCAGCACTCTCGAATCTCTTCTTAGGCCTTGATAGAAGAAGCCTAAGTAAGTATCTTTAGAAAAGCCGTGTTTTGGGCAGCTCTGCAACAGCTCTTTGATTCTTTCCCATGCCTCGTAGAAACTTTCCAAGGCTCCTTGTTTGAATTGAGTGATCTTCTTCTTTATCAAGAAACTCTTGGATGGAGGGAAGTATTTGTTCAGGAACCTATCTGCCAGTTCCTCCCAAGTAGTACAACAACCTTGAGGGAGATTGTTATACCACTCCTTGGCTTTTCCCGTAAGTGAGAATGGGAAAAGCCGCATTCTGATAGCATCCTCTGGAACGTTCCTGTGCTTCTGTGTCCTTGCATACTCATCGAAAATTTGCAGATGCTCACTAGGATTCTCCAGGGGATTTCCACTAAACTGTTGTCTTTCTACCATTCGGTTTAGTCCGAAAGGTAGCTCAAAGTTCTCTACCGTGATTACATGTCCATTTAACCCAGCATTAGTGGTGTGCTTTAGTTTGTATTGGTCTCGCATAGATGTTGAGGTTTGATCGTCAGCCATCGTCCTAGTCTCGATCTCCTCAGCTAGGTTAACTTCGTCAATTTTTTATGAAAGTTCTTTAACTTTTTCTTCTTCTGACGAACTCTCTGAATCTGAGCTAGGAATCGGTGTAGCTGGCTGCTTCCTCTTCCTTCTGTCCTTTCTAGCACGTGCACCAATCTCTAAATTTAATGGCTCGATTGCTCGTCTACTCGATCTAGTGATCATACACCTACTCTCACTCAAAAGATCAGAATTGTTTGGATCTCAAGTAAAATAAAGTTTTACGTCCTACAATAAAATAAATCACTGTAGAATTAAATTTAAATTTATAAACTATCCCCGGCAGCCGGCGCCAAGAACTTGATCGCAAGTTTCTTTTTACCCTCAAGTATAAAGGATCGGTTGTAGTGCGAGTGACCAAGTAAAATATCGTTCCCACAGGATAGAAATAAATTTAATAAGTAATTATATGTGATAACTCGATTGTAAGACAAATCTGGGGTTGGTTTTTGAAAGAATGATAATTTAAATAAAGTTCGATAATAAATTAATTATGAAATAAAATAATTATCACGAGAGAAAAAACAATTTAAGAGTTCAAGGATTGAGAATTGGTAATGCTAGGGTAAACAACTTGATTATGTGATCAATTTATCTAGAACTGAATTAATTACTTGTAGACGTTTATAAGAGGATCACTAAGCCTAGTTAGATCACCTTGATCGGGTACGATCTAACACTTATAATGAGCTGGAAATTCTTGGATCGATAAGAAATTAACTCCCTCTCCCTCTATAGGTACTTCATGCTAAATTCCATTTAAGGCTAGAGCGCTAGAATTCTCTTTCTAGGTACGCGATTGTTAATCATTTTTCTCCTTACCAATTACTTAATAATGGTGTTTTACCAAGTATTTAGTATTCCAAATTGATTGTATAACACGCTTAGGCTTTAATGGTCAATACACCTAAGAATGTCTCAGGAAACAACAATTATCATGCAGAAATAGAGACTCCTATTAACTATCAATCAGTGGTACCGTCATGAATAATTAAAGGAATCAAAACTCAAACTCATAATAATATGAAGTTTCAAAATATAATCTTCAATAAGGAAATAAAAAATTTGCAAGGTAATCAATTCAAGTTTAGAATAGTTTAAATCACATAATCAAGATTGTTTCAACACCCTAACATTACCAACAAAGAACTTGGCCCATGGATTTATTAGAACAAATCATGAATATGTAATTAATCCTAACCATAGTGCTAAATAACAAAAGATAAATGATTAAGAAGAAAGAACCTGGTCGAAGGATTCCGTCTCTTCAATCACGATCTCCATTGGGAACTCCGTCTCCGATCCAAGTAGCAACTCCGATCGTCTCTTCGGTGGAAGGATGAAAGAATGTGGTGAGAAGTGAGGAGTGTGCAGCTGATGGTGTTGCTGCTGCTACAACTTGCAGCAGCTACAAGTTTGCTCTACACACTCTACTCACTTGTGTGTGATTGTGATTGTTGTGTGAGTGAATTGGATGTGTTGGTGTGTTTTGGATGTTGATGCTGCCCCTATTTATAGTTGTAGAAGGGGACACAAAATCACATGCCTCCATTCCTCTTTAATTTCAGCCCATGTTGCTCCATGCTTCCACTTCACTTTGTTCTTGCTGCCCATGTTGCTCCATTCTTCCACTTCACTTTGTTCTTGCTGCCCATGCTTCCACTTGCCTTTGTTTTGCTGTCCATGTTGCTCCACCTGCCTTGTTCTTGCTTTTGCAGCTCATCATGCATCTCATTTCAAGCTTTTCTTCCTTGTCTTCTTTGTTTTGAAGAATATATGGCATGTTAGGTGCTTCATGTGGTGCATGTGAGGTGTATTATCTTCCCTTTTGCCCATGTGTGCACTACACCCACTTGCATCATGCTTTCCAGGTAGGTTTCTATGTGATAAGGTCGAAGCAACCTCCCTCAAGTCAAATCAACGTCGAATATGCATTTTTCACTCCAAAAACACGCTATTCGACCTTGATTCGACCAGAGCTTCTGGTCGAATCAAGGCTGTCGTGGTCGAATAAGCACACTGGACATCTCTTCACGTTGCTTTGACCTGTATTCGACATCAGGCCTTGGTCGAATTGTGGCTCTTCAAGTCGAATGATCTGTGTTGTGGTCGAATGGCAGTCGAAGTGATGTTCTTTAGGTCGAAGCTACTTGCACCCCTTCATTGTTTCATGCATAACTTCTACATCCGAGTTCCAAATTTAATAATTCTTGTGCTCACGCGATCCTCTCTCCCTTGGCTTTCAATCCATATAAAGATCTTTCATAAACACCAAGAGTTGAATATGCAATAAGCTACGGAAATTAGCCAACAATCCTATTTGGCACCTCTCGCGTGTCGTCACCATTTTCCTTATAACTTCCTCGTTTGGAACTCGATTGGGGTGTTCTTTGCACCAAAACAACCCTCTCTTCAGTGGCTTTCCAACTATGTAGCACACCATCAGTTTTGATCTCCACAATGAACACAACATAGTTATGAAGTTGGACATGCGTTTTTCATTATCCTTGCATGAATTGCATCTTTTTTCCAACCTTGCACTTTTGACCCTTTTTTCTATCAAAACACAATAAAATACCTTAGTAGCACCTTTTAATCAATAATAGTTCAAAGTAATAATATATGTGCAAATATTCGCAATTATACACTCAAAAAGGTATCATATTGGACTCAAAATACATGAATTTGCCCTCTCATCAGGGATCTTAATGGGTTGATCGGTGACCCACCTATCGCCTTACCGATCAATTCACCGATCGCCCCACCCACTAAGAGTACGATGCACCCCTAGAGCCACACTACCTAGACAAAAACTCCCATCCCTTTGAGTTAATTAATCCAGCGTAAGGCCCCTACGCAAGATCCCACCCCTGGGAATCCCAATGGGTTGATGGGTGACCCACCGATCGCCCTACCGAACAATTCACTGATCACCCCACCGACTAAGGGTATGATGCACCCCAAGAGCCACCCTATCGAGACAAAAACTCCCATCCCTCCTGGTCTATTAACCCGGTGTAAGGCCCCAATGTGGGATCCCACACCCAGGGGATCCCAACGGGTTGATCGGTGACTCACCTATCGCCCTACCGATCAATTCACCGATTGCACCACCGACTAAGGGTACGATGCACCCTTAGAGCCACCTTCCCAAATAAAATCCTATCAATCTGAGTCTATTGACCCGGTATAAGGCCCCGACATGGGATCCCATCCCTAGGGGATCCTAACGGGTTGATCGGTGACCCACCAATCGCCTTACCGATCAATTCAACGATCACCCCTAGAGCCACCGTACCGAGACAAAAACTCATATTCCTTCGGGTCTATGAACCCGGCGTAAGGCCCCAATGTGGGATCCTACTTTCGGGGGATCCAAGCGTGTTGATCACTAACCCACCGATCGCCCTACCGATCAATTCACCGATCGGCCCACCGACTAAGGGTACGATGCACCCTTAGAGCCACCTTCCTGAATCAACTCTCATCCCTTTGGGTCTATTAACCCAGCATAAAGCCCCAACATGGGATCCCACCCCCGGGGGATCTAAACGGGATGATCGGTGACCCACTGATCGCCCTACCGATCAATTCACCGATCGCCCCACCGACTAAGGGTACGATGCACCCCTAGAGCCACCCTACCGAGACAAAAACTCCCATCTCTCTGGGTTTATTAACCCAGCATAAGGTGATGCACGTTTTCTTTGCACGTAAAATTAATCCCCAAGTATCAAGGATATCAATTGTAGCTTAGCAAGCGACCAAGTGAATATCGAACCCAAGGGACGGCGTATTATCAATTTAATTATTAACTAAATTAACTAAGACAAGACAATAAGATTTTGAGGTTGACTATCTAATAACGAATATGCTGAAAATTAAATAACAAAAAAAATAAAATATCACTTGAAGAATACGAAAGTGGATTAAGTAGGAGAATGGGTAGCTCAAGGATAATTCAGTTTCACTCATTAATCTCCCTTTCGTGTGTTGATGTCCGACTCTGCCTTGTGGAATATGGATGCATCACTAAGCCATGCATATCTACTCTATAGACACAAGTAAACATGTGTGTAACACGCGTGAATAACCTCGGAGCAAGAGATATAATTCCCCCCCTTTCTAGGTATTATCAGTATCAATTATTTCCCTAGCCAATTGGTACTCTAACCCGATATGATCTCCCTTTATAGGTACTATGAAATTATCCTCTTTATCCTACTTATTAACACGAATTCTCAATTCAATTAACAAGTATTTATATATGATAGTTCTAATGAAGCTTCGGAGTCCCCTCACTTAGAATCATAACATTAAATCCTGCTCTGCAGTGAACGCACTCAATCAATAATCAAGATATGTATTCAGACTCTACATAACAGTTAATGATGCACAAAACAACCGTGAGTATGGATTAAAAACGCACAATCTTATATAAAATAAACCACAAGTAGTGTTGTATGGAGTTTACACATGAAAGTTCAATTAATTGGTAAAAACCTTCACAACCCTAGTTCTACCAAAAAGGCTCTAGCCCATGGTGTTGTAGAAAACACACATGGGGGTTGGATAGATCTTAACCGTAGTCTGGAAAATACAAGATAAATTAAGAAGCAAACAAAACCCTAGATGTGGCGTCGTCGCGCCCTTCTCCATCTTGAATTCTGCTCTGGTTCTCCTTTTGATTCCATAGACGAATCTTCAAAGTGATGGATGGATGGAGGAAAGGATGTGGATGATGGTTGGGGTGATCCCCCCTTGTGGGGTGTAGTATTGTTGTGGCCTCTCTCCTTTCCAATATGATTTTTCAATGAATAATAATGTGATCTACACCCCTTTTTATACTTATGAGCTCTCCTTGTAGGTCTTGGAAAGGTCCCAAATTTAGGCATATGTCAAATTTGGTAAGAGATATGCGTTAAATTTGGTAAAAGAGATCGGAATTAAATAAGGAAAGAAATATAAGGAGATAAATAAGGTAATTTTCGAAAATTCTCGAAAATTCTCGCCAATAGCTGCGCGACTTCACGATTCTGAGCATAACTTCCTCGTCCGACCTCCAATTTGAGTGGTTTTTATGCTCACGTGATCCTTTTTTCCTTGGCTTTCTCTGAATATAAGGATCTCACCAAAACTCCAATATTTGAAGGTATAACAAGTCATGTAAAGTGGAACAGTCGTTCTGAGTAGAAACAGCTTGCGCGGCGTCACCATTTCGATCATAACTTTCTCGTTTGGAATCCGATTAAAATGTTCTTTATGCTAAAACAACCCTCTCTTCAGTTGCTTTCGATCATGTATCTCACTTCTTGCTCAAAGCTCCACAATAATACAGAATAATTACAAAAGTTAGACGTGCGTTTTTCAGCATTCTTGCACAAATTGCACATTTTCTCCAACTTGCCCTACCGATCAATTCACCGATCTTCACACCGACTAAGGGAACGATGCACCCATAGAGCTACCCTACCGAGACAAAAACTCTCATTCCTCTGGGTCTATTAACCCGGCGTAAGGCCCCAACACGAGATCCCATCCCTAGGGGATCCCAACGGGTTGATTGGTGACCCACCGATCGCCCTATCGATCAATTCACAAATTGCACCACCAACTAAGGGTACGATGCACCCTTAGAGCCACCTTCCTGAATAAAATCCCATCCATCCGGGTCAATTAACCCTGCGTAAAGCCCCAACATGGGATCCCACCCTTCAGGGATCCCAACGGGTTGGATCGCCCTACCGATTAAGGGTACGATGCATCCCTAGAACCACCCTACAGAGACAAAAACACAAAATTGGATCCCACTCCCGAGTGATTCCAACGGGTTGATCGGTGACCCACCGATTGCCCTACCGATCAATTCACCGAGTGCCCCATCGACTAAGGGTACGATGCTCCCTTAGAGCCACCCTATCGAGACAAAAACACCCATTCCTCCAGGTCTATTAACCTGGCGTAAGGCCCTAATGTCGGATCCCACCACGGGAGGATCCTAACGGGTTGATCGGTGACCCACCGATCGCCCTACCGATCAATTCACCGATCCCCCATCGACTAAGGGTACGATGCACCCCTAGAGCCACCCTACCGTGACAAAAACTCCCATTCCTCCGAGTCTATTAACCCAGCATAAGGCCCCAATGCCGGATCTCACTCCCGGGGGATCCCAATGGGTTGATCGATGACCCACCGATTGCCATACCGATCAATTCACTGATCGCCAAACCGACTTAGGGTACGATATACCCCTAGAGCCATCCTACCGAGATAAAAACTCTAATTCCTTCGAGTCTATTAACCCGGCGTAAGGCTCCAACGCGGGATTTCACCACCGGGGGATCCTAAAGGGTTGATCGGTGACCCACCGATCGCCCTACCGATTAATTCACAGATTGTCCCACCGTCTAAGGGTACGATGCACCCTTAGAGCCACCTTCCCGAATCAACTCCCATCCCTTTGGGTCTATTAACCTGGCATAAAGCCCCAACACAGGATCCCACCCCCGGGGGATCCTAATGGGTTGATCGGTGACCCACCGATCGCCCTACCGATAAATTCACCGATCGCCCCACCTACTAAGGGTACGATGCACCCCTAGAGCTACCCTACCGAGATAAAAACACCCATCTCTCTGGGTTTATTAACCCGACGTAAGGCCCCAACGCAGGATCCTACCCCGGGAGATCCCAACGGGTTGATGGGTGACCCACCAATCGCCCTACCGAACAATTCACTGATCGCCCCACCGACTAAGGGTACGATGCACCCCAAGAGCCACCCTATTGAGACCAAAACTCCCAACCCTCCTAGTCTATTAACCCGGTGTAAGACCCCAATGCGGGATCCCACACCTGGGGGATTCCAACAGGTTGATCGGTGACCCACCGATCGCCCTACCGATCAATTCACCGATTGCCCCACCGACTAAGGGTATGATGCACCCTTAGAGCCACCTTCCCGAATCTACTTCTATGCCTCTGAGTCTATTAACCCTGCATAAGGCCCAACATAGGACCCCACCCCTAGGGGGATTCCAACGGGTTGATCGGTGACCCACCGATCACCCTACTGATCAAGTCACCGATTGCCCCACCGCATAAGGATACGATGCACCCTTAGAGCCACCTTCCCAAATAAAATCCTATCAATCCGGGTCTATTAACCCGGCTTAAGGCCCCAACATGGGATCCCATCCCTGGGGGATCCCAATGGGTTGATCGGTGACCCACCGATAGCCCTATCGTTCAATTCACCGATCGCCCCACCGACTAAGGGTACGATACTCCCCAAGAGCCACCGTATCGAGACAAAAACTCCTATCCCTCCAAGTCTATAAACCCAGCGTAGGGCCCCAATACAGGATCCCACTCTCGGGGGATCCCAACAGGTTGATCGGTGACCCACCGATTGCCCTATCGATTGCCCCATCGACTAAGGGTATGATGCACCCTTAGAGCCACCTTCCTGAATCAACTCTCATCCCTCCGGGTCTATTAACCCAGCATAAAGCCCCAACATGGATCCCACCCCCGGGGGATCTAAACGGGTTGATCGGTATCCCACCAATTGCCCTACCGATCAATTCATCGATCGCCCCACCGACTAAGGGTATGATGCACCCCTAGAGCCACCATAACGAGATAAAAACTCCCATCCCTCTAGGTTTATTAACCCGGCATAAGGCCCCAATATGGGATCCTACATGTGGAATCCCAATGGGTTGATCGGTGACCCACCGATTGCCCTACCGATCAATTAACCGATCTTCCACCGACTAAGGGTACGATGCACCCATAGAGCCACCCTACTGAGACAAAAAATCTGACTCCTCCAGGTTTATTAACCCAGCATAAGGCCCCAATGTGGGATCCCACCTCTGGGGGATCCCAACAGATTGATCGGTGATCCACTGATCTCCCTACCGATCAATTCACCGATTGCCCCACCGACTAAGGGTACGATGCACTCTTAGAGCCACGTTCCCTAATCAACTCCCATCCCTTTGGGTCTATTAACCCAGCGTAAGGCCCCACCACTGGATCTCATTGCTGGGGATCCCAACGGGTAGATCGGTGACCCACCGATCGCCCTACCGATCAATTCATCGATCGCCCCACCGACTAAGGGTACGATGCACCCTTAGAAACTCCTTCCCGAATCAACTCCCATCCTTCTGGGTCTATTAACCCAGCGTAAGGCCCTAACATGGGATCTCACCCCTAGAGGATCCCAACGGGTTGATCGGTGACCCACCGATCGCCCTACCGATCAATTCACTAATTGCACCACCAACTAAAGGTATGATGCACCGTTAGAGCCAACTTCCTGAATAAAATCCCATCCATCCAGATCTTTTAACCTGGCGTAAAGCCCCAACATGGGATCCCAACGGGTTGGATCGCCCTATCGATCAATTCATCAATTGCCCCACCGATTAAGGGTACGATGCACCTCCTAGAGCCACCCTACAGAGACAAAAACACCTATCCCTCTGGGTCTGTTAACCCGGCGTAAGGCCCCAACATGGGATCCCACCCCCTGGTGATCCCAAAGGATTGATCGGTGACCCACCGATCGCCCTACCGATCAATTCACTGATCGCCCCATCGACTAAGGGTATGATGCACCCCCAGGGGATCCCAACGGGTTGATCGGTGACCCGCCGATCGTCCTACTGATCAATTCGCCAATCGCCCTACCGATCAATTCACTGATCGCCCAACCGACTAAGGGTACGATGCACCCCTAGAGCCATCCTACTGAGACAAAAACTCTAATCCCTCTGAGTCTATTAACCTGGCGTAAGGCCCTAATGCAGGATTTCACCACGGGGGGATCCCAATGGGTTGATCAGTGACCCACCGATCGCCCTACGGATCAATTCACCGATTGCTCTACCGACTTAGGGTACGATGCACCCTTAGAGCCACCTTCCCGAATCAACTCCCATCCTTCCGGGTCTATTAACCTGGCTTAAAGCCCCAACACGGGATCCCACCCTCGGGGATCCTAATGGGTTGATCAGCGACCCACCGATCGCCCTACCGATCAATTCACCGATCGCCCCACCCACTAAAGGTACGTTGCACCCCTAGAGCTACCCTACTCAGACAAAAACACATATCCCTCTGGGTTTATTAACTCGGCGTAAGGCCCCAATGCGGGATCCCACCCCTGGGATCCTAACGGGTTGATGGGTGACCCACCGATCGCCCTACCGAATAATTCACTTATCGCTCCACCGACTAACGGTACGATGCACCCCAAGAGCCACCCTATCGAGACAAAAAATCCCATCCCTCTAGGTCTATTAACCCGGTGTAAGGCCCCAACATGGGATCTTATACTTGGGGGATCCCAACGGGTTGATCGGTGACCCACCGATCGCCCTACCGATCAATTTACCAATTGCCCCACCGACTAAGGGTACGATGCACCCTTAGAGCCACCTTCCCGAATCAACTTCTATCCCTCTGGGTCTATTAACCCGGCGTAAGGCCCCAATGCGGGATCCCAACGGGTTGATCGGTGACCCACTGATCGCCCTATCGATCAATTCACCGATTGTCCCACCGACTAAGGGTACGATGCACCCTTATAGCCATCACTACAAGAAATTTGACAAATGGCGATGATTAAATTTGTCATTAAAATTGATTTTTTTGTCATATTAAATTTTTAATAACAAAATTTGAGCGTCACAAAGATCGTCACAGTATTGTGTCGTATTAGGTATATGCGACGATATTTAAATTCATCACGGAATGTTATTCTTTTATGACAAAAATACATTATGTCACCTTACGTTTTAATCTAAAGTGATGAATAAACTACCGATCAATTCACTGATCGCCCAACCGACTAAGGGTACGATGCACCCCTAGAGCCATCCTACTGAGACAAAAACTCTAATCCCCCTGAGTCTATTAACCTGGCGTAAGGCCCTAATGCAGGATTTCACCATGGGGGATCCCAACGGGTTGATCAGTGATCCACCGATCGCCCTACCGATCAATTCACCGATTGCTCTACCGACTTAGGGTACGATGCACCCTTAGAGCCACCTTCCCGAATCAACTCCCATCCTTCCGGGTCTATTAACCTGGCTTAAAGCCCCAACATGAGATCCCACCCTCGAGGATCCTAATGGGTTGATCAGTGACCCACCGGTCGTCCTACCGATCAATTCACCAATCGCCCCACCCACTAAGGATACGTTGCACCCCTAGAGCCACCCTACCGAGACAAAAACTCCTATTCCTCTGGGTTTATTAACTCGGCGTAAGGCCCCAATGTGGGATCCCACCCATGAAATCCTAACGGGTTGATGGGTGACCCACCGATCGCCCTACCGAATAATTCACTTATCGCCCCACCGACTAATGGTACGATGCACCCCAAGAGCCACCCTATCGAGACAAAAAATCCCATTCCTCTAGGTCTATTAACCCAGTGTAAGGCCCCAACATGGGATCTTATACTTGGGGATCCCAACGGGTTGATCGGTGACCCACCGGTCGCCCTACCGATCAATTTACCGATTGCCCCACCGACTAAGGGTACGATGCACCCTTAGAGTCACCTTCCCGAATCAACTTCTATCCCTCTGGGTCTATTAACCCGGCGTAAGGCCCCAATGCGGGATCCCAACGGGTTGATCGGTGACCCACTGATTGCCCTACTGATCAATTCACTGATTGCCCCACCGACTAAGGGTACGATGCACCCTTATAGCCACCACTACAAGAAATTTGACAAATGGCGACGATTAAATTTGTCATTAAAATTGATTTTTTTGTCATATTAAATTTTTAATAACGAAATTTGAGCATCACAAAAATCGTCACAGTATGTGTGTCGTATTAGGTATATGCGACGATATTTAAATTCATCACGGAATGTTATTCTTTTATGACAAAAATACATTATGTCACCTTATATTTTAACCTAAAGTGATGAATAAACTGTCACAATTTTCATCTCATTTTCCTCATGAAATGTATTATTTCGTTACTAAAAGTTGTATTTAACATGACGATTACGTTTTATTGTAACTAAAAAGTCGAATTATTGCGATAATTTTCTCTATAGTATCAATCTCATATATTATATATGATGCTTTTACCGTCACATTTAAACCATCTTTATTGTCATCTCTAACATATTTCGTCGTGAAAAGTTTAAACAAAATGACAAAGTGAAAGTTTTATATAATGACGACATAATTTGTCACTAAAGAGAAAGACATTAAGACAAAATATTTATTGTCATTAGAATGTGTGGAAATAGTGACAACAACTTTATTATCATCTTTAACATATTTCGTCGTGAAAAGTTTAAAAAATAATAACAAAATGAAAGCCTTATATTATGACGACATAATTTATCACTAAAGAGTAGTAAGATATTAAGACAAAATATTTATTGTCGTTAAAATGTATGAAAATAGTGACAACTTATCTTCGTTGTAAATATATATATTATTAGTGACGATATAAAATCTTGTCATTCAAAAAAAATATAATAACGATAATTTTTTGTCACTGATAATAATATATAATGAAAAATTATAGTGTCATATCATAGATTAATCATATGATGACGAAATATTTTATCACATTCATATGCTAATCAGACTAATATTTTGGTGACGAATGAGTTCTCATTATTTATTTATATATATATAATACCAATTTATTTATTTTCAATATTAAATTACGTTTATTCACTAATTTTAAATACATTTTGGAGTTTAATTGTACAAAGTATACATCAAAGTATAAAAATACAAGATTTATAAAAGTCACCCCCTAATGAGAACCATGCAATGTCTAGTCTAGATACAAGCAACTAAAATTAGTTGAATGAGAAATTTAAAAACCTACGCTCCGTAGTATATCAAACAATAGTGGAAACCAGTAACAAGTTGTATATGAGAATCTACGCAGTCTGTTGTGTAATTTCAGAGTTAGCTGTCAACCACAACATCGTTAGTCGATACAAGGATGCATCATTACTTACCCTCCAAACACAGTAAAGTTGTGAACACTATAAAAAAAGGTAGGAGTCTGAAACTGGCTAAATAAGTCCAACCTTCCAGCTAGTCCATAGCAAAACATAAAACTTCAAAATTCCAGCATAAGAAATGGATGTCCTAGTACAAAAGCGTAAAGCACAAAATGAAATCCAAAGCTGAAAAGAACTAAACTTTACAAAACCAAAAAAATATCCAATCTACCCAACTTCTAGTAAAGCACGCACAAGAAAACAACAAGCAACCAGCACAAGAGCAATAGAGTACCCAAGCACAACAGAACAAACAATTAAATTCTAGCAAGGAATCCATATATAACAGACAAAGGGATTACTTTCTCAATCATGCACTTTTGGTATCTTATTAATTAAGTAAATCCCACAAATTTCTAATCATGAATTTACATCATATTTAATTTCTTGGAATGGAAGACCACAACAGAATTCTTCAATGGGGTTGTTCTAGCATACCAGAAATTATTTTAGTCATAGAATTCTTAGCTCAAAGATCTTATAAATCTTTTTGACTAACAGCAAACATATAACAATTAGTTTCTTATTATCCCAACAACATACATCTCTATGTTAGTTAAATTTGTACCCTATTCCTTGTATTTCTATAAATTAAGCATTAAAAAAAACATGATAACTTGTACTTTGATTACTTGTACACATTATAACTTACCCAATTGCTTACGAAGTTAAATATTACCTTAGTTGTTACGAAGAGTACCTTTCCAGCAATATTTCCAGTAGTTTTGTTGTTCGCCATCTCTTGCCTGTTGGAATTCTATTGGTAGACGGTTCTCCCTTGTACTTGAGCCAGTTAAGATAGTGATGCTTTGGCAAAAACCTAATTTAGTTCTACCTGATACTCAAAAAAATTAAGGAAAATAAGTTTAATTTGAAATTCAAAAAAATATCTATTCAACAATATAAAATCAAGAAACATTTTATACTTACAAATTCAATAAAAATGTGCTTCCAATTGGCCACAAATTACATTTAGTGTTAAAAACTATCCTAAATGGGTTCCCAGTTTAATCAGCTCTTCATTCCCATGGTAGATTCCTCAAATGGATAACCTTAGATGGAGGTTGGGTGAACCAAAACTGCTTGAGATTATTGCAGATCATCATAGCACATGATGACCAAATTAATTAGCACAATAACTATTAAAAAAATACATATTACTACATCCAGAAAAATTAAGGTCAAGCAAAATCAACTCAACAGGATAATAAAAATAAAGTACAAAACCTCTTGCTTGTTTCTTTGCAAGGCTGCAGGATCATTTTTATGAATAATCTCATTCTAGACGAGAATGACATCCTTTAGAGGGCAAGGAGGTTCTACAACCTTACCAGATAGACACATATATACATACATACTTTGCAAAGAATATATTCGACTACATCAGAATCCACATCTTTACCTTGGCAACAAAAAATCAGCAAAAAATAGTTGAGTTTAAAAAAATAAATAATAAACATATTATCAGCAGAACCCCTGTTTTTACCAATTACTCAAGAGTCATTTTCCCCATCGACTGTGGTGGATTTTCTTCATTTATTAATCCGATTTATTCCTTAGTTCCACTTAAAAAAATGCTACTGTAATATTATAAAGTAAATAAAAAAAACTACTAGCACAAATGCCCTTGCAAAAATGATGAACAAATAGAAATACTAAATCACTGGACACAATTCTACTACAATCCTTCTGATGACCACCCAAAAAACAGAGAGAACAATTACATGTAAGTCAAATCATGAAGAAAGACACTATATGATCGCATATATCTTTCAAACATGAGTAATGTTATTTTGGACAACAAAGCACCCCTATGAATCTATGGTGTCGATTCCATGTAACTATTTAAGTAGAAAGACTTGACTTCAACTCAATTCTTATAAACATCAATTGAGACTAAAGAATTTATTAAAATAAAATTTTGGTTAATTATTCTAGTGATAAATGTCTGATTATAAGAGCACAATCATTGGCACATCATAACCAGTGTCATGGTCTGCAAGACAATGGAATGCACACACAATTCCTGATTAAAAGACACTATTGTGAATAATTTTCTGTAATTACAGATAAATATTTTAAAATAATATGATCTGCAGAGAGACAACAACAAACTTATACGGAGGACAATATGCAATAAACAGTCCACTATAAACTACTATGTTTACTAAAACGATTTAACTGAACATTATTACCCAAAACATAGAAAAAGAACATAATTTTAGAATGTCAGACTTCAACTCTGAAGATTCAAACAACAAGATGATATTCTTCAAAGCATGCTACTATGTAATAGTCATTTAACATTACATGATATCTACTTCAGAAAATAATCGTTGGGGAATTAAATAAACTTGCCCTCCTATCATTTCTTGCATGAGATTGTCGAAGGAAGAAACGGTAACACCGTGACAAAAAATAATTGTGGTAGCAATCTACACATGAGGCCTACATCAAGAAGGATGTACCCACTACTCAATGACTAACACAAATAACACAGATCTATACAAATACACTCTTTGATGCAAAAATATAATCCCTATAGAATGGACGAGACTAGTACACAAATATATCATACTGATGCCTATTCTCTTTTGACAAATGTTAAGTAAAGTTATATTTCAAGAGTTCACAACAAGGAATTAGGGTTAGGCAATAGACTAATTCAATTGCGACATGGGTAATAGTAAAACGAAACTGAAATTCTATTACTTGAGATGATGTTGAAGCTCGTTGCTGCGGTGTTGCGGGAATTGAAGAGGCTTTTTGAGAATCGAAGATGCTGCTGATCCAATGTGAAGGGTTCCGCTCTTAAGGCAATTTCATTAGATTGTGCATCAATTTTGTAGTTCAACCAGCGAACAACCTCCTCCGACTATGCCGTTGCTCGACCGAAGAAGGAAGAAAGGATCATTCTCGCTACCTGCTGTATTTTGCCGAAAACGGGAATCGGTAGTCGGAGGCAGGAGATGAACGATTCGCGTGGGAGGGTCGGAACAAGAGAGAGCACCGTCAACTTGTAAATAAAATATTCCAAGTGTTAGTATTTATATTCTATATATATATATGATGAGCCTTCGTCGTGCTCTTAAAATATTTTTAATTTCCGACTTACTAAAATACTTAATATAATGGTAAGTAGGGTCGTTTCCCAAGAGAGTAAAATGGATTTTAATTAAATTAAAGTGTTGTAAGTAATAAAATAAATGAGGGGGGTTTTGTTGTGATGAAAATATGAAAATAATAAAAGTAATAAATTAATTCAGAATTTAAAATGACAAAAATAGATAGAAGCTTATATAAAAATTAACAAAAGGGAAAAAGCCTAGTTTAGGATATTGATCCCATCCCGTTTAATAATTTAATTAATTACCGGAATTAAACATTTAGTCTAATGTACAAACTCAAATCCCTATATTGACGGTACGACCAATCAACCTGAATTTTCTTATGTTCATCAACTAGGGTACGACCACTAAATTAAACTATCTACGAGTGACCCTATGGATTCTAACTCATAGATGCATGAAAACTCTAAACATAGAATTACTAGGCTATGAAAACCAGCTAGGAATCATACAACCTAGATCCTATTACACCTAGAGGGAACAACCTCTATTTGTTACTTAATCCAATTCCCACAACAATTACGGATTGTAGTTCATAGAATAACATTTGGTTGTAAGATAATCAAATAGGTGATCAAGCTAAATTAATTATCAAACAACCATTAAGAACATCAAAGCATGTAATAGAATAAACTTGGACAAAAGATTCACTATAAAACTCTTAATAATTCATAAAACTATCAACGGGAGGTTCACAAAATCCTAAATTAGATAAAAGAAACTAGCCACACATGTTCATAATGAAAATAAAATTAAAATAGCAAAACCGTAGATTATTGGCGATGATCTTCACGCCAATTCCTCCAATGCTTCGCTGCTCCCTCTCCTCTTGATCATCCAAAAGATGGAGATCAGATTTGTGGGCTGGTTTTCCCACTAGAAGAAACTTGTGTGTTGTGTGTCTTGTGGTGTGTTGTGGTGTGGATTGAATGCTCATTGGAATGCCTTGCAGCCCCTATTTATAGTTGTGGAAGGGGAACAACATCACTTGCCTCCATGGCTGCCCATGTTACTCCATGCTTCCACTTCTCCTTGTTTGTGCAATTATTGAAGCTTCACATGCATCCATTTCTCCTTTATTCTTGTTGTCCATCATCTTTGCAGCTCATTTCCAACTTTCCTTCCTTGTCTTCTTTGCTTTTGGCATCCATTTGTGTTGTCCATCTTTGTCCTTTATACCTTTGCCATTTATGGGTGTGTTTTGTGCTTCATGTGCTCCATGTGGATGGTGTTTCACTCCCCCATGTGCTCATGTGCTTATGTTTTCCACGTATTTTGTACATTAGGTCGAATTGAAGGCCCCAAGGTCGAATTGCAAGTCGAAGTGATGTTCTTTAGGTCGAAGCTACTTGCACCTCTTCATTGTTTTGTGTATAACTTCCACATCCGAGTTCCAAATTCAATAATTCTTGTGCTCACGTGGCTTTCAATCCATATAAATATCTTTCATAAACACCAAGAGTTGAATGTACAATATGCTATGGAAAGTAGCCATCAGTTCTGTTCAGTTTTCCTCGCGCGTCGTCACCATTTTGCTCATAACTTCTTCGTTTGGAACTCGATTGAGGTGTTCTTTGCGCCAAACGATCCTCTCTTCAGTGGCTTTCCAACCATGTAGTACACCATCAGTTTTGATCTCCATATTTAACACAGCATATTTATGAAATTGGACATGCATTTTTCATCATCCTTGCACAATTTGCACCTTTTCTCCAATCTTGCAATTTCTTTATCCTTTTTCCACCTGGTTCGACTTCCAAAATGTGTTTTTAAACAACGAATCTCTCCCACAAAAATAGCCTGTTTTTACACCAATTTAATTGATCAAAGCTCTTGTTTTCTAAAGACAAGATAAGTCATATAAGCACCTAATTAGCTCATAATCGAATCAAATAAACATGAATTTCAACCAAATTATTGTGCTAAAATATGACTTATCAAATATCCCCACACCTAAACTTTGCTTGTCCTCAAGCAAACTAAAATCAAAGATGTCAGAGAAGAGAAAATTAAGTTATATCTAACAAGGTAAATGAAAGTCACACACCTTAAGAGATAAGTAACCAATGATCATTTGGAGCTAAATGACTCTATGCTCAAAGTTCACAATTTTTAATGGCATCAAATTTTTCAAAATTCATGGCCTCACAAAGGTTCACTCATTAACTCAAATGTTTGATGTAGGTAGCAAGATCACTCAAAAATTGAAAAGAATAGTCATTACCATATGCTTGCTCCCAAATCAAATCTCCACCCATTTCTGGATGGATTATGTGCAATAATCAAAGGGTCTTTGAATGGGTTGTAACGGGGCTTTAGGACAAGGTAAGGTAAAAAGAAAGTTAAGAATGGCTAAAGACACCACTTTACAACATGTGATCTTCTATAATCAAAACTTCATAATTCCCATATTTTCCTTTTCTTGATAGATTTAATCTTTGCACTTGATAAATATCCCCACACATACTCCTTTTCAAGACTTTGAAATTTTAAGTGTTACATTTTATAAATGTCACTATTCTTAAGATATTGATCAATTCAGAATAGTTACAACAGCTCATTTCTCCATATTCAAATCCCCTTCATCCTTGATCCAGCAACAAGATATTTCAACAAGATTCACATATTGCAAAGTAATGAAGGGTTCAAACGTAAGAGTTAAAGAAAGAAATGGGATTTCATGGTTCATATATGTGCTTATAATTCAAAGAAAAGGTTTAGGCTCAACGTGGCTTCCCTAAAGTTTTTCATAATCAGGTGGGACAATATAAGTCAAGAGGGTTAAACCTAAGTGCCCTTCTCATTTTATCACACACAACCAATCATAAGATCTTGACATGCATTAAAAGAGCAAGTTCTAGAATGAGCAATTCAAATTCAATGCATTCAAGAAAGAAATTTTAATTGAGCTTATAGTTGGTAGCTCGTAAAGGCTCAAAAGCTCACCAAAAATTGGGTAAAATTTGCCATGAAATTCGAAAAAAAAATTTGAGCCACTATAATCACAAAAATCTTGAAAAGATTATCAAGTTTCAAAAGCTCCTCAACATCACTGTTACCCCCTCAATCATGCATCACCCTCATCACCTCAAAAGATTTTTTAACTCTCAATTTCCAACTCCACATCAACATAAAAATTAAGAGGACAACAAGAGTAAGATATGGGAATACAACACATCACTTCTCTATCCCAATTATCATATAAAATCCCTCTAATTATTCCCACACCTAAACGTTTGCTTGTCCCCAAGCAAAACACAGTATAAGAAAGACTAAACATATAATTGGGTAGAGTACACCTGATTCTATTTTGGAAAGAGCTTTAACCACGATCAACCCAAGCAACAAGTATCACGGCTGCAAAATAAAACAGAAAATAAAGAAAGAACAATCAAATAAATTATTGAAAATAAAACAAAACGATAAAATTGGGTTGCCTCCCAATCAACACCTTTTTTTATTGTCGTTGGCTCGACTTAGGTAAGGTGGATTGTCATTAACTATAGATCATATCATCCAACTCCATTCGGTCCATCTCAACCTTCTGAAATCCTTCATGATACTCCTTAAGTTGGTGCCCATTAACTTTAAAACTCTTTTTCGAGTTTGCACTTCTTATTTCAATTGCACCGTGAGGAAAAACATTAGTCACAATAAACGGACCAATCAAACGAGAACGCAGCTTACCAGGAAATAATTTAAGCTTTGAATGATAAAGTAAAACTTTTTGCCCAACGCTGAAATTTTTTCTTGATATTTTTGCATCATGAAATGCCTTCGTTTTTGCGTTATAGATGACTGAGTTTTCATAAGCTTCGTTCCTCAGTTCCTCCAACTCTTGCAGTTGGAATTTCCTTTGCTCTTCGACCTTGTCATAGTCCAAGTTGTATTTTTGGATTGCCCACCATGCTTTATGCTCAAGCTCCATAGGTAGGTGGCATGGTTTTCCATAGACAATTCGATAAGGAGACATGCCAATCGGTGTCTTATAGGCCGTTCGATAGGCCCATAATGCATCTTCCAAATGTGAGCTCCAATCTGTCTTAGACGGATTAACCGTCTTCTCTAAAATTCTCTTTATCTCACGGTTGGATACTTCTGCCTGACCACTCGTCTGAGGATGGTATGAAGTGGAAGCCTTATGATACACCGAATACTTGCGCAGGAGTGCTTCTACTGTTCTGTTACAAAAATGAGTGCCCATGCATCCATTTCTTCTTTATTCTTGTTGTCCATCATCTTTGCAGCTCATTTCCAACTTTCCTTTCTTGTCTTCTTTGCTTTTGGCATCCATTTGTGTTGTCCATCTTTGACCTTTATACCTTTGCCATTTATGAGTGTGTTTTGTGCTTCATGTGCTCCATGTGGATGGTGTTTCACTCCCCCATGTGCTCATGTGCTCATGTTTTCCACGTATTTTGTATATTAGATCGAATTGAAGGCCCCAAGGTCGAATTGCAAGTCGAAGTGATGTTCTTTAGGTCGAAGCTACTTGCACCTCTTCATTGTTTCGTGTATAACTTCCACATCCAAGTTTCAAATTCAATAATTCTTGCGCTCACGCGATCCTCTCTCCCTTGGCTTTCAATCCATATAAAGATCTTTCATAAACACCAAGAGTTGAATGTGCAATATGCTACGGAAAGTAGCCATCAGTTCTGTTCGGTTTTCCTCTCGCGTCGTCACCATTTTGCTCATAACTTCTTCGTTTGGAACTCGATTGGGGTGTTCTTTGCGCCAAACGATTCTCTCTTCAGTGGCTTTCCAACCATGTAGCACACCATCAGTTTTGATCTCCATATTTAACACAGCATATTTATGAAGTTGGACATGAATTTTTCATCATCCTTGCACAATTTGCACATTTTCTCCAATCTTGCAATTTCTTTATCCTTTTTCCACCTGGTTCGACTTTCAAAATGTGTTTTGAAACAACGAATCTCTCCCACAAAAATAGCCTGTTTTCACACCAATTTAAATGATCAAAGCTCTTGTTTTCTAAAGACAAGATAAGTCATATAAGCACCTAATTAGCTCATAATCGAATCAAATAAACATGAATTTCAACCAAATAATTGTGCTAAAATATGACATATCAATATATATTCGTATACTCCTAATGTTTATTCTCTATTGTTTTTAACTAGAATAAAGTAAAACATTATTATATATAAATATTTTTTTGATTGTGTGGCACTTTGATTTATCAAAATTACTCTTTTATGGAGCAGTACATTACAATTATTTTTCAAATAGATGAATCATTAAATTTTATACCTAAAATATTACTTCTTACATTTTGGAGTCTTAGCTCGATGCCTGTCGAATCCATTAAATTTTAAGAAAATCAATCCTCAATCTTAAATCCTAATCATTAACTAAAAATTTAACTTAAATAATTATCAATATACCTTTAAGAGTGTATATTAGGTGCACCCGGGTGCATGGGTGCACCCATATGTGTATACCTTTTTATTCTATTTTGTATACATGTTATTCTCTTTTGTATAAGTGTTTTATAATAATTGTATACTTTTTTCCCACTAAGGTTTTCATTAAAAAAACTAACATTCATATGTGTAACTTTTTATTCAATAGTGTATACATGTATTTTAATAATTGTATATTTTTTTACACTCAATTTTTCATTAAAAATTAACAATTAAATTGTATACATTTTTACTCATAATTATATATGTTTTTGTTTATCTTTGTATGTGGGTGCAGACGAAGTTTCGTGTGCACCTGGGTGCACACTATATTTAGCCTACCTTTACCTTTAAATCCTAATCATTAACTAAAAATTTAAATTAAATAATTATCAATATACCTTATAATACAACTATTAATCCAGAGGTGCAAAAGATGCATCCAGTAAAAAATTATTATATTTCATCTCGCTAGGGAGTACTTTTTTTCATGTAAAATAAAAAATTTATAAATTATGATACATGGAGAACCGGTTTCATGACGCAAGACTCTCTCATATTTTGCAAAGATTTGTGTGAGACCATCTCACGTAAGTTATTAAATGAGACGGATAAAAAATATATTTTATTGTAATGAAAATTTATACTCAATTAATAATAAAAAGTGATAATGTTATTTTGTAAATGTTTATAGTATAAATGAAAAGTTACATCATTACGCAAGATTTGCACTACTTTTATAGTTCAAGTATGTTTTCTTAAAGTATAATAAATAATGAATTAAAATATATTTTTAAAGTGTTATAGTATGATTCACTTTAAACATACTTTAACTAATACTCCCTCCATCCCACAAGAATGATGAAATTTTTTTGTACGTAAATTAAGGAATATAATATTTAATGGGTAGTTGGGGTAGTTGAGATGAGAAAAATAATATTTTAATATATACTCGTATAAGTATTTAGTATGGTGTGTAGGTCCCATTGATTGGCGCTATTTTCACCTAGATTTTAGTGTCTTTTGGTATGTCTTTTCGTTTGATTTTATCCGTATTTTATGTGTTATTTGGTTATGTTTTGTGTTTTTATTGAAATATGTGTGAATGAGCTTAAACTTAAGATTTTCACTTTTTATTCAATGCTAGACATGATAAGGAAGATATAGGAAAAAGTGGATCTAAATTCGGAGTTGAAACGAAGGAGAACGAGCCGAAACAAAATGTGAAAAACAGGGGCATGCACCAACACGGGCCGTGTACGGAACACGGCCCTGTAAGAAGTGGCCGTGTGCCGACATCAGAAGATCCAACACGACCACCCTGTGCCCATGTTACAACACACGAGCCGTGTTGCAGTACACGAGCCGTGTTGCGTAACACGGCCCTGTAAGGAGAGGCCGTGCGGCAGCATCAGAAGACACAACATGGCCACCTTGTGGCCGTATTGCAAAGCACGACTCGTACCATGTAAAATCCTGCTGAAATTTCCAGATCCTTCTAGAAGCCTCCATAGGGGTATAAATACCCCTTTATTCAACAATTGAGAGGAGATCCGAAATTCCCATCCTCTACGCACACATCACACACCATTTCTTTCATTTTTCACCATCATCTTCATCCACCTTCATCCATCTTGATCCATCTCCATCATCTCCATTAATTCTCCATCAAAACTTCATCCCTTCCATTGGGTGTGAGAGATCTCAAGAAATCAAGAGCTAGAGTTGGAGATCCATGAGTATTGAAGATTCTCTACAAGAAATTGCTAGGAAAGATTCACATCTCTTTTGATTTTCTTTTGGATTTAGACTATGGATATTTGTAATGAATTATTTATGTGTTTTGTTACCTTTATCATGTTAGGTTAATCCCTCTAGTGGGATTAGGAATATGAAGAGCATGTTAGATTTGTATTATCATGTGGATTAAATTAGTTTTTGATTTAATTGATGTTGATTTCTATTCATGGAGTTTAATTGTCTTGATGTTGTGATGGCATGGTTTGTTATTCATAATTGATTATTGGTTTAATGGATTGTTGATCAATGAATTGATTTATGGTAATTAAATGCTATCATAATGCTCATGTATGTATTGCTTGGAGTGAGACGGAAACGACCCTCTATAGTGTTAGGAAGGCATGAATAGACATTGAGTTTGTGTTTGACCGAAAGGATATTTGAATTCAATGAGGGGAACCAATCCATTCGTTGGCCTTAGTACACAAAAAGGGAGAGTTTAATCTAACTAGTACCTAGATGGAAGGGGTTAATGTTAGGCTTTGATCTTAAGTGCTTTTGGGAGTCTAAAATGGATCAACAACCTTTGTAACCCGAAAGGGAGCTTAGGATACAATCGTGATCACCCTTAGTCTACATCAATTGAGTTGAATTCCTTTTGCATGACAATATGAATCGAGTGTGCTTGGATATTTCTAATCCCATGTTTTTCATCCTTGAACTTTAGCACCCATTTTCTTTACTTGTTATTCATCTTTACTTGTAATTTCTCTTATTTGCTATTTTTATTTACTTGCTACTTGCTTAAGTGGTAAATCAATCTCAAAACCCCCGATCATCTTTACAAAAACAACATGAATATGAGCTCACGTATATTGCTAGTCCGAACATAACTCCTTTGTGGATTGATAATTTTTCTTGGGATATACTACTACAACGATCGAGTATTCTTGCTCGTGAGTGCTACAAAATTAGACAAACACCCATGGAGATATATTAATTATTTTGTGTGAATCTTTTTACTAAAAAGGGAAATGCACCTCTTATATTAGGATGGATAAAAATTGTAAAATGCATCCCTTATTATGGGACAAAGGGAGTAATAAACATAAACTTATATAACAACTATAATTTATTAATGAGTCAAATAAACTAATCTTACAAGAGAATTTTTTTTTGGTAAAAGATAAAATTTCTTATGAGAAAGTATTTATGTAGATGATTTGTGAAACGTATTGAAAAATCATTATTGTTCAATTAAAGTATTTTTTTAATAGTTAAAGTATATTTCTGTAATTTATAATGAATGATGCATTAAGACATAATTAAAAATATTATAATATAATTTATTAACTATACAAAAATATTAAAAAATGACTTGTAATCATGCATATAATTATATATTAATACATAATAAAAGGAAATTAAAAAAAGAAAAAAATTAAATTCTTTCACAAATATTATCTCGTGTAACATTTTTAAACTCAATTAATTGGGGAATTTTCTTACAAATTTTTTAATAATTCATACTCCACTTGTGTTTGATAAAATTAATGCAATGGAAGGAAAATTTGACAAGTGTTTCCATCTTTTACAATTTTTTTAATAATAATGAAATAAAGTAGAATAAATATAAATAAATAATTGGGCAAAAGGGAAGAGCCAATGTTAACCGCGAGAAAGAAAAGAAAGGCGCCAATTCTAATATTTTTTCGCCAATTATACTCATCAAAATGTCAAATCGAAGCGGTAGACGAAAAAGTCAATTTCTTCTCTAGTTCTTCCCAATTCCCCTAACACCTCTCTCTCTCTGCTGTCAATTTAGACTCTGGAGGTGCGGCTCTTTACAACGAGGTGACTATTTGTGGACTGGTAATGGCGTAGCATAGATAGAAGCGGCAGATGATTGGTTGATAGCGATTTTAAAGATGGACGACGCCCTCCCTCCCTCTCGACCTATTCCTCTTCTCGTCTAATGGCATCGGTATAAGCTTTGTAGGATTGAAGGTGCCACTAGCACTGTTGAGATTGACGACGTGGGTTGGTATGTAGAATGTAGTCTTCTCTTTTTCATACTCCCTCCATCCCGGGTATTTTTACCCGTTTGTAATGGCACGGAGATTAAGATATTTTATTTTTTAATATATAATGTAAGAGAAAGTAGGGGTAAATTAGTAATTGAAAAAAAATAGTGAATAAAGTTATTAGGAATGATGAATAAAGTGTTAAAAAGTAATTAAAGTTGTTAGGATTGTAAAAAGTAGGGAATAAAATATTATGTATTTTTGCCAAAAATGGAATGGATAAAAATACGTGGGACACCGTAAAATAGAAAGTGGGTAAAAATACGTGGGACGGAGGAAGTAACAATTTTAAGCAATATTACTAAGTCTTTTGCACGGTATAATCCAAAAATTATTACTATGTAGTAGATCATCTAATACATTTAATGAATCACTTATAATTTTACTATTAGATTTTGAACCTCTTTGAAATCTTCTTTTGTTTTTACAGATTTCACATTTCTGCAATTTCTGTTGGCTTACTTTCTATGACCCAAATAGTTATAAATGATGCTACTCCAATAGTTCCCTAGTGCATAGGATAATAGATATTTTATCTCTAGTTATATTTTTAGATTTCCTAATTTGCCGGTCATAATTTGAGTTCTCTTGGTAGAAGCCTTGGGATTCAAGATTGTCATAATGTTGTTTATTTTCAATTGGATATATTATCTGAAATTTCATGTTGATGGCCATAATTAACTGGACCTGATCTGTGAGCCGAGGAAGTGTTTGGATTATTTCAACAGATTCTTAGTTGTACATAACAATTATCAATAACCTTCTATTGAGAAAATATTCAGAAAATATAAACCGACTTTCATTTAAATGTGTATATTTGTTATGCTTCAGAATGGATTTGTTAATTATGATAGTCGAAGTAGAACTAATTGCAATGTATCCTTTTTTTCAAAGCTAAAACTTTTAGAAAATTGTAACTTGTAGCTGTATAATTATCCATTTTATATGTCAAAGAGCCCTCATATTCTGAAATTAAGCCACACTAATATTAGGTTTGTACAAACCCGACCTTGTAAAAAATATGGCCCTTCATCTAAAGTCACAGCATTAGAAGGTTCTGAGGATATCATGAAAATATTTTGTGACATCTATGAACTATGACATACCAACAGCTAAAATTCTTTATATTTTGCTGATTTTACCTATATGGATTCCTTATTTTTTTTGGCTTAATTTTCTAATAAAATCATATTTAATTTTATTGTAAGAGCATTTCAGATCCATTAGCTGCAAAATAATATATTGAAGTTCAAGGTGCACCATTAGTTGCTAAGGCAGATGGTTTAACAGGGGGATGGGAGTCTTTATTACTTTGACTGTAGAGCAATGTGAAGCAGAGAAGCAGCAATAATAGCTGCCATCCTAGTGTGTCATAATCAAAGATAAAGAGAGAACAGATATCCAGAAGGAGGTTAATCATTATGTCAACGAAGATTTATATACAACCTTCTTTATTTCCTATTTAAAATATTCAAATCATTCCTCCTTCCACTCTACTACTACACATTTCCCATCCTAAACCCACACCAATCTTCACTATTTCTCTATCATATTTGATTTAAGATCTCAACTTATACCCATGGTGAGTCTAGTTTGTGTTTCTTGTTTTCAGTTTCATGGCTTCTAAAATGTTGTAACAAAATTATGACCTGGAAATCAATAAGGTGAGGATGTAGAGACAGGGTATAACTCCAAAATCAAAGGTAATATAAGATTCATATCAGCTACCTCTTTCATCTATGGTGAATTTTATTAAATTTTGAAATGATTATCGAGCCATTGGTGTAATTATGTGCTTCCCACGAATATATCTTACGTAAATGAATTGTGCCAACTATTTTCAGTTTCTAAAGTCCTGGTATTTGAGAAAGTCCAAATTTTTTTCTTTTAGCAGCACATAAGTGCTTGAAAGTTTTATTCATGCTACCTAGCGTAACTCGCACGATTCTCTAGTTTCTGTAAGTACTTTACCCTATGTCCTTTTTGTTTTTACTTATTCAACTTTATTTAATTATAAGTAGTGTAACTTTTTTATTACATATGATGGCCAATAATTACACAAAGCGCTAAGGTATCTGAGTGTTATTGCACAATCTATTCAATAACATTAATTGATACATTTAGGTAGTTGATGGCATGTAGCATGTATAAGTTAAGGGTATTTTGTATTAGTATTGAAGCTGAAGCTGTCAAGTACTTTGCTTAATGTACTATCTTATGGAAAATTGCTGGAGACATAAATTCTTTTATGAGTTTATTTAAAAGCACATGCATTTTTCTGCCTCTTATTATTACTTGGTGCCTTAATGCCTTGAATATTTAACCATAGATTACATTCTTTTGTTATTTTAAGTAATATTAGCTACCAATATAGCAGAAATGTCAGTTACTATTCCTGATATTAGAAATGAATTGATAGTTATTTACTGTCTGATTTGCTCAAGCAATCTGACCTTCTTTGCTGCTAGTAAAATGACAGTTTATCTAATTTTTTTCTTGAAGCAGCTGATTTTCATCTCACTCAACACACTATTTTCGTTTAGGTAGAACTTATCAACTGCGCTGCTTTAACACTTTATCCCCTGTTCATGTGTGACTGTTATCTAACAGACTATTCATGATATTATCAATCAGTAGTTGGTACATCTAAGAAATTGTGGTCTTGTTATGTTATCAGTGGTCATCATTTGTTTTGAAGTATAACTTATACATGCATATATGGTTATAGTCTGAAATGTTATTTGCAACTGGGGAATTTCAAGGGAATCATTTTTGTACCTTAGGTACAACATATGTTAGAATTATTTTGAAACTTGTGCTTTCAAGAGTAATTGTTGTTATTGAATCAGTGAATAAGTCTTGTACTTAAGGTACATCTTATATATAAAATTACTTCTTAGAAACCGGGTCTTACTAATGACATATTAAAGTTTGTCTTGGTTTTTAATTATTTTTATTATATGATAATTGTTAATGATTGTTCATTAACTTTAAAACACAGAATGAGAATGTCACAAAATGAAACATCTTTCTCTTATCCTTGTTAAAAAATATCATACTAGACACCAGATTATCCATGAGTTCTTCAGAAAGTGCAATGGTTGCATTTGGTTCTTCAAGAGGGGATTATATATAACTAGATGCATGAGATTCAAATGCTGCTCTTAAAGCTTATAAGGTATGCCTTAATAAACATAATCCTGATTTGTCATGTCTTTAAGTGTTGTGGTTCCCGTTTATCTTGTCCTGTTTCATTAACATTGATGTTGGCTGAGTATGTGGTGATGGCTGTGTTAGATGACCCTACAATACTCCATTATCTTTTAAGAATAAGAAATGAAATTCATGTTTGCCCCCTTTGTTGAAATCTATTGAATTGTTGGGATAGTGGTTCCTTAAAAAATATCTTTAAAGTATACATATTAATGATTCACAAAGTTTATTGTTTTACACTTATTTATATCTTTCAAAGGAAGCTTAACCTTATTGATACATATTTCTAGTCTCAATCATTGTTTTAGTACTTAAGTAAACTTTTAGTTATATCTTTGGGAAATCATATTGGTCTTTGATCAAGTAATTAGATAATGAGTATAATTTATTATGATAAATAAAGAAGTTTCGCTTGCTAGTACAGTTTCTATTTGGTTTTTGTTTCTTTGTTAACTATTTGATTTTTCTGTTGTGCTAGTCTGGCCTACTCAATTTGTGCGCTCAGTTGTTAGTCATTAGTGTTTTTTTCCATTTTAGAGCATTATCTGGTTTGTTATCCTTGTTTATAGCTAGTTCTACGTAATTTGATTTTGGAGAATCTTCTGATATCATTTTCAGAGTGGGCATCGTTCTTCTATTGCTAGTTTCCTGTTTTGTGTTGCGTGTCTGTCACTTGGTTGTTCCTTATTCATTGGGTACTTGTTGTTATTTGTTAGCATTTGCTTAAGGACGTTTCTGCACACCAATGTTCTATCCTAGTAGATCTGTTCGGTTGCTACCTAACCTATAATTGCTAGAGCAAGCAGAATTTTTTTAAGCATACCAAGGTGAGGTCTCAGGAAGCAGCTAGATAAAAATTCTACTTGGTTTTGCTTCTTTTTGTCAACACTTCATAGGTTGTTACCCTAAATACTATTTGTTGTGTGCTGGTTTGCATCAAAATGCATTCAACATAATTTTTTCAAAATTTATAATTAAACAGGGCTTTACGCTGGGTTAATAGACCCGGAGGGATGGGAGTTGATTCGGGAAGGTAGCTCTAAGGGTGCATTGTATCCTTAGTCGGTGGGACAATCGGTGAATTGATCGGTAGGGCAATTGGTAGGTCACCGATCAACCCATTTGGATCCCTCGGGGTTAGATCCCGTGTTGGGCCCTACGTCGGGTTAATAGACCTAGAGAAATGGGAGTTTTTGTCTCGGTAGGGTGGCTCTAGGAGTGCATCGTACCCTTAGTCGATGGGGCGATATGTGAATTGATCGGTAGGACGATCGATGGGTCACCAATCAATCCGTTGGGATCCCCAAAAGTGTAATCCCGCATTGGGGCCTTATGCCGGGTTAATAGACCTAGAGGAATAGGAGTTTTTGTCTCTGTAGGGTGGCTCTAGGGGAGCATCATACCCTTAGTCGGTGGGGTGATCGTTGAATTGACCGATAGGGCGATCGGTGGGTCAGCGATCAACTCGTTGGGATCCCCAAGGGGTGGGATCCCATGTTGGGGCCTTACGCTAAGTTAATAGACCTAGATGGATGGGATTTTATTTGGGAAGGTGGCTCTAAGGGTGCATCGTACCCTTAGTCGGTGGTGTAATTGGTGAATTGATCTGTAGGGCGATCGGTGGGTCACCGATCAACCCATTGGGATCTCCTGGAGGTGGGATCCCATGTTGGGATCTTACGCCGAGTTAATAGACCGAGAGGGATGAGAGTTGATTCGGGATGGTGGCTCTAAGAGTGTATTGTACCTTTAGTTGGTGGGGCATTCGGTGAATTGATCGGTAGGGCGATCGGTGGGTCACCAATCAACCCGTTGGGATCTCCTGGAGGTGGGATCCCGCGTTGGGGCCTTATGCCGGGTTAATAGACCTGGAGGGATTGGATTTTTATCTTGGTAGGGTGGCTCTAAGGGTGCATCGTACCCTTAGTCGGTGTGATGATCGGTGAATTGATCGGTAGGGCGATCGGTGGGTCACCCATCAACCTGTTGGGATCCCCAGGGATGGGATCCTACATTGGGGCCTTACGCCATGTTAATAAACCCAGAGGGATAGGAGTTTTTGTCTAGGTAGGGTGGCTCTAGGGGTGCATCGTACCCTTAGTGGGTGGGGCGATAGGTGAATTGATCGGTAGGACTATCAGTGGATCACTGATCAACCCATTGGGATCCCCTGGGGTGGAATCCTGTGTTGGGGCTTTATGCCAGGTTAATAGACCCAGAGGGATGGGAGTTGATTCGGGAAGGTGGCTCTAAGGGTGCACTGTACCCTTAGTCGGTGGGGCAATCGATGAATTGATCGGTAGGGCATTCGGTGGGTCACCGATCAACCCATTGGGATCCCCCGGTGGTGGGATCCTACGTTGGGGCTTTATACTAGGTTAATAAACCCAGAGGAATGGGAGTTTTTGTCTCGGTAGGGTGGCTTTAGGGGTGCATCGTACCCTTAGTCGGTGGGGCGATCTGTGAATTGATCGGTAGGGCGATCGGTGGGTCACCGATCAACCCGTTGAGATCGCCCGGAGGTGGGATCCCATATTGGGGCCTTACACCGGGTTAATAGACCAGGAGAAATGGGATTTTTTGCCTCGGTAGGATGGCCCTAGGGGTGTATCGTACCCTTAATCGGTGGAGCGATTGGTGAATTGATCGGTAGGGCGATCGGTGGGTCACCGATCAACCCGTTGGGATCCCCCAGGAGTGGAATCCTATGTTGGGGCCTTATGCCTGGTTAAAAGACCCGGAGGGATGGGAGGTTATTCGGGAAGGTGGCTCTAAGGGTCGAACCCTTAGTCGATGGGGCAATAGGTGAATTGATCGGTAGGGTGTTTGGTGGTCACCGATCAACCCGTTGGGATCCTCCAGGGGTGGGATCCTGCATTGGGGCCTTTCGCCAGGTTAATAGACCCGGAGGGATGAGAGTTGATTCGGGAAGTTAGCTCTAATTGTGCATCGTACCCTAAGTCGGAGGAGCAATCTGGGAATTGATCGGTAGGGCGATCGGTGGATCACCGATCAACCTGTTGGGATCCCCCTAGGTGGGATTCCGCATTGGGGCCTTATGCCGGGTTAATAGACCTAGAGGAATGAGAGTTTTTATCTCGGTAGGGTGGCTCTTGGGGTGCATCGTACCTTAATCGGTGGGGCAATCGGTGAATTGATCGGTAGGGCGATCGGTGGGTCACCGATCTACCCGTTGGGATCCCTCGGGGGTGGAATCCCGCATCGGAGCCTTACGCTGGGTTAACAGACCCAGAGGGATGGGAGTTTTTTCTAGGTAGGGTGGCTCTATGCATCCTACCTTTAATCGGTGGTGCAATCGGTGAATTGATCGAAGGGGCGATCGGAGGATCAAGATCAACCTGTTGGGATCCCATAGGGGTGGGATCTCACGTTGGGGCCTTACGCCGGGTTAATAGACCCGGAAGGATGGGAGTTGATTCGGGAAGGTGGCTCTAACGGTGCATCATACCCTTAGTCGGTGTGACAATCGATGAATTGATTGGTAAGGCGATCGGTGGGTCACCGATCAATCCGTTGGGATCCCCTGGGGGTAGGATCCAGCATTGGGGCCTTACGCCAGGTTAATAGACCTAGAGTGATGGGATTTTTTGTCTTGGTACGGTGGCTCTAATTGTGCATCGTACCCTTAGTCGGTAGGTGATAAGTCATATTTTAGAACAATTATTTGGTTGAAATTCATGTTTATTTGATTCGATTATGAGCTAATTAGGTGCTTATATGACTTATCTTGTCTTTGGAAAACAAGAGCTTTGATCATTTAAATTGGTGTGAAAACAGGCTATTTTTGTGGGAGAGATTCGTTGTTTCGAAACACATTTTGGAAGTCGAACCAGGTGGAAAAAGGATAAAGAAATTGCAAGATTGGAGAAAAGGTGCAAATTGTGCAAGGATGATGAAAAATGCATGTCCAACTTCATAAATATGTTGTGTTAAATATAGAGATACTACATGGTTGGAAAGCCACTGAAGAGAGGATCGTTTTGGCGGAAAGAACACCGCAATCGAGTTCCAAACGAAGAAGTTATGAGCAAAATGGTGACGACGCGCGAGGAAAACCGAACAGAACTGATGGCTACTTTCCGTAGCATATTGCACATACAACTCTTGGTGTTTATGAAAGATCTTTATATGGATTGAAAGCCAAGGGAGAGAGGATCGCGTGAGCGCAAGAATTATTGAATTTGGAACTCGGATGTGGAAGTTATACACGAAACAATGAAGAGGTGCAAGTAGCTTCGACCTAAAGAACATCACTTCGACTTGCAATTCGACCTTGGGGCCTTCAATTCGACCTAATGTACAAAATACGTGGAAAACATGAGCACATGAGCACATGGGGGAGTGAAACACCATCCACATGGAGCACATGAAGCACAAAACACACCCATAAATGGCAAAGGTATAAAGGACAAAGATGGACAACACAAATGGATGCCAAAAGCAAAGAAGACAAGGAAGGAAAGTTGGAAATGAGCTGCAAAGATGATGGACAGCAAGAATAAAGGAGAAATGGATGCATGTGAAGCTTCAATAATTGCACAAACAAGGAGAAGTGGAAGCATGGAGTAACATAGGCAGCCATGGAGGCATGTGATATTGTTCCCCTTCCACAACTATAAATAGGGGCTGCAAGGCATTCCAATGAGCATTCAATCCACACCACAACACACCACAAGACACACAACACACAAGTTTCTTCTAGTGGGAAAACCAGCCCACAAATCTGATCTCCATCTTTTGGATGATCAAGAGGAGAGGGAGCAGCGAAGCATTGGAGGAATTGGCGTGAAGATCATCGCCAATAATCTACGGTTTTGCTATTTTAATTTTATTTTCGTTATGAACATGTGTGGCTAGTTTCTTTTATCTAGTTTAGGATTTTGTGAACCTCCCGTTGATAGTTTTATGAATTATTAAGAGTTTATATTGAATCTTTTGTGCAAGTTTATTCTATTACATGCTTTGATGTTCTTAATGGTTGTTTGATATTTAATTTAGCTTGATCACCTATTTGATTATTTTACAACCGAATGTTATTCTATGAACTACAATCCATAATTGTTGTGGGAATTGGATTAAGTAACAAATAGAGGTTGTTCCCTCTAGGTGTAATAGGATCTAGATTGTATGATTCCTAGCCAGTTTTCATAGCCTAGTAATTCTATGTTTAGAGTTTTCATGCATCTATGAGTTAGAATCCATATGGTCACTCGTAGATAGTTCAATTTAGTGGTCGTACCCTAGTTGATGAACATAAGAACATTCAGGGTGATTGATCGTACCGTCAATCTAGGGATTTGAGTTTGTACATTAGACTAGATGTTTAATTCCGGTAATTAATTAAATTATTGAACGGGAGGGGATCAATATCCTAAACTAGGCTTTTTCCTTTTTGTTAATTTTTATATAAGCTTCTATCTATTTTTGTCATTTTAAATTCTGAATTAATTTATTACTTTTATTATTTTCATATTTTCATCACAACAAAACCCCCCTCATTTATTTTATTACTTACAACACTTTAATTTAATTAAAATTCATTTTACTCTCTTGGAAAATGACCCTACTTACCATTATACTAAGTATTTTAGTAATTCGGAAATTAAAAATATTTTTAGAGCACGACGATGGCTCATCAAATGGCGCCGCTGCCGGGGAGTAAAATTGAATTTTATTAAATTTTTGTGGTTCAGAAGGCTCATATTTTCAAAAATTTTGAATGATTACTCGATCTTCTGATAAAAAATAGGTTGAATACAATCCAGATATTGAGAAAACTATCCACAAGATTAGAAAGGAGTCACGAAAAAAGAAGGAAACAAGTTCGTCCATTGGACAAACCACAGAAAATCTTACCAAATCCGAACTTGCATCTGATACACTTCAACTTGAAGAGGAAGACATGGCTACAAATAATGAAAAAACTTTGAATGAATTGGCCAATCCGGACATAGTCCATCAGCCACTATGCATTAACTTTCTTGCGATCACTGATAATATGGTATTTGAATTAAAAACAGGATTGATTCACTTACTTCCTGCATTTCATGGTCTTTCAAGAGAAAATCCTCATAAATTTTTGAAGGAATTCTCGGTTGTATGCATGAGCATGAAAATAAATGGAGTAACAGAGGAAATGATCAAGCTTAGGGCATTCCCCTTTGCAGTGAAGGACATGGCAAAAGATTGGTTATATTATCTTTCTCCCGGATCAATTAATACGTGGGCCGAAATGGAGAAACTTTTCCTCCAAACTTACTTTCCAGCCACCAGAGTTGCTGTTTTACGAAAGGAGATATCTGGAGCCCGTCAGATGCAAGGAGAAAGTTTACATGAGTATTGGGAGAGGTTTAAACGTCTCATATCAGCATGCCCCCAGCATCAAATAAGTGACCAATTGCTTTTGCAGTATTTCTATGAAGGGTTGTCAATCATGGATAGAAATATGCTTGATGCAGCCAGCGGAGGAGCCTTTATGATGAAAACACCCACTGCTGCTAGAGACTTGATTTCTAGCATGGCTGCCAATACCCAACAATTTGGCACATGAGACCCGATGATTAGAGAAGTGAAAGAAATCCATGATTCCAAATTAGAGGAAACGTTGAACAAGTTGACACTTGCGGTGGAGAATCTGGCTAAAGGAAAAGGGGTAAACCCTCCATCTTGTCAATATTGCTTAACTAATGATCATTCTACTCTTGATTGCAGGGTTACACCTAATGAGGAACAAATAAATGCCATGGGACGACCTTATGATCCCTTTTCTCAAACATACAATCAGGGATGGAGAGATCATACCAATCTGAGGTATGGTATGGGACAAGGGGGAAATAGGGGGCAACAGCAATTTCAAGAGCAAAGAATGATAAACAAGCAACAAGATCACACTCAAGATAGTGGAAATCGCCAACAAGGTGTTTCAAACTCCGGAGCTTCATTTGAGGAAATGATGAAGGAAATGGCTGCCAATAATCTCAAATTCCAAGAGATAACACGTTCATCCATTCATGATTTGAAAATATCTACCCAATCATCAATTTGGAACCTAGAGAATCAAATAACCCAATTGGCTACAACTGTGGGCCAAATGCAGGCTCAAAGCAGTGGTAAGTTGCCTTCACAGACGGAGGTAAATCCTAAGAATGTGAGTGCCATCACACTGCATAGTGGAAAATAATTGGAAGAGGTTGTACAGCTCAAGAAGCCAGAACAGGACATGTAAAAAGAACCAACAGAAACAATGGGAGATCAAACCGATCAGTTTAGGGCAGAAAGATCTGATGAAGAGAAACGCAACACTGACACTGTACCCTTTGGTGTCAGAAGGTCAAAGAAAAATCAGGTTAAAACTGATGACCCTACTCCTTTTAATATTAACCAATTGCCTTTTTCAAGCATGTTCAGGAAGCCAGACACCGCAGAAAAGTATAAACAAATACTTGAAGTGTTTCGGAAAGTGGAGATCAATTTACCTCTTATTGAGGCTATCAAGCAGATTCTGAGATATGCCAAGTTTTTGAAGGAATTGTGCACCAATAAAAGGAAATTGAAAGGAGATGAAAAGGTAGTGATGGGAGAAAACGTTTCAGCTGTCTTCCAGTAAACGCTACCCCAGAAGTGCAAGGATCCTGGCATGTTTATGGTTCCTTGCAAGATTGGAAATTTTAAGGTTGAAAGAGCGATGTTGGATCTCGGAGAATCTATCAATGTAATGCCCCGATTAGTGTTTGAAAAGTTGGGTGTGGGAGAGTTGAAAAAGACTGGAGTTGTCATCCAACTAGCTGATCGAAGTCAAGCATACCCAGATGGAGTCATTGAGGATGTTCTTGTTCAGGTAGACAAACTCATATTCCCTGCTGACTTTTATGTGTTAGAAATGAATGACCACCCATCAAATTCCACTCCAATTTTATTGGGAAGACCATTCCTCAACACTTTATGTACCAAAATAGATGTGAGTGAAGGAACTCTTACTATGGAATTTGATGGGCAGATCATTAAATTTAACATATATGATGCTATGAGATACCCTGATGATGCTAACCTACTTTCTATTGTGAGTACTATTAAGCCGATTGTCCAGGAACACTTCGAACTCACTAGTAGGGAAGCATTAGACACAGTAATTGAACAAGGAATAATGAAGAAAAAAGCTGAAAGATGGGATAATGAAGATCTTAATCACTATGTTAATGCCTTGCATAGTGCTTCTCAGAGATCAAGCATCGTAGATGTAAATTTTGTTAAATTACCTAAAATTTCTCCAAAAATTTTCCCATCTATAGTGCAGGCACCAAAAGTGGAATTAAAGGCACTTCCTGACCACCTAAAGTACGCATACTTAGGACCAAATTCCACTTTACCTGTAATCATCTCATTCAAGCTAACGAACGAGCAGGAGAGCTTATTGCTCAATGTGTTGATGAAACATAAAACTGCTATTGGATGGACGGTAGCTAATTTGAAGGGTATTAGTCCTGCAATTTGTATGCACTGTATTCTGCTTGAGGATGATGCTAAGCCTTCTCGAGAAGCTCAGCGCAGGTTGAATCCGCCCATGATGGAGGTGGTAAAGAAAGAGGTGTTGAAACTTCTAAGTGTGGGGATTATCTATCCCATCTCAGATAGTAAATGGGTCAGTCCAACACAAGTGGTGCCAAAGAAATCAGGAATAACAGTGGTTGAGGACAAAGGTGACATGGTTCCAACTCGTTCGCAAACGGGTTGGAGAGTACGCATGGATTACCGCAAGCTAAACAACATGACTAGAAAGGATCATTTTCCTTTGCCTTTCATTGATCAAATGTTAGAAAAGCTTGCAGGTTATTCATACTATTATTTTCTTGATGGTTTCTCTGGCTATTTTCATATTGCAATTGCTCCCAAAGATCAGGAGAAAACAACCTTCACATGCCCCTTTGGGACTTTTGCATGTCGTCGGTTACCTTTCGAGCTTTGCAACGCACCAGCCACATTCCAAAGGTGTATGGTAAGCATCTTTTATGAAGTTGTGGGTAACATAATAGAGGTCATTATGGATGACTTTAGTGTCTATGGAGAATCTTTTAACAGTTGTCTTGGAAATCTTGAATTGATATTGAAAATATGTGTAGAAACAAACCTTGTTTTAAACTGGGAAAAGTGTCAATCTATGGTTGAACAAGGTATTGTTTTAGGGCATGTCATCTCAAAAAATAGGATTGAAGTTGATAAATCTAAAGTAGATCTTATATCTGCACTGCCTAACCCCACATCTGTGCGGGAAGTTCATTCATTTCTTGGACATGCAGGTTTCTACAGAAGATTTATCAAGGACTTTTCAAAGATAGCCAAGCCACTCTGTGAGCTGTTACAAAAAGATGTGAAGTTTGATATGAATGATGCATGTAAAAATGCTTTTGATAAGTTAAAGGAGTTACTAACCACACCATCCATGATTCAACCGCCAAATTGGAGTTTACCTTTTGAAATCATATGTGATTCTAGTGACTATGCCGTAGGAGCAGTATTGGGGCAACGAGTTGACAAAGCTGCACATGTGATATTCTATGCCTCAAAAACATTGGATAACGCTCAAGCTAACTACTCCACTACGGAAAAAGAACTCCTAGCTATGGTTTTTGCTCTAGAAAAATTTCGATCTTATTTGTTGGGTACTAAAGTCACTGTTTTCTCTGATCATGCAGCTCTTCGTTATCTCATAAAGAAGAAAGAAGCGAAACCTCGATTGATTCGATGGATTTTGTTGCTTCAAGAGTTCGACTTGGAAATAAAAGACAAAAAGGGATCGGAGAATCTAGTGGCCGACCACCTAAGTAGGCTGATTAGAGATGAAGATGAGCAGAAAATTCTTGAAAAGTTCCCAGATGAACAGCTGCTTGCGGTTTTGCAAAATTTGGAAAATTCACTGACACTGAACCTTCAGTGTCAGAAGAATCTATTCCATGGTTTGCTGACTTGGCGAATTTTCTAACCTCCCGTCAGTTTCCAGTTGGTATGAGCAAGGTAAAATGTGATAAACTCGTTAGTGATGCTAAATATTACATATGGGATGATCCATATATGTGGAAACGTTGTTCTGATCAAGTGATAAGAAGGTGCGTTCCTGACATTGAATTTAATTCAATTCTCACCTTTTGTCATAATCATGCCTGTGGTGGTCATTTTGGTTTTAGAAAAACTGATTTTAAAGTGCTTGAGTGTGGATTCTATTGGCCGACATTGTTTAAGGATGCTTATGAATTTTGCAAGTATTGTGATAGATGTCAACGTGTAGGAAATATTTCTCAACGAAATGAAATGCCCCAATATCCTATAATTGTTTGTGAAATTTTTGATGTATGGGGGATGGATTTTATGGGACCTTTTCCTTCTTCGTTTGGATTTATTTACATATTACTTGCCATCGATTATGTGTCGAAGTGGGTGGAAGCTAAGGCCACCTGAACTAATGATTCTAAAGTGGTTGCAGGTTTTCTTCGATCTAACATTTTTTGTAGGTTTGGAATTCCTCGAGCCATCATCAGTGACAAGGGCACTCATTTTTGTAACAGAACAGTGAAAGCACTCTTGCGCAAGTATTCGGTGTATCATAAGACTTCCACTTCATACCATCCTCAGACGAGTGGTCAGGCAGAAGTATCCAACCGTGAGATAAAGAGAATTTTAGAGAAGACGGTTAATTCGTCTAAGAAAGATTGGAGCTCACGTTTGGAAGATGCATTATGGGCCTATCGAACGGCCTATAAGACACCGATTGGCATGTCTCCTTATCGAATTGTCTATGGAAAACCATGCCACCTACCTATGGAGCTTGAGCATAAAGCATGGTGGGCAATCCAAAAATGCAACATGGACTATGACAAGGCCGAAGAGCAAAGGAAATTCTAACTGCAAGAGTTGGAGAAACTGAGGAACGAAGCTTATGAAAACTCAGTCATCTATAAGGCAAAAACAAAGGCATTTCATGATGCAAAAATATCAAGGAAAAATTTCAGCGTTGGGCAAAAAGTTTTACTTTGTCATTCAAAGCTTAAATTATTTCCTGGTAAGCTGCGTTCTCATTGGATTGGTCCGTTTATTGTGACTAATGTTTTTTCTCACGGTGCAGTTGAAATAAGATGTGCAAACTCTGAAAAGAGTTTTAAAGTTAATGGGCACCAACTTAAGGAGTATCATGAAGGATTCCAGAAGGTTGAGGTGGACCAAATGGAGTTGGATGATATGATCTACAGTTGATGACAATCCACCTTACCTAAGTCAAGCCAACGACAATAAAAAAAGGCACTGATTGGGAGGCAGCCCAATTTTATCGTTTTGTTTTATTTTCAATAAATTGTTTGATTGGTCTTTCTTTATTTTCTGTTTTGTTTTGCAGCCGTGATACTTGTTGCTTGGGTTGATCGTGGTTAAAGCTCTTTCCAAAACTGAATCAGGTGTACTCTACCCTATTACATGTTTAGTCTTTCTTATACTGTGTTTTGCTTGGGGACAAGCAAACGTTTAGGTGTGGGGATAATTAGAGGGATTTTATATGATAATTGCGGTAGAGAAGTGATGTGTTGTATTCCCATATCTTACTCTTGTTGTCCTCTTAATTTTTATGTTGATGTGGAGTTGGAAATTGAGAGTTAAAAAATCTTTTGAGGTGATGAGGGTGATGCATGATTGAGGGGGTAACAGTGATGTTAAGGAGCTTTTGAAACTTGATAATCTTTTCAAGATTTTTGTGATTATAGTGGCTCAAATTTTTTTTTCGAATTTCATGGCAAATTTTACCCAATTTTTGGTGAGCTTTTGAGCCTTTACGAGCTACCAACTATAAGCTCAATTAAAATTTCTTTCTTGAATGCATTGAATTTGAATTGCTCATTCTAGAACTTGCTCTTTTAATGCATGTCAAGATCTTATGATTGGTTGTGTGTGATAAAATGAGAAGGGCACTTAGGTTTAACCCTCTTGACTTATATTGTCCCACCTAATTATGAAAAACTTTAGGGAAGCCACGTTGAGCCTAAACCTTTTCTTTGAATTATAAGCACATATATGAACCATGAAATCCCATTTCTTTCTTTAACTCTTACGTTTGAACCCTTCATTACTTTGCAATATGTGAATCTTGTTGAAATATCTTGTTGCTGGATCAAGGATGAAGGGGATTTGAATATGGAGAAATGAGCTGTTGAAACTATTCTGAATTGATGAATATCTTAAGAACAGTGACATTTACAAAATGTAACACTTAAAATTTCAAAGTCTTGAAAAGGAGTAGGTGTGGGGATATTTATCTAGTGCAAAGAAGAAATCTATCAAGAAAAGGAAAATGTGGGAATTATGAAGTTTTGATTATAGAAGATCACATGTTGTAAAGTGGTGTCTTTAGCCATTTTTAACTTTCTTTTTACCTTACCTTGTCCTAAAGCCCCGTTACATCCAATTCAAAGACCCTTTGATTATTGCACATAATCCATCTAGAAATGGGTGGAGATTTGATTTGGGAGCAAGCATATGGTAATGACTATTCTTTTCAATTTTTGAGTGATTTTGCTACCTACATCAAACATTTGAGTTAATGAGTGAACCTTTGTGAGGCCATGAATTTTGAAAAATTTGATGCCATTAAAAATTGCGAACTTTGAGCAAAGAGTCATTTAGCTCCAAATGATCATTGGTTACTTATCTCTTAAGGTGTATGACTTTCATTTACCTTGTTAGATATAACTTAATTTTCTCTTCTCTGACATCTTTGATTTTAGTTTGCTTGAAGACAAGCAAAGTTTAGGCGTGGCGATATTTGATAAGTCATATTTTAGCACAATTATTTGGTTGAAATTCATGTTTATTTGATTCGATTATGAGCTAATTAGGTGCTTATATGACTTATCTTGTCTTTAGAAAACAAGAGCTTTGATCATTTAAATTGGTGTGAAAATAGGCTATTTTTGTGGGAGAGATTCGTTGTTTCGAAACAATTTTGGAAGTCGAACCAGGTGGAAAAAGGATAAAGAAATTGCAAGATTGGAGAAAAGGTGCAAATTGTGCAAGGATGATGAAAAATGCATGTCCAATTTTATAAATATGCTTTATTAAATATAGAGATAAAAACTGATAGTGTTCTACATGGTTGGAAAGCCACTGAAGAGAGGATCATTTTGGCACAAAGAATACCCCAATCGAGTTCCAAACGAAGAAGTTATGAGCAAAATGGTAAAGACGCGCGAGGAAAACCGAACAGAACTGATGGCTAATTTCCGTAGCATATTCCTCATTCAACTCTTGGTGTTTATGAAAGATCTTTATAAGGATTGAAAGCCAAGTGAGAGAGGATCACGTGAGCGCAAGAATTATTGAATTTGGAACTCGGATGTGGAAGTTATACACAAAACAATGAAGAGGTGCAAGTAGCTTCGACCTAAAGAACATCACTTCGACTTGCAATTCGACCTTGGGGCCTTCAATTCGACCTAATGTAAAAAATACGTGGAAAACATGAGCACATGAGCACATGGGGGAGTGAAACACCATCCACATGGAGCACATAAAGCACAAAACACACCCATAAATGGCAAAGGTATAAAGGACAAAGATGGACAACATAAATGGATGCCAAAAGCAAAGAAGACAAGGAAGGAAAGTTGGAAATGAGCTGCAAAGATGATGGACAACAAGAATAAAGGAGAAATGGATGCATGTGAAGCTTCAATAATTGCACAAACAAGGAGAAGTGGAAGCATGGAGTAACATGGGCAGCCATGGAGGCATGTGATGTTGTTCCCCTTCCACAACTATAAATAGGGGCTGCAAGGCATTCCAATGAGCATTCAATCCACACCACAACACACCACAAGACACACAACACACAAGTTTCTTCTAGTGGGAAAACCAGCCCACAAATCTGATCTCCATCTTTTGGATGATCAAGAGGAGAGGGAGCAGCGAAGCATTGGAGGAATTGGCGTGAAGATCATCGCCAATAATCTACGGTTTTGCTATTTTAATTTTATTTTCGTTATGAACATGTGTGGCTAGTTTCTTTTATCTAGTTTAGGATTTTGTGAACCTCCCGTTGATAGTTTTATGAATTATTAAGAGTTTTATATTGAATCTTTTGTGCAAGTTTATTCTATTACATGCTTTGATGTTCTTAATGGTTGTTTGATATTTAATTTAGCTTGATCACCTATTTGATTATTTTACAACCGAATGTTATTCTATGAACTACAATCCGTAATTGTTGTGGGAATTGGATTAAGTAACAAATAGAGGTTGTTCCCTCTAGGTGTAATAGGATCTAGGTTGTATGATTTCTAGCCGGTTTTCATAGCCTAGTAATTATATGTTTAGAGTTTTCATGCATCTATGAGTTAGAATCCATAGGGTCACTCGTAGATAGTTCAATTTAGTGGTCGTACCCTAGTTGATGAACATAAGAACATTCGGGGTGATTGGTCGTACCGACAATCTAGGGATTTGAGTTTGTACATTAGACTAGATGTTTAATTCCGGTAATTAATTAAATTATTAAACGGGAGGGGATCAATATCCTAAACTAGGCTTTTTCCCTTTTGTTAATTTTTATATAAGCTTCTATCTATTTTTGTCATTTTAAATTCTGAATTAATTTATTACTTTTATTATTTTCATATTTTCATCACAACAAAACCCCCCTCATTTATTTTATTACTTACAACACTTTAATTTAATTAAAATTCATTTTACTCTCTTGGAAAATGACCCTACTTACCATTATAGTAAGTATTTTAGTAAGTAGGAAATTAAAAATATTTTGAGAGCACGACGATGGATCATCAAATGGCGCCGCTGCCGGGGAGTAAAATTGAATTTTGTTAAATTTTTGTGGTTCAGAAGGCTCATATTTTCAAAAATTTTGAATGATTACTCGATCTTCTAGTAAAAACAGGTTGAATACAATCCAAAAATTGAGAAAACTATCCACAAGATTATAAAGGAGTCACGAAAAAAGAAGGAAACAAGTTCGTCCATTGGAGAAACCACAGAAAATCTTACCAAATCCGAACTTGCATCTGATACACTTCAACTTGAAGAGGAAGACATGGCTACAAATAATGAAAAAACTTTGAATGAATTGGCCAATTCGGACATAGTCCATCAGCCACTATGCATTAACTTTCCTGCGATCACTGATAATATGGTATTTGAATTAAAATCAGGATTGATTCACTTACTTCCTGCATTTCATGGTCTTTCAGGATAAAATCCTCACAAATTTTTGAAGAAATTCTCGGTTGTATGCATGAGCATGAAAACAAATAGAGTAACAGAGGAAATAGTCAAACTTAGGGCATTCCCCTTTGCAGTGAAGGACATGGCAAAAGATTGGTTATATTATCTTCCTCCCGGATCAATTAATACGTGGGCCGAAATGGAGAAACTTTTCCTCCAAACTTACTTTCCAGCAACCAGAGTTGCTGTTTTACGAAACGAGATATCTGGAGCCCGTCAGATGCAAGGAGAAAGTTTACATGAGTATTGGGAGAGGTTTAAACGTCTCATATCATCATGCCCCCAGCATCAAATAAGTGACCAATTGCTTTTGCAGTATTTCTATGAAGGGTTGTCAATCATGGATAGAAATATGCTTGATGCAGCCAGTGGAGGAGCCTTTATGATGAAAACACCCACTGCTGCTAGAGACTTGATTTCTAGCATGGCTGCCAATACCCAACAATTTGGCACACGAGACCCGATGATTAGAGAAGTGAAAGAAATCCATGATTCCAAATTAGAGAAAACGTTGAACAAGTTGACACTTACGGTGGAGAATCTGGCTAAAGGCAAAGGGGTAAACCCTCCATCTTGTCAATATTGCTTAACTAATGATCATTCTACTCTTGATTGCAGGGTTACACCTAATGAGGAACAAGTAAACGCCATGGGACGACCTTATAATCCCTTTTCTCAAACATACAATCAGGGATGGAGAGATCATCCCAATCTGAGGTATGGTATGGGACAAGGGGGAAATAGGGGGCAGCAGCAATTTCAAGAGCAAAGAATGATAAACAAGCAACAAGATCACACTCAAGATAGTGGAAATCGCCAACAAGGTGTTTCAAACTCCGGAGCTTCATTTGAGGAAATGATGAAGGAAATGGCTGCCAACAATCTCAAATTCCAAGAGATAACACGTTCATCCATTCATGATTTGAAAATATCTACCCAATCATCAATTCAGAACCTAGAGAATCAAATAACCCAATTGGCTACAACTGTGGGCCAAATGCAGGCTCAAAGCAGTGGTAAGTTTCCTTCACAAACGGAGGTAAATCCTAAGAATGTGAGCGCCATCACACTGCGTAGTGGAAAACAATTGGAAGAGGTTGTACAGCTCAAGAAGCCAGAACAGGACATGGAAAAAGAACCGACAGAAATAATGGGAGATCAAACCGATCAGTTTAGGGCAGAAAGATCTGATGAAGAGAAACGCAACACTGACACTGTACCCTTTGGTGTCAGAAGGTCAAAGAAAAATCAAGTTAAAACTGATGACCCTACTCCTTTTGATATTAACCAATTGCCTTTTCCAAGTAGGTTCAGGAAGCCAGACACCGCAGAAAAGGATAAACAAATACTTGAAGTGTTTCGGAAAGTGGAGATCAATTTACCTCTTATTGAGGCTATCAAGCAGATTCCGAGATATGCCAAGTTTTTGAAGGAATTGTGCACCAATAAAAGGAAACTGAAAGGAGATGAAAAGGTAGTGATGGGAGAAAATGTTTCAGCTGTCTTCCAGCAAACGCTACCCCAGAAGCGCAAGGATCATGGCATGTTTGTGGTTCCTTGCAAGATTGGAAATTTTAAGGTTGAAAGAGCGATGTTGGATCTCGGAGCATCTATCAATGTAATGCCCCGATCAGTGTTTGAAAAGTTGGGTGTGGGAGAGTTGAAAAAGACTGGAGTTGTCATCCAACTAGCTGATCGAAGTCAAGCATACCCAGATGGAGTCATTGAGGATGTTCTTGTTCAGGTAGACAAACTCATATTCCCTGCTCACTTTTATGTGTTAGAAATGAATGACCACCCATCAAATTCCACTCCAATTTTATTAGGAAGACCATTCCTCAACACTTCATGTACCAAAATAGATGTGAGTGAAGGAACTCTTACTATGGAATTTGATGGGGAGATCATTAAATTTAACATATATGATGCTATGAAATACCATGATGATGCTAACATACTTTCTGCTGTGAGTACTATTAAGCCGATTGTCCAGGAACACTTCGAACTCACTAGTAGGGAAGCATTAGACACAGTAATTGAATAAGGAATAATGAAGAAAAAAGTTGAAAGATGGGATAATGAAGATCTTAATCACAATGTTAATGCCTTGCATAGTGCTTCTCAGAGATCAAGCATCGTAGATGTAAATTTTGTTAAATTACCTAAAATTTCTCCAAAAATTTTTCCATCTACAGTGCAGGCACCAAAAGTGGAATTAAAGGCACTTCCTAACCACCTGAAGTACGCATACTTAGGACCAAATTCCACTTTACCTGTAATCATCTCATTCAAGCTAACGAACGAGCAGGAGAGCTTATTGCTCAATGTGTTGAAGAAACACAAAACTGCTATTGGATGGACGATAGCTGATTTGAAGGGATTAGTCCTGCAATTTGTATGCACCGTATTCTGCTTGAGGATGATGCTAAGCCTTCTCGAGAAGCTCAGTGCAGGTTGAATCCGCCCATGATGGAGGTGGTAAAGAAAGAGGTGTTGAAACTTCTAAGTGTGGGGATTATCTATCCCATCTCAGATAGTAAATGGGTCAGTCCAAAACAAGTGGTGCCAAAGAAATCAGGAATAACAGTGGTTGAGGACAAAGGTGACATGGTTCCAACTCGTTTGCAAACGGGTTGGAGAGTATGCATGGATTATCTCAAGCTAAACAACATGACTAGAAAGGATCATTTTCCTTTGCCTTTCATTGATCAAATGTTAGAAAAGCTTGCAGGTTATTCATACTATTGTTTTCTTGATGGTTTCTCTGGCTATTTTCAGATTGCAATTGCTCCCAAAGATCAGGAGAAAACAACCTTCACATGCCCCTTTGGGACTTTTGCGTGTCGTCGGTTACCTTTCGAGCTTTGCAACGCACCAGCCACATTCCAAAGGTGTATGGTAAGCATCTTTTATGAAGTTGTAGGTAACATAATAAAGGTCTTCATGGATGACTTTAGTGTCTATGGAGAATCTTTTAACAGTTGTCTTGGAAATCTTGAATTGATATTGAAAAGATGTGTAGAAACAAACCTTGTTTTAAACTGGGAAAAGTGTCACTCTATGGTTGAACAAGGTATTGTTTTAGGGCATGTCATCTCAAAGAATGGGGTTGAAGTTGATAAATCTAAAGTAGATCTTATATTTGCACTGCCTTACCCCACATCTGTGCGGGAAGTTCGTTCTTTTCTTGGACATGCAGGTTTCTACAGAAGATTTATCAAGGACTTTTCAAAGATAGCCAAGCCACTCTGTGAGCTGTTGCAAAAAGATGTGAAGTTTGATATGAATGATGCATGTAAAAATGCTTTTGATAAGTTAAAGAAGTTACTAACCACACCACCCGTGATTCAACCGCCAAATTGGAGTTTACCTTTTGAAATCATATGTGATGCTAGTGACTATGCCGTAGGAGCAGTATTGGGGCAACGAGTTGACAAAGCTGCACATGTGATATTATATGCCTCAAAAACATTGGATAACGCTCAAGCCAACTACTCCACCACAGAAAAAGAACTCCTAGCTGTGGTTTTTGCTCTAGAAAAATTTCGATCTTATTTGTTGGGTACTAAAGTCACTATTTTCTCTAATCATGCAGCTCTTCGTTATCTCATGAAGAAGAAAAAAGCGAAACCTTGATTGATTAGATGGATTTTGTTGCTTCAAGAGTTCGACTTGGAAATAAAAGACAAAAAGGGATCGGAGAATCTAGTGGCCGACCACCTAAGCAGGCTGATTAGAGATGAAGATGAGCAGAAAATTCTTGAAAAGTTCCCAGATGAACAGCTGCTTGCGGTTTTGCAAAATTTGGAAAATTCACTGACACTGAACCCTTCAGTGTCAGAAGAATCTATTCCATGGTTTGCTGACTTGGCGAATTTTCTAACCTCCCATCAGTTTCCAGTTGGTATGAGCAAGGTAAAACGTGATAAACTCGTTAGAGATGCCAAATATTACATATGGGATGATCCATATATGTGGAAACATTATTCTGATCAAGTGATAAGAAGGTGCGTTCCTGACATTGAATTTAATTCAATTCTCACCTTTTATCATAATCATGTCTGTGGTGGTCATTTTGGTTTTAGAAAAACTGCTTTTAAAGTGCTTGAGTTTGGATTCTATTGGTCGACATTGTTTAAGGATGCTTATGAATTTTTCAAGTATTGTGATAGATGTCATCGTGTAGGAAATATTTCTCAACGAAATGAAATGCCCCAATATCCTATAATTGTTTGTGAAATTTTTTATGTATGGGGGATGGATTTTATGGGACCTTTTCCTTCTTCGTTTGGATTTATTTACATATTACTTGCCGTCGATTATGTGTCGAAGTGGGTGGAAGCTAAGGCCACCTGAACTAATGATTCTAAAGTGGTTGCAGGTTTTCTTCGATCTAACATTTTTTGTAGGTTTGGAATTCTTCGAGCCATCATCAGTGACAAGGGCACTCATTTTTGTAACAGAACAGTGGAAGCACTCTTGCGCAAGTATTCGGTGTATCATAAGACTTCCACTTCATACCATCCTCAGACGAGTGGTCAGGCAGAAGTATTCAACCGTGAGATAAAGAGAATTTTAGAGAAGACGGTTAATCCGTCTAAGAAAGATTGGAGCTCATGTTTGGAAGATGCATTATGGGCCTATCGAACGGCCTATAAGACACCGATTGGCATGTCTCCTTATCGAATTGTCTATGGAAAACCATGCCACCTACCTGTGGAGCTTGAGCATAAAGCATGGTGGGCAATCCAAAAATGCAACATGGACTATGACAAGGCCGGAGAGCAAAGAAAATTCCAACTGCAAGAGTTGGAGGAACTGAGGAACGAAGCTTATGAAAACTCAGTCATCTATAAGGCAAAAACAAAGGCATTTCATGATGCAAAAATATCAAGGAAAAATTTCAGCATTGGGCAAAAAGTTTTACTTTGTCATTCAAAGCTTAAATTATTTCCTGGTAAGCTGGGTTCTCATTGGATTGGTCCGTTTATTGTGACTAATATTTTTCCTCACGGTGCAGTTGAAATAAGATGTGCAAACTCTGAAAAGAGTTTTAAAGTTAATGGGCACCAACTTAAGGAGTATCATGAAGGATTCCAGAAGGTTGAGGTGGACCGAATGGAGTTGGATGATATCATCTACAGTTGATGACAATCCACCTTACCTAAGTCAAGCCAACGACAATAAAAAAAGGCACTGATTGGGAGGCAGCCCAATTTTATCGTTTTGTTTTATTTTCAATGAATTGTTTGATTGTTCTTTCTTTATTTTCTGTTTTGTTTTGCAGCCGTGATACTTGTTGCTTGGGTTGATCGTGGTTAAAGCTCTTTCCAAAACTGAATCAGGTGTAGTCTACCCTATTACATGTTTAGTCTTGCTTATACTGTGTTTTGCTTGGGGACAAGCAAACGTTTAGGTGTGGGGATAATTAGAGGGATTTTATATGATAATTGCGGTAGAGAAGTGATGTGTTGTATTCCCATATCTTACTCTTGTTGTCCTCTTAATTTTTATGTTGATGTGGAGTTGGAAATTAAGAGTTAAAAAATCTTTTGAGGTGATGTGGGTGATGCATGATTGAGGGGGTAACAGTGATGTTGAGGAGCTTTTTAAACTTGATAATCTTTTCAAGATTTTATGATTATAGTGGCTCAATTTTTTTTTTCATGGCAAATTTTACCCAATTTTTGGTGAGCTTTTGAGCCTTTACGAGCTACCAACTATAAGCTCAGTTAAAATTTCTTTCTTGAATGCATTGAATTTGAATTGCTCATTCTAGAACTTGCTCTTTTAATGCATGTCAAGATCTTATGATTGGTTGTGTGTGATAAAATGAGAAGGGCACTTAGGTTTAACCCTCTTGACTTATATTGTCCCACCTGATTATGAAAAACTTTAAGGAAGCCACGTTGAGCCTAAACCTTTTCTTTGAATTATAAGCACATATATGAACCATGAAATCACATTTCTTTCTTTAACTCTTACGTTTGAACCCTTCATTACTTTGCAATATGTGAATCTTGTTGAAATATCTTATTGCTGGATCAAGGATGAAGGGATTTGAATATGGAGAAATGAGCTGTTGAAACTATTCTGAATTGATGAATATCTTAAGAACAGTGACATTTACAAAATGTAACACTTAAAATTTCAAAGTCTTGAAAAGGAGTAGGTATGGGGATATTTATCTAGCGCAAAGAAGAAATCTATCAAGAAAAGGAAAATGTGGGAATTATGAAGTTTTGATTATAGAAGATCACATGTTGTAAAGTGGTGTCTTTAGCCATTTTTAACTTTCTTTTTACCTTACCTTGTCCTAAAGCCCCGTTACATCCTATTCAAAGACCCTTTGATTATTGCACATAATCCATCTAGAAATGGGTGGAGATTTGATTTGGGAGCAAGCATATGGTAATGACTATTCTTTTCAATTTTTGAGTGATCTTGCTATCTACATCAAATATTTGAGTTAATGAGTGAACCTTTGTGAGGCCATGAATTTTGAAAAATTTGATGCCATTAAAAATTGCGAACTTTGAGCAAAGAGTCATTTAGCTCCAAATGATCATTGGTTACTTATCTCTTAAGGTGTATGACTTTCATTTACCTTGTTAGATATAACTTAATTCTCTCTTCTCTGACATCTTTGATTTTAGTTTGCTTGAGAACAAGCAAAGTTTAGGCGTGGGGATATTTGATAAGTCATATTTTAGCACAATTATTTGGTTGAAATTCATGTTTATTTGATTCGATTATGAGCTAATTAGGTGCTTATATGACTTATTTTGTCTTTAGAAAACAAGAGAATTGATCATTTAAATTGGTGTGAAAACAGGCAATTTTTGTGGGAGAGATTCTTATTTCGAAACACATTTTGAAAGTCGAACCAGGTGGAAAAAGGATAAAGAAATTGCAAGATTTGAGAAAAGGTGCAAATTGTGCAAGGATGATGAAAAATGCATGTCCAACTTCATAAATATGCTGTATTAAATATAGAGATAAAAACTGATGGTGTGCTATATGGTTAGAAAGCCACTGAAGACAGGATCGTTTTGGCGCAAAGAATACCCCAATCGAGTTCCAAACGAAGAAGTTATGAGCAAAATGGTGAAGACGCGCGAGGAAAAACCGAACAGAACTGATGGCTAATTTCTGTAGCATATTCCACATTCAACTCTTGGTGTTTATGAAAGATCTTTATATGAATTGAAAGCTAAGGGAGAGAGGATCATGTGAGCGCAAGAGTTATTGAATTTAGAACTCGGATGTGGAAGTTATACACGAAACAATGAAGAGGTGCAAGTAGCTTCGACCTAAAGAACATCACTTCGACTTGCAATTCGACCTTGGGGCCTTCAATTCGACCTAATGTACAAAATACGTGGAAAACATGAGCACATGAGTACATGGGGGAGTGAAACACCATCCACATGGAGCACATAAAGCACAAAACACACCCATAAATGGCAAAGGTATAAAGGACAAAGATGGACAACACAAATGGATGCCAAAAGCAAAGAAGACAAGGAAGGAAAGTTGGAAATGAGCTGCAAAGATGATGGACAGCAAGAATAAAGGAGAAATGGATGCATGTGAAGCTTCAATAATTGCACAAACAAGGAGAAGTGGAAGCATGGAGTAACATGGGCAGCCATGGAGGCATGTGATATTGTTCCCCTTCCACAACTATAAATAGGGGCTGCAAGGCATTCCAATGAGCATTCAATCCACACCACAACACACCACAAGACACACAACACACAAGTTTCTTCTAGTGGGAAAACCAGCCAACAAATCTGATCTCCATCTTTTGGATGATCAAGAGGAGAGGGAGCAGCGAAGCATTGGAGGAATTGGCGTGAAGATCATCGCCAATAATCTACGATTTTGCTATTTTAATTTTATTTTCGTTATGAACATGTGTGGCTAGTTTCTTTTATCTAGTTTAGGATTTTGTGAACCTCCCGTTGATAGTTTTATGAATTATTAAGAGTTTTATATTGAATCATTTGTGCAAGTTTATTCTATTACATGCTTTGATGTTCTTAATGGTTGTTTGATATTTAATTTAACTTGATCACCTATTTGATTATTTTACAACCGAATGTTATTCTATGAACTACAATCTGTAATTGTTGTGGGAATTTGATTAAGTAACAAATAGAGGTTGTTCCCTCTAGGTGTAATAAGATCTAGGTTGTATGATTCCTAGCCGGTTTTCATAGCCTAGTAATTATATGTTTAGAGTTTTCATGCATCTATGAGTTAGAATCCATAGGGTCACTCGTAGATAGTTCAATTTAGTGGTCGTACCCTAGTTGATGAACATAAGAACATTCGGGTTGATAGGTCGTACTGTCAATCTAGGAATATGAGTTTGTACATTAGACTAGATGTTTAATTCTGGTAATTAATTAAATTATTAAACGGGAGGGGATCAATATCCTAAACTAGGCTTTTTCCCTTTTGTTAATTTTTATATAAGCTTCTATCTATTTTTGTCATTTAAAATTCTGAATTAATTTATTACTTTTATTATTTTCATATTTTCATCACAACAAAACCCCCCTCATTTATTTTATTACTTACGACACTTTAATTTAATTAAAATTCATTTTACTCTCTTGGGAAACGACCCTACTTACCATTATACTAAGTATTTTAGTAAGTCGGAAATTAAAAATATTTTGAGAGCACGACGACGGCTCATCAATAGGGCTATTGATAAATTGATCGGTAGGACAATCGGTGGGTCACCGATCAACATGTTGGGATCACCCTGGGTGAGATCCCGCGTTGGGGCCTTACACTGGGTTAATAGACCCGGAGCGATTGGGGTTGATTCTGGAAGGTGGCTCTAAGGGTGCATCATACCCTTAGTCGATGGAGCAATCGGTGTATTGATCGGTAGGGCGATCGGTGGGTCACCGATCAACCCAATCCATTGGGATCCCACGTTTGGGCCTTACACCGGGTTAATGACCCCATAGGGAAGTGAGTTTTTGTCTCAGTAAGGTGGCTCTAGGGGTGCATTGTACCCTTTGTCGGTGGGGCGATCAGTGAATTGATCGGTAGGGCGATCGGTGGGTCATCGATCAACCCGTTTAGATCCCCCAGGGGTGAGATCCCACGTTGGGGCCTTAAGTTGGGTCAATAGACCTGGAGGGATGGGAGTTGATTTGGGAAGATGGCTCTGAGGGTGCATTGTACCCTTAGTCGGTGGGGCAATTGGTGAATGGATCGGTAAGGCTATCGGTGGGTCACCGATCAACCCGTTGAGATCCCCCGAAGGTGGGATCCCATGTTGGGGCCTTCCGCCATGTTAATAGACCCGGAGGGATGGAATTTTTTGTCTTGGTAGGGTGGCTCAATGGGTGCATCGTACCCTTAGTCGGTGGGGCGATCGACGAATTGATTGGTACGGCGATAGATGAATTGATTGCTAGGGCAATCGATGGGTCACCGATCAACCCGTTGGGATCCCGTGGCGTGAGATCCCATGTTGGGGCCTTACGCCGGGTTAATAGACCCGGAGGGATGGGAGTTGATTGGGGAAGGTGGCTCTAAGGGTGCATCGTACCCTTAGTCGGTGGGACAATCAGTAAATTGATCGATAAGGCTATCGGTGAATCACCGATCAACCCATTGGGATCCTCCGGGGAGGGACCCTGCATTGGGGCCTTACGTCGGGTTAATAGACCCAGAGGGATGAGAGTTTTTATCTTGGTAGGGTGGCTCTATGGTGCATCGTATCCTTAGTCGGTGGGAAGATCGGTGAATTGATCGGTAGGGCGATCGGTGGACCACCAATCAACCAGTTGTGGGATCCCATGTTGGGGCCTTACTCAGGGTTAATAAACCCATAGGGATGGGTGTTTTTTCTCGGTAGGGAGGCTCTAGGGGTGCATCGTACCCTTAGTCGGTGAGGCGCTCGGTGAATCGATCAGTAGGGCGATCGATGGGTCACCGATCAACCCATTTAGATCCCCTAGGGATGGGATCCCACTTTGGGGCCTTACTTTGGGTTAATAGACCCGGAGGGATGGGAGTTGATTCTTGAAGGTGGCTCTAAGGGTGCATCGTACCCTTAGTCGGTGGGACAATCGGTGAATTGATCTGTAAGGCGATCGATAGGTCACCGATCAACCCGTTTAGATCCCCTGGGGGTGGGATCTCACGTTGGGGCCTTACGCTGGGTTAATAGACTCAGAGGGATTGGAATTTTTGTCTCGGTAGGATGGCTCTAGGGGTGCAACATACCCTTAGTCAGTGGGGCGTTCAGTGAATTGAGCGGTAGGGCGATCGGTGGGTCACCGATCAACCCGTTGGGATACCCCGGGGGTGGGATCCGGCATTAGGGCCTTACGCTAGATTAATAGACCCAAAGGAATGGGATTTTTTATCTCGGTAGGGTGGCTCTAGGGGTGCATCGTAACCTTAGTCAATGGGGCGATCTGTGAATTGATTGGTAGGGCGATCAGTGGGTCACCGATCAACCCGTTGGGATCCCCAAATGTGGAATCCCGCATTGGGGCCTTATGCCGGGTTAATAGAACCAGAGGGATAGGAGTTTTTGTCAACTCCCACTGACTAAGGGTACGATGCACCCTTAAAGCCACCTTCCCGAATCAACTCCCATCCCTCTGGGTCTATTAACCTGGCGTAAAGCCCCAACGCAGGATCCCACCTCCAGGGGATCCTAATGGGTTGATCGGACCGATCAATTCATCGATCGCCCCATCCACTCATGGTACGATGCTCCCCTAGAGCCACCCTACCGAGATAAAAACTCCCATCTCTCTGGGTTTATTAACCCGATGTAAGGCCCCAAAGCGGGATTTCTAGGGATCCCTACGGGTTGATCGGTGACCCACCGATCGCCCTACCGATCAATTCACCTATTGCGCCCCATCTAAGGGTACGATGCACCCTTATAGCCACCTTCCCAAATAAAATCCTATAAATCCGGGTTTGTCAACCCAGCGTAAGGCCCCAACGCGGTTTCCCACTACCGGGGGATCCCGACGGGTTGATCGGTGACCCACCGATCGCCCTACCGATCAATTCACCGATCGCCCCACCGACTAAGGGTACGATGCACACATAGAGCCACCTTTCCAAATCAAATCTTGTCCCTCCTGGTCTATTAACCAAGCGTAAGGCCCTAACGAGGGATCCCACCCTCGGGGATCTAAACGGGTTGATCGGTGACCCACCGATCGGCCTATCGTTCAATTCACCGATTGCCCCATCAACTAAGGGTATGATGCTTCCCTAGAGCCACCCTACCGAGTAAAAACTCCCATACCTCTGGGTATATTAATACGGCGTAAGGCCCCACGTGGGATCCTACCCTGTGCGATCCCAATGGGTTGATCGGTGACCCACCGATCGCCCTACCGATCAATTCAGCGATCTTCCCACTGACTAAGGGTACGATGCACCTACAGAGCCACCCTACCGAGATAAAAACTCCCATCCCTCTGGGTCTATTAACCTGGTGCAAGGCCCCAACGCAGGATCCCACCCCCAGGAGGATCCCAACGGGTTGATTGGTGACCCACCGATCGCCCTACCTATCAGTTCACAGATCGCCCCATCGACTAAGGGTACGATGCACCCCTAAAGCCACCCTACCGAGATAAAAAAATCCTATCCCTCCGGGTCTATTAACCTAGCGCAAGGCCCCAATGCAAGATCCCACCCCAGGGGGATCCCAACGGGTTGATCAATGACCCACCGATCACCCTACCGATCAATTCTCCGATCGCCCCACCGACTAAGGGTACGATGCACCCTTAGAGCCACCTTACCAAGATAAAAAATTCCATCCCTCTGGGTCTATTAACCCATTGTAAAGCCCCAACGCGGGATCCCACCTTTCGAAGATCCAAACGGGTTGATCGGTGACCCACTGATCGCCCTACCGATCAATTTATTGATTGCCCCATCGACTAAGGGTACGATGCACTCTTAGAACTAGCATCCCGAATCAACTCTCATCCCTTTGGGTCTATTAACCCGGCGTAAGGCCCCAACGCAGGATCCCACCCCTAGGGGATTCTAACGGGTTGATCGGTGACCCACCGATCGCCCTACCGATCAATTCACCAATTGCACCATCGACTAAGGGTACGATGCACCTTTAGAGCCACCTTCCCAAATAAAATCCCATCCACCCAGGTCTATTAACTTGGCATAAGGCCCAAACATGGGATCCCACCCCTGGGGGATCCCAACAGGTTGATAGGTGACCCACCAATTGCCCTACCAATCAATTCACTGTTCGCCCCACCGACTATCCCCCTGGGGTGGGATCCGGCATTGGGGCCTTACGCCGGGTTAATAGACCCAGAGGAATTGGGGTTTTTGTCTTGGTATGGTGGCTTTAGGGGTGCATCGTACCCTTAGTCGGTGGGGCAATTGGAGAATTGATCGGTAGAGCGATCGGTGGGTCACCGATCAACCCGTTGGGATCCCACATTGGGGCCTTATGCCAGGTTTATAGACCCAGAGGAATGGAAGTTTTTGTCTCAGTAGGGTGGCTCTAGGGTGCGCATCGTACCATAATCGGTGGGGCGATCAGTGGGTCACCGATCTACCCATTGGGATCCCTCGAGGGTGGGATCCCACATTGGAGCCTTATGCCGGGTTAATAGACGCGGAGGGATGGGAGTTTTTGTCTTGGTAGTGTGGCTCTAGGGGTGCATTGTACCCTTAGTCGGTGGGGCGATCGGTGAATTAATCTGTTAAGCAATCGGTGGGTCACCGATCAACCCGTTGGAAACCCCCAAGGGTGAGACCCCACGTTGGGGCCTTACGCCGGGTTAATAGACCCAGTGAGATGGGATTTTATTTGGGAAGGTGGCTCTAAGGGTGCATCGTACCATTAGTCGATGGTGCAATCGGTGAATTGATCGGTAGGGCAATCGGTCACCGATCAACCTGTTGGGATCCCACGGGGGTGGGATCCAGTGTTGGGGCCTTATGCCGGGTTTATAGACCCAGAGGAATGAAAGTTTTTATCTCGGTAGGGTGGCTCTAGGGGTGCATCGTACCTTAATCGGTGGGGCAATCGGTGAATTGATCGGTAGGGCGATCGGTGGGTCACCGATCTACCCGTTGGGATCCTTTGGGGGTGGGATCCTGTATTAGAGCCCTATGTCGGGTTAATAGACCCAAAGGAATGGGAGTTTTTATCTCGGTAGTGTGGCTCTAGGGGTGCATTGTACCCTTAGTCGGTGGGGCGATCGGTGAATTGATCGGTTAAACAATCTGTGGGTCACCGATAAACCCATTGGGATCCCGCAATGGTGGGACCCCACGTTGGGGCCTTACGCCATGTTAATAGACCCAGTATGATAGGATTTTATTTGGGAAGGTGGCTCTAAGGGTGCATCGTACCATTAGTCGGTGGTGCAATCGGTGAATTGATCGGTGGGGCGATCGGTGGGTCACGATCAAGCCGTTGGGATCCCATAGAAGTGGGATCCCCCGTTGGGGCCTTATTCGGGTTAATAGATCCGGAGGGATGGGAGTTGATTCGGGAAGGTGGCTCTAAGGGTGCATCGTACCCTTAGTCGGTGGGACAATTGGGGAATTGATCGGTAGGGCGATCGGTGGGTCATCGATAAACCTGTTGGGATCCTACGGGGGTGGGATCCCGCATTGGGGCCTTTTCCCGGGTTTATAGACCCAGAGGAATGGAAGTTTTTATCTCGGTAGGGTGGCTCTAGGGGTGCATCATACCTTAATCGGTGGGGCGATCGGTGAATTGATCGGTAGGACGATGTGTGGGTCACCGATCTAGCCGTTGGGATCCTCAGGGGTGGGATCCCACAATGGAGCCTTACGCCAGGTTAATAGACCCGGAGGTATAGGAGTTTTTGTCTTGGTAGTGTGGCTCTAGGGGTGCATTGTACCCTTAGTCGCTGGGGCGATCGGTGAATTAATCGGTTAAGCAATCTGATGGTCACCTATCAACCCATTGGGGTCCCCCAGGGTTGGACCCTATGCTGGGGCCTTACGCCGGGTTAATAGACCCATAGGGATGAGATTTTATTTTGAAAGGTGGCTCTAAGGGTGCATCGTACCCTTAGTCGATGGTGCAATCGGTGAATTTATCGGTGGGGCGATCGGTGGGTCACGATCAACCCGTTGGGATCCCATAGAGGGGATCACGTGTTGGGGCCTTACGCCGAGTTAATAGACCTGGAGGGATGGGAGTTGATTCGGGAAGGTCGCTCTAAGGGTGCAACGTATCCTTAGTCGGTGTGGCAATCGGTGAATTGATCGATAAGGCGATCGGTGGGTGACCGATTAACCCATTGGGATCTCTCGAGGATAGGATCCCGCATTAGGGCCTTATGCCGGGTTAATAGACCCAGAGGGATGGGATTTTTTATCTTGGTACGATGGCTCTAATTGTGCATCGTACCCTTAGTCGGTGGGGCGATTGGTAAATTGATAAATAGGGTAATCGGTGGGTCACCGATCAACCCGTTGGGATCCCTTAAGTGATTTGGCAAGGTGGCTCTAAGGGTGCATTGTACCATTAGTCGGTGGGGTAATCGGTGATTTGATCGGTAGGGCGATCGGTGGGTCACCGATCAACCCGTTGGGATCTCCCGGAGGTATAGTGGCTCTATGGGTGCATCATACCCTTAGTCAGTTGGAAGATCAGTAAATTGATCGGTAGGGCGATCGGTGGGTCACCGATCAACTCGTTGGGATCCCCCGGTGGTGGGATCCCGTATTATGGCCTTACGCCGAGTAAATAGACTCGGAGGGATTTGAGTTTTTATCTTGGTAGGGTTGCTCTAGGGGTGCATCGTACCCTTTGTCGATGGGGCGATCGGTGAATAGATCAGTAGCGTGATCTGTAGGTCATCGACCAACCCGTTGGGATCCCCCGGGGATGGAATCCTGCATTGGGGCCTTACACTAGGTTAATAGACCCGGAGGGTTAGGAGTTTTTGTCTCGGTAGGGTGGCTTTAGGGGTGCATCATACCCTTAGTCGGTGGGGCGATCGGAGAATTGATAGGTAGGGCAATCGGTGGGTCACCGATCAACCCGTTGGGATCCGCCAAGGGTGGGATCCCATGTTGGGGTCTTACATCGGGTTAATAGACCCCAGATGGATGGGATTTTATTCGGAAAGGTGGCTCTAAGTGTGCATCATTCCCTTAGTCGGTGGTGCAATCAGTGAATTGATTGGTAAGGCGATCGGTGGGTCACCGATCAACCCGTTCGGATCCCCGAGGGGTGGGATTCCATGTTGGGGCTTTACACTAGGTTAATAGACCCGGAGGGATGGGAGTGATTCAAGAAGGTGGCTCTGAGGGTGAATCGTACCCTTAGTCGTTGGGCAATCAGTGAATTGATCGGTAGGGTGATCTGTGGGTCACTGATCAACCAATTGGGATCCCCCGTAGGTGGGATCCCGCATTGGGGCTTTATGCCAGGTTAATAAACCCAGAGGGATGGGAGTTTTTGTCTCGGTAGAGTGGCTCTATGGGTGCATCGTACCCTTAGTCAGTGGGAAGATCGGTAAATTGATTGGTAGGGCGATCGGTGGGTCACCGATCAACCCATTCCTATAGGATCCCACGTTAGGGCCTTACGCCGGGTTAATATACCCAGAAGGAGGAGTTTTTATCTCGGTAGGGTGGCTCTAGGACTGCATCGTACTTATAGTAGGTCGGGCGATCGGTGAATTGATCGGTAGGACGATCGGTGAATTGATCGATAGGGCGATATGTGGGACATTGATCAACCCGTTTAAATCCCCTAGGGGTGGGATCTCAAGTTGGGGCCTTACGCTGGGTTAATAGACTTGGAGGGATGGGAGTTGATTTGGGAATGTGGCTCTAAGGGTGCATCGTACCCTTAGTCGGTGGGGCAATAGGTGAATTGATTGGTAGGGCGATTGATGGGTCACCGATCAACCCGTTGGGATCTCTCGGGGGTGGGATCCAGCATTGTGGCCATACGCCGGGTTAATAGACCTAGAGGAATAGGAGTTTTTATCACGGTAGGGTGGCTCTAGGGGTGCATCGTACCCTTTGTCGATGGGGTGATCGGTGAATTGATCTGTAGGGCGATCGGTGGATCACCGATCAACCCGTTGGGATCCCCCGGGGTGGGATCCCGTGTTGGGGCCTTACGCCGGGCTAATAGACCCGGAGGAATAAGAGTTTTTGTCTCGGTAGGGTGGCTTTAGGGGTACATCGTACCCTTAGTTAGTGTGGCGATTGGAGAATTTATCTGTAGGGCAATCGGCGGGTCACCGATCAACCCGTTGGGTTCCCCCAAGGGTGGGATCCTATGTTGGGGTCTTACACCAGGTTAATACACCTGAATAGATAGGATTTTATTCAGGAAGGTGGCTCTAAGTGTGCATCATTCCCTTTGTCGATGGTGCAATCTGTGAATTGATTGGTAGGGCAATCGGTGGGTCACCGATCAACCCATTGGGATCCCCAAGGGGTGGGATTCTACGTTGGGGCCTTACGCTAGGTTAATAGACCTGGAGGGATGGGAGATGATTCAAGAAGGTGGCTCTGAGGGTGCATCGTACCCTTAGTCGGTGTGGCAATCATGAATTGATCGGTAGGGCGATCGGTGGGTCACTGATCAACCAGTTGGGATCCCCCGTAAGTGGGATCCCGCGTTGGGGCCTTACACCAGGTTAATAGACCCAGAGGGATGGGAGTTTTTGTCTCGGTAGAGTGGCTCTATAGGTGCATCGTACCCTTAGTCAGCGGGAAGATTGGTAAATTGATTAGTAGGGCGATCGGTGGGTCACCGATCAACCCATTCCTGTGGGATCCCACGTTAGGGCCTTACGCCGGGTTAATATACCCAGATGGAGGAGTTATTATCTCGGTAGGGTGCCTCTAGGGATGCATCATACCCATAGTAGGTGGGGCAATCAGTGAATTGATCGGTATGGTGATCCGTGGGACATCGATCAACCCGTTTAAATCCCCCGGGGGTGGGATCCCACATTGGGGCCTTACGCTGGAATAGACCTGGAGGGATGGGAATTGATTTGGGAAGGTGGCTCTAAGGGTGCATCGTACCCTTAATCGGTTGGGCAATAGGTGAATTGATTGGTAGGGCGATTGACGGGTCACCAATCAACCCGTTGGGATCTCACGGGGATGGGATCTGGCATTGGGGCCTTACGCTAGGTTAATAGACCTAGAGGAATAGGAGTTTTTATCTCCGTAGGGTGGCTCTAGGGGTGCATCGAACCCTTTGTCGATGGGGCGATTGGTGAATTGATCTGTAGGGCGATCGGTGGGTCACCGATCAATCCGTTGGGATCCCTCGGGGATTGGATCCTATGTTGGGGCCTTACGCCGAGTTAATAGACCCAGAGGGATAGGAGTTTTTGTCTCGGTAGGGTGGCTTTAGGAGTGCATCGTACCCTTAGTCGGTGGGGTGATCGGAGAATTGATCGATGGGGCGATCGGTGGGTCACCGATCAACCCATTGGGATCCCCCAAGGGCAGAATCCCATGTTTTGGTCTTACACCGGGTTAATAGACCCGGATGGATGGTGTTTTATTCGGGAAGGTGGCTCTAAGTGTGCATCGTACCCTAAGTCGGTGGTGCAATCATTGAATTGATCGGTAGGGCGATCGGTGGGTCATCGATCAACCCGTTGGGATCCCCGAGGGGTGGGATATGATTCAAGAAGGTGGCTCTGAGGGTGCATCATACCTTTTGTCGGTGGGGCAATCGGTGACTTGATTGGTAGGGCAATCGGTGAATTGATCAGTATGGCAATCGGTGCGTCACCGATCAACCTGTTGGGATCCCCCGATGGTGGGATCCCACATTGGGGCCTTATGCTGGATTAATAGACTCGGAGGGATGGAGTTTTTATCTTGGTAGGATGGCAATAGGAATGCATCGTACCTTTAGTCGGTGGGGCGATCAGTGAATTGATCGGTAGGGCGATCGGTGGGTCAACCGATCAACCCGTTCGGATCCCCCAGGAGTGGGATCCAACGTTAGAGCCTTATGCCGGGTTAATAGACCCAGAGGTATGGGAGTTGATTCAGGAAGGTGGCTCTAAGGGTGCACCGTACCCTTAGTCGGTGGGGAAATCAGTTAATTCATCGGTAGGGCGATCGGTGGATCGTCGATCAACCCGTTGGGATCCCCCGGGGGTGGGATCTAGCGTTGGGGCCTTACACCAGGTTAATAGACCTGGAAGGATGGGATTTTTTGTCTCGGTAGGGTGGCTCTATGGGTGCATCGTATCCTTAGTCAGTGGAAAAATTGGTGAATTAATCGGTAGGGCGATCGGTAGGTCACCGATCAACCCGTTGGGATCCCCTTGTGGTGGGATCCTGCATTGGGACCTTACGCCAGGTTAATAGACATGGAGGAATTTGAGTTTTTATCTCGGAATGATGGCTCTAGGGGTGCATCGTATCCTTAGTCGGTGGGGCGATCAGTGAATTGATCGATAGGGGGATCGGTGGGACACTGATCAACCCTTTGGGATCCCTCATGAGTGGAATCCCGCGTTGGGGCCTTATGTCGGGTCAATAGACCTGGAGGGATGGGAGTTGATTTAGGAAGGTGGCTTTAAGGGTGCATCGTACCCTTAGTCGATGGGACAATAGGTGAACTGATCGGTAGGGCTATTGGTGGGTCACCGATCAACCCATTGGGATCCCCCGGGGGTAGGATCCGGCGTTGGGGCCTTACGCCGAGTTAATAGAACTAAAGGAATAGGAGTTTCTGTCTCGGTAGAGTGGCTCTATGGGTGCATCGTACCCTCAGTCGGTGGGAAGATCAGTGAATTAAACGGTAGGGCGATCGGTAGGTCACCGATCAGCCCATTGGGATCCTACAGGGTGGGATCCCATGTTGGGGCCTTACGCCGGGTTAGTAAACCTGGATGGATAGTAGTTTTGTCTCGGTAGGGTGGCTCTACGGGTGAATCGTACCCTTAGTCGGTGGGGCAATCGGTGAATTGATCGGTAGGGTGATCGGTGGGTCACCGATCAACCCATTTGGATCCCCAGTGATGGGATCCCACGTTAGGGCCTTACAACGGGTTAATAGACTCGGAGAGATTGGAGTTTTTGTCTCGGTAGGATGTCTCTAGGAATGCATCGTACATTAGTCGGTGGGGTGATCGGTGAACTGATTAGTAGGGGGATTGGTGGGTAACCGATCAACCCGTTGGGATCCCCCAGGAGTGAGATCCCACAATAGGGCCTTACACCAGGTCAATAGAACCAGAGGGATGAGAGTTGATTCGGGAATGTGGCTTTAAGGGTGCATCGTACCCTTAGTCGGTGGGGCAATAGGTGAATTGATTTATAGGGCGATCGGTGGGTCACTGATCAACCCGTTGGATTCCCCCATGGGCGGGATCCAGCATTGGGGCCTTACGCAGGGTTAATAGACCCAGAGGAATGGGAGTTTTTATCTCGGTAGGGTAGCTCTATGGGTGCATCGTACCCTTAGTCGGTGGGAAAATCAGTAAATTGATCGGTAGGGAGATCGGTAGGTCATCGATCAACCAGTTGGGATCCCACAGGATAGGATCCTACGTTGGGGCCTTATGCCAGGTTAATAAACCCGGAGGAATCGTAGTTTTTGTCTCGAAAAGGTGGCTCTACGGGTGCATCGTACCCTTAGTAGGTGAGACAATCAGTGAATTGATCGGTAGGGTGATCGATGGGTCACCGATCAACCCGTTGGGATCCTCTGGTGGTGGGATCCTGCATTGGGGCCTTACGCCGGGTTAAAAAACTCGGAGGGATTGGTTTTTTGTCTCGATAGGATGGCTCTAGAGGTGCATCGTACCCTTAGTCGGTGGGGCGATTAGTGAGTTGATCGGTAGGGGGATCGGTGGGTCACCGATCAACCCGTTGGGACCTTCCAGGAGTGGAATCCCACGTTGGGGCCTTACGCCAGAGGAATGGGAGTTTCTATCTCGATAGGGTGGCTCTATGGTGCATCGTACCCTTAGTCAGAGGGAAGATCGGTGAATTGATCAGTAGGGCGATCGGTAGGTCACCGATCAACCCGTTGGGATCCCACAGGGTGGGATCCCATGTTGGGACCTTACGCCAGGTTAATAAACCCAGAGGGATGGAAGTTTTTTTCTATGTAGGGTGGCTCTACAGGTGCATCGTACCCTTAGTCGGTGGGGCAATCGGTGAATTGATCTATAGGACGATCGGTGGGTCACCGATCAACCCGTTGGGATCCCCGGTGTTGGGATCCCGCATTGGGGTCACCAATCAACCCATTGGGATCCCATGGGGTGGGATCCGGTGTTGGGGACTTACGTCGGGTTAATAGACCTAGAGGAATGGAAGTTTTTGTCTCGGTAGGATGGCTCTATAGGTGCATCGTATCCTTAGTCGGTGGGAAGATCGGTGAATTGATCGGTAGGGCGATCGGTAGGTCACCGATCAACCCGTTTGGATTCCATAGGGTGGGATCCCACGTTGGGGCCTTTCGCTAGGTTAATAAAGCCAAAGGGATGGTAGTTTTTATCTCGGTAGGGTGGCTCTGTGGGTGCATCGTACCCTTAGTCGGTGGGGCAATCGGTGAATTGATCGGTAGGGCGATCGGTGGGTCACCGATCAACCTGTTTGGATTCCCCAGTGGTGGGATCCCACATTGGGGCCTTATGCAGGGTTAATAGACTCAGAGGGATTGGAGTTTTTATCTCGGTAGGATGGCTCTAGGGGTGTATCCTTCCCTTAGTCGGTGGGGCGATCAGTGAATTAATTGGTAGGGGGATCGGTGAGTTACCGATCAACCCGTTGGGATCCCCCAGGAGTGGGATCCCACGTTGGGGCCTTACGCCAGTTCAATAGACCCAGAGGGATGGGAGTTGATTCGGGAAGGTGGCTTTAAGGGTGCATCGTACCCTTAGTCGGTAGGGCAATAGGTGAATTGATCGGTAGGGCGATCAGTGGGTCACCGATCAACTCGTTAGGATCCTGCAGGGATGGGAGTTTTTTTCTCGGTATGGTGGCTCTATGGGTGCATCGTACCCTTAGTCGGTGGGAAGATCGGTGAATTGATCGGTGGTTACCGATCAACCCGTTGGGATCCCACAGGGTGGGATCCCACATTGGGACCTTATGTCGGGTTAATAAACCCATAGGGATGGTAGTTTTTATCTCGGTAGGGTGGCTCTACGGGTGCATCGTACCCTTAGTCGGTGTGGCAATCAGTGAATTGATCGGTATGGGGAACGGTGGGTTACCGATCAACCCGTGGGAATTCCCCAGGAGTGGGATCTGGCATTGGGGCCTTACGCTAGGTTCATAGACCCAGAGAGATGGGAGTTGACTCAGGAAGGTGTCGTACCCTTAGTCGGTGGGGCAATAGGTAAATTGATTGATAGGGCGATCGGTGGGTCACCGATAAATTCGTTAGGATCCCCCGAGGGTGGGATCTAGCATTGGGGCCTTACATCCGTTTAATGGACTCAGAGGAATGGGAGTTTTTGTCTCGGTAGGGTGGCTCTAGGGGTGTATCGTACCCATAGTCGATGGGGCGGTCGGTGAATTTATCGATAGGGCGATCGGTGGGTCACCGATTAACCCGTTGGGATCCCCCAGGGGTAGGATCCCGCGTTGGGGACTTACACCGGGTTAATAGACCCAGAGGGATAGGAGTTTTTGTCTCGGTAGTGTGGCTCTAGGGGTGTTTTGTCCCTTAGTCGGTGGGCCGATCGGTGAATTAATCGGTAGAGTGATCGGTGGGTCACCGATCAACCCGTTGGGATTTCCCAGGTGTGGGATCCAATGTTGGGTCCTTACACTGGGTTAATAGACCCGGATGGATGGGATTTTATTCGGGAAGGTGGCTCTAAGGGAGCATCGTATCCTTAGTCGGTGGGGCAATCGGTGAATTTATTGGTAGGGTGATCGGTGGATCACCGATCAACCTGTTTGGATCCCCCGGTGGTGGGATCCTGCATTGGTGCCTTACGCCGGGTTAATAGACTCGGAGTGATGAGAGTTTTTGTCTCGGTAGGGTGGCTCTATGGGTGCATCATACTCTTAGTCGGTGGGAAGATCGGTGAATTGATCGGTAGGGCAATCGGTGGGTCACCGATCAACCCGTTGGGATCCCTCGGTGGTGGGATCCTATGATGGGGCCTTACGCCGAGTAAATAGACTAAGGGGATGGAGTTTTTATCTTGGTAGGATTGCTCTACGGGTGCATCGTACCCTTAGTCTGTGGGGCGATCGGTGAATTGATCGGTAGGGAGATCGGTGGGTCACCGATCAACCCATTGGGATCCCCAAGAAGTGGGATCCCACATTGGGGCCTTACACCGGGTTAATTGACTCTGAGGGATGGGAGTTTTTGTCTCGGTAGGGTGGCTCTATGGGTGCATCGTACCCTTAGTCGGTTGGAAGATCGGTGAATTAATCGGTTGGGCGATCGTTGGGCCATCGATAACCCGTTGGGATCCCCCGATGGTGGGATCCCGCATTGGGGCCTTATTCCGGGTTAATAAACTCAAAGGGATAGAGTTTTTATCTTGGTAGGATGGCTCTACGGGTGCGTCGTACCCTTAGTCGGTGGGGCGATCGGTGAATTGATCGGTAAGATGATTGGTGGGTCACCGATCAACCTATTGGGATCCCCAAGGAGTGGGATTCTGTATTGGGGCCTTACACCAGGTTAATAGACCCGGAGGAATGGGAGTTGATTTGGGAAGGTGGCTCTAAGGGTCATCGTATTCTTAGTCGGTGGGGCAATCGGTGAATTGATCGGTAGGGCAATCGGTGGATCGTCGATCAACCTATTCGGATCCCCGGGAGTGGGATCCCGCATTGGGGCCTTACGCCGGGTTAATAAACCTGGTGGGATGGGAGTTTATGTTTTGGTAAGGTAGTTCTATGGGTGCATCGTACCCTTAGTAGGTGGAAAGATCGGTGAATTGATCGGTAGGACAATCGGTAGGTCACCGATCAACCCGTTGGGATCCCACTGGGTGGGATCCCATGTTGGGACCTTACACTAGGTTAATAAACCCATAGGGATGGTAGTTTTGTCTCGGTAGGATGGTTCTACGGGTGCATCATACCCGTAGTCGGTGGGGCAATCGGTGAATTGATCAGTAGGGGGATCGGTGGGTCACCGATCAACCCATTGGGATTCCTCGGAGTGGGATCCTGCGTTGGGGCCTTACGCTGAGTCAATAGACCCGGAGGGATGGGAGTTGATTCAGGAAGGTGGCTTTAAGGGTGCATCTTACCCTTAGTCGGTGGGACAATAGGTGAATTGATCGATAGGGCGATCGGTGGGTCACCGATCAACATGTTGGGATCCCCGGGGGTGGGATCTAGCGTTGGGGCCTTACGCCGGGTTAATAAACCCAGAGGAATGGGAGTTTTTATGTCAGTAGGGTGGCTCTAGGGGTGCATCGTATCCTTAGTCGATGGGACGGTCGGTGAATTAATCGGTAGGGCGATCGGTGGGTCACCGATCAACCCGTTTGGAACCCTCGACGATAGGATCCCACATTGGGGCCTTACGCTGGGTTAATAGACCCAGAGGGATAGGAGTTTTTTCCAGTAGGGTGGCTCTAGGGGTGCTTCGTACCCTTAGTCGGTGGGGCGATCGGTGAATTGATTGATAGGGCGATCAGTGGTCACCGATCAACCCGTTGGGATCCCCCAGGGGTGGGATCCCATGTTAGGGCCTTACGCCGGGTTAGTAGACCCGGATGGATGGGATTTTATTCAGGAAGGTAGCTCTAAGGGTGCATCGTACCCTTAGTCGGTGGGGCAATCCGTGAATTGATTGGTAGGGCGATCGGTGGGTCAACGATCAACCCGTTAGGATCTCCTGGAGGTGGGATCCTGCTTGTGGCCATACACCGAGTTAATAGACCTGGAGGGATGGGATTTTTTGTCTTGGTAGGTTGGCTCTAAGGGTGCATCGTACCCTTAGTCGGTGGGTCGATCGGTGAATTGATCGGTAGGATGATCGGTGGGTCACCGATCAACCCGTTGGGATCCCCCTGGGGTAAGATCCCACGTTGGGGCCTTATGCCGGGTTAAGGCGGCTCTAAGGGTGCATTGTATCCTTAGTCGGTGGGGCAATCGGTGAATTGATCTGTAGGGCAATCGGTGGATCACCGATCAACCCGTTGGGATGCCCTGGGGGTGGGATCCCACTTTGGGCCCTACGTTGGATTAATAGACTCAGAGGAATGGAGTTTTTGTCTCGATAGGATGGCTAGGGGTGCATCGAACCCTTAATCAGTGGGGCGATCGGTGAATTGATCGATAGGGCGATCGGTGGGTCACCGATCAACCCGTTGGGATCCCCGGGGGGTGGAATCCCATGTTGGGGCCTTACGCTGGGTTAATAGACCCAGAGGGATGGTAGTTTTTATCTCGGTAGGGTGGCTCTATGGGTGCATCGTACCCTTAGTCGGCGGGAATATAGGTGAATTGATCGGTAGGTAACCGATCAACCCGTTGGGATCCCACAGGGTGGGATCCCACATTGGGGCCTTACGTCGGGTTAATAAACTCGGAGGGATGATAGTTTTTATCTCAGTAGGGTGGCTCTATGGGTGCATCGTACCCTTAGTCGGTGGGGCAATCGGTGAATTGATCTGTAGGGCAATCGGTGGGTCACCGATCAACCCGTTGGGATCTCCAGTGTTAGGATCCCGCGTTGGGGCCTTATGCGGGTTAATAGACTCAGAGGGATTGGATTTTTTGTCTTGGTAGGATGGCTCTAGGGGTGCATCGTACCCTTAGTCGGTGGGGCGATCTGTGAATTGATCGGCAGGGGGATCGGTGGATCACCGATCAACCCGTTGGGATCCCCAGGAGTGGGATCCCACGTTGGGGCCTTACGCCGGGTCAATAGACCCGAATAGATGGGAGTTGACTCGGGAAGGTGGCTTTAATGGTGCATCATACCCTTAGTCGGTGGGGCAATAGGTGAATTGATTGGTTGGGCGATAAGTGGATCACCGATCAACCCGTTTGGATCCCCCAGAGGTGGGATCTGGCGTTGGGGCCTTACACCCGGTTAATAGACCTAGAAAAATGGGAGTTTTTGTCTCGGTAGGGTGGCTCTAGGGGTGCATCGTACCCATAGTTGATGGGGCGGTCGGTGAATTGATGGATACGGCGATCGGTGGGTCACCGATCAACCCGTTGGGGTCCCCCGAGGGTGAGAAAACTCTCAACACACAATTAATCCCCAAGTATGAAGGATATCAATTATAGTTTCGAAAGGTGACCAAGTGAATATCGAACCCAAGGGACAGTGTATTACTAATTTAATTATTCACTAAATTAATTAAGACGAAAGGGCAATTAAGTTTGAGGTTTTAATTATTAAACTACTAAATAATTAATTAAAATAACAAATAAAATAAACTATCACTCGAAGAATACGAAAGTGGATCAAGTAGGAGGATAGATAGCTCTAGGGTAATCCAGTTTCACTCATTAATTTTCCTTCCATGTGTTGGTGTCTGACTCTGCCTTGTGGAATATGGACGCATTACTAAACCATGCATATCTACTCTATAGACACAAGTAAACATGCGTGTAATACGTGTTAATAACCTCGGAACAAGAGATATAATTTCACCCCCCTTTCTAGGTACTATCAGTATCAATTATTTCCTCCTAGGATTGGTACTCTAACCCGATATGATCTCCCTTTATAGGTACTATAAAATTATCCTCTTTATCCTACTTATTAACCCGAATTCAATTCAATTAACAAGTATTCATATACGATAGTTCTAATAAGACTTTGGAATCCCTTCACTCTGAATTATAACATAAAACCCTGCTCAACAGTGAACGCACTCAACCAATAACCATGTTATGTATTCAGACTCTACACAACGATTATTGATGCACAAAACGACTATGAGTATGGATTAAAAAAGCACAATCTTATATAAAATAAACCCACAAGTAGTGTTGTACGGAGTTTACACATGGACGTTCAATTAACTAGATAAAACATTCACAACCCTAGTTTTACCAAAAAGGCTCTAGCCGATGATGTTGCAAAGAACAATCATAGATGATGGATAGATCTTACCCGAATGTCCAGAAAATACAAGATAAATTAGGAAACGAATAACCCCTAGATGTGGCGTCATCGCGTCCTTCTCGCTCTTGAATTCTCCTCTTGATTCTCCTCTTGATTCCACAATTGAATCTTCAAAGTGATGGATGGATGGAGGAAGAGATGTGGATGATGGTTGGGGGGTGATCCCCCCTTGTAGTGTGTTGTATGTTATGGCCTCTCTTCTTCTCTCTTGTTATTGTGTTCTCCCTTCTTTTGTGGCTTCATAGACCTCCTTTTATACTTGTAATCACGTCTCCTAGGCTTGGAATAGGCTTCTTTAATTATCCCTCCAGGTCGAACCGAGGTCGAATCGCCCTTCTGGAAGCCCCAGGTGCTTGGTTCAACCATCCCAACAGGTCGAACCAGCATGTCGTGGTCGAACCAGCTCTTTTTTCATCCGGTTCGACCTTGGTTCGACCTCACAAATAGGTCGAATCGGTCGGAATCAGCTTGCGCAGTCTCACCGTTTCGCGTATAACTTCAACATCCAAGCTCTGACTTGAGTCATTCTTGTGCTTACACGATTCTCTCTTCCTTGGCTTTCTATCCATATAAAGAAATCCTGAAAACTCCAAGATTTGAATGTGAAACAAGCCATGGAAAATAGCACTGCAATTCTTTTCGGTATAGCTCGCACGACGTCACCATTCCTATCATAACTTCCTCATTCGGAAACCGATTGAGGTGTTCTTTATGCCAAAACAACCCTCTCTTCAGTGGCTTTCCAACACGTATGATACCAACAGTTTCGAGCTCCACAACAATACAGAATAATTATGAAAGTTGGACGTGCGTTTTCAGCATTCTTGCACAAATTGCACCTTTTCTCCAACTTTATACTTTTGGTCCTTTTTCCACCTAAAACATAATAAAACACCTCAATTGCACATGATTCTCACATATATAGAATATATGACACTTGTTCTAATATATTACAACAATTCATATCGAAAAGGTGTTAAATTGGACACTCAAACACGCTAATTTCGACTCTCATCAGATTCCACGTTGGGGCCTTACACCGGGTTAATAGACCCAGAGGGATAGGAGTTTTTATCTCGGTAGGGTGGCTCTAGGGGTGTTTTGCACCTTAGTCGGTAGGGCGATCGGTGAATTGATCAGTTGGGCGATCGGCGGGTCACCAATCAACCCATTTGGATCCCCCAGGTGTGGGATCCCATGTTGGGGCCTTATATCGGGTCAGCAGACCCAGATGGATGGGATTTTATTCGAGAAGGTGGCTCTAAGGGAGCATCGTACCCTTAGTCGGTGGGGCAATCAGTGAATTGATCGGTAGGGCGATCGGTGGGTCACCGATCAACCTATTGGGATCCCTCGGAGGTGGGATCCCGCGTTGGGCCTTACTCCGGGTTAATAGACCCAGAGGGATGGGATTTTTTATCTTGGTAGGGTGGCTCTAAGGGTGCATCGTATCATTAGACGGTGGGGCGATCGATGAATAGATCGGTAGGGCGATCGCTGGGTCACCAATTAACCAGTTGGGATCCCGCTGGGGTAAGATCCCGCGTTGGGGCCTTTCGCCAGGTTAATAGACCCAGAGGGATGGGAGTTGATTCGGGAAGATGGCTCTAAGGGTTCATCGTACCCTTAGTCGGTGGGACAATCGGTGAATTGATCGGTAGGGCGATTGGTGGATCACCGATCAACCCGTTGGGATCCCCCGGTGGTGGGATAGCGTGTTGGGGCCTTATGCTAGGTTAATAGACTTAGGGGAATGGAGTTTTTGTCTCAGTAGGATGGCTCTACGGGTGCGTCGCACCCTTAGTCGGTGGGGCGATTGGTGAATTGATCGGTAGGGCGATCTGTGGGTCACCAATCAACCCGTTGGGATCCCCAAGGAATGGGATCCCGCGTTGGGGCCTTACGTCTGGTTAATAAACCTGGAGGGATGGGAGTTTTTGTCTCGGTAGGGTGGCTCTATGGTGCATCGTACCCTTAGTTAGTGGGAAGATCGGTGAATTGATCGGTAGGGTGATCGGTGGGTCAACGATAAACCCATTGGGATCCCTTGGGGGTGGGATCCCGTATTGGGGCCTTTTGTCAGGTTAATAGACCCAGAGGGATGGGATTTTTTCGGTAGGGTGGCTCTAGGGGTGCATCGTACCCTTAGTCGGTGGGGCAATTTATGAATTGATCGGTAGGGTGATCGGTGGGTCACCGATCAACCCTTTGCGATTAGCCAGTGGTGGGATCTTGCATTGGGGCCTTACGCCGGGTTAATATACTCAGAGGGATTTAATTTTTTGTCTCGGTAGGATGGCTCTAGGGGTGCATCGTACCCTTAGTCGGTGGGACGATCATTGAATTGATCGGTAGGGCGATCGGTGGGTCACCGATAAACCCATTGGGATCCCTCGGGGATGGGATCCCGCGTTGGGGCCTTATGCCGGGTTAATAGACCTGGAGGGATGGGATTTTTTTCTCGGTAGAGTGGCTCTAGGGGTGCATCGTACCCTTAGTCGGTGGGACGATTGGTGACTTCATCGGTTAGGTGATCGATGGATCACCGATCAATCCTTTGGGTTCCCACAAGGGTGGGACCCCGCGTTGGGGCCTTACGGTGGGTTACTTGACCCGGATGGATGGGATTTTATTCGGGAAGGTGGCTCTAAGGGTGCATCGTACCCTTAGTCGGTGGTTTATGAGAGTGAAAATAAGCGTGTTTTAGTGTCCAATTTAACACCATTTTGATTGATATTCTTGTCATATATTAGCACAATGGTCTTATATTCATTATATGTGAGAAAATGGTGCACTTGAGGTGTTTTGTTGTATTTTAGGTGGAAAAAGAATGAAAAGAGCCAAGTTTGAGAAAAGGTGCAATTTGTGCAAGAATGCTGATAAACGCACGTCGAATTTGTGTAATTATTCTGTATTGATGTGGAGCTCTGAATTGTATTTGTGATACATGGTTGGAAAACCACTGAAGATAGGGTCGTTTTGGCGTAAAGAACATCCCATTCGGAGTCCGAACGAGGAAGTTATGAGCAAAGTGGTGACGCCGCGCGAGCTGTGCCGAACAGAATTGCAGTGCTACTTTCCATGGCCTGTTACATATTCAACTCTTGGAGTTCTTGTGATTTCTTTATATGGATAGAAAGCCAAGGAAGAGAGGATCGCGTGAGCGTAAAAATCACTCAATTCGGAGGTTGGATGTGAAAGTTATACGCGAAACGGAGAGACTGCGCAAATTCAGTAGCAGGGTTCGACATGTGGTTCGACCTGTGGCAAGTGGTTTGACCTGTTTGACGAGGTCGAACCTGCGCTTCGGGAACTTACCAAATCCGTATTTTCGAGGCCAAAACGCGTGGGATCACTTGAAAAGCCCATTCCAAGCCCTAGAGACGTGATTACAAGTATAAAAGGAGGCTCATGCAGTCAAGAAAAACGTCACCAATCACCGAGGAGAGGCCACAACCATACAACACCCCACAAGGGGGGATCACCCCCCATCCATCATCCACTTTCTTTCCTCCATCCATCCATCACTTTGAAGATTCGTTTGTGGAATCAAGAGGAGAACCAAGAGGAGGATTCAAGATGGAGAAGGGCATGAAGACGCCATATCAAGGGTTTATTCGTTTCCTAATTTATCTTGTATTTTTCGGACATCCGGGTAAGATCTATCCAACACCCATGATTGTTCTTCGAAACATCATGGGCTAGAGCCTTTTTGGTAGATCTAGGGTTGTGAAGGTTTTATCTAGTTAATTGATCTTCTATGTGTAAACTCCGTACAACACTACTTGTGGATTTATTTTATATATGATTGTGCTTTCTTAATCCATATTCACGGTCGTTTTGTGCATCTTCAATTGGTATATAGAGTCTGAATATATATCTTGGTTGTAGATTGCGTGCGTTCACCGCTGAACAGGATTTCATGTTATGATTCTAAGTGAGGGGACTCCGAAGCTTCATTAGAACCATCTTATATGAATACTTATTAATTGAATTGAATTCGGGTTAATAAGTAGGATAAAGAGGATAATTTCATAGTACCTATAAAGGGAGATCATATCGGGTTAGAGTACCAATCCTAGGGGGAAATAATTGATACTGATAGTACCTAGAAAGGGGGGTGAAATTATATCTCTTGCTCCGAGGTTATTCACACGTGTTACACGCATGTTTACTTGTGTCTATAGAGTAGATATGAATGGTTTAGTGATGCGTCCATATTCCACAAGGCAGAGTCGGATATTGACACATGGAAGGGAAGTTAATGAGTAAAACTGGATTATCCTAGAGCTACCTATTCTCCTACTTGATCCACCTACGTATTCTTCGAGTGATAGTTTATTTTATTTGTTATTTAATTTAGTATTTTAGTTATAATCAAACATCAAACTCTTATTGCTTTGTCTTAATTAATTTAGATAATAATTTAATTGATAATACGTCGTCTCTTGGGTTCGATATTCACTTGGTCACCTTTCGAAACTACAATTGATATCCTTCATACTTGGGGATTAATTTTGCGTTGAGAAAACGCTCATCAAGTTCTTGGCGCCGTTGCCGGGGATGGCTGTTATTATTGATTTTATTATTTCTAGTTGATTAAGATTTTTTTTTCTTTTTCTTTTATTTGTGATTATTTATTTCTATCTAACCTTGAATTTTTCCGAGTTACTTGTGCACTAGGAAAAGGAAAGGAAGGAAAGGAACGAATAACACATTGAGCTAAACATGGCCGGAGCAAGGCAGAATCCGAATAATGTTGCCATACGTGAAATTTTCACGAACTATGGAATTGGTAACATGGGGTTGATAGGAGCAAGGGGGGAAGATGATGATTTTGAGATAAATCCTGCTCTTATTAACATGGTAGAGAAGAATCCCTTTTCTGGAGGTTGTTTTGAAGATCCATATCAGCATCTCCGAAAATTTCTTGGTTATTCAAACACTCAAAAGGGCAGTGGAGCTAACGATAATGCTAGGCGGATCACCTTATTCAAGTTCTCTTTGATTGATAAGGCGGAAGCTTGGTATGAGACTCTTGATGCAGCCGATTGCACTACATGGGACCAACTGCAGCAGAAGTTCTTGGAGAGATACATGCCACCCTCAAAGATCTTAAGAATGAAGCAAGAGATCACCCGATTTGTTATGAATCAAGGTGAGAAATTTTATGAGGCGTGGGATAGGTTTAAAGACATGCTCAGGAGGTGTCCACAGTATAGAATGTCTAAGGCTGAGTACATAAGTATCTTCTACTACGGATTGGATTGTGAATCGCGTATTTTTATTGATGCATCATCAGGAGGAGCGGTGTTATCTAAGACAGCACTTGAAGCAGAAAAGTTATTTGAAGACATCTCTATGAATACACGTGACTGGCCTGAAGTGAGAGATAGAGGATCATATGTACTTGGCGAGGTAGCGCAGGTTGAACATCAAGTGGAGAAGCCGAATAGGGATGATGAGATCGTCTCTAGTCTAGCTAACATCAACAAGCTACTAGAGTCCCAGCAGACACAGATTACAGAGTTGACACTAAGGGGGCCTAGTATGAAGCAGCAAGAAGTGAAGAGTGTTGAGGATACCTTTCATCGATACAGGGCTAAGAATGATGCAAGGATTGATCATCTTAAGGATACCATGAATGTTGATCGTGCAGATTTGTCTAAGCAGTTGAAGGAGCTTACCTTGATGATGGGGCAGATGACCACGAACGTGAATCAATTGGCACAAAAATTGGAAGATAAAGCCATCATGTTAAGATCTGGAACGCAGTACGAGGGAACGACGAGGCCGAGATCAAATTTAGACATAGCTAATCCTCGGTTCGACCAACATCCAGAAGGTTCGACCTGGCATTCAGGTCGAACCATGGTCGAACCTCACCATGCGGAGCACTCTGTTTTTCCCGAACACCGGTTCGACCAAAACCCAGAGGGTTCGACCTGTTTTGCAGGTCGAACCATGGTGGAACCTCTTCATCCGGAGTGCTCTGTTTTGTCGCAGCAATGGTTCGACCACGACCGTAATGGTTCGACCAACCCAGCAGGTCGAACCCAGGTCGAACCGGAGGATATAAACTATACAGTGAGGCAGTTCGACCTAGGGGGCAGTGGTTTGACCTCTAACACTGGTCGAACCCTAGTCGAACCTCAAGAGCAGAAAGAGAGCAATCTTCCAGGAGATAGGTTCGACCATTACGTACCTGGTTCGACCTCTCAAACAGGTCGAACCCAGGTCGAACCTCAAATTCAAAAAAAGAGCCATTGTCCAGAAGGTAGGTTCGACCAGTACATGCCTGGTTCGACCTGTTCCACAGGTCGAACCCTGGTCGAACCCATCCAGAAGTTGCCCGTTTCTGTGCCGAATGCTCCGCATGATGTTGATGTTACTCCAGTACCATTATATGAGCAGAATACTGAGCTTACAATGGAGAAGAAGTGGGAAGAAGCAAAGAGATTGAGAGCCAAGAAGGATAAAGCGAAGGAGGTTGAACGTGATGAATGGGAAAGACCAAAGACCAAGATACCTCCTCCGTTTCCTTCGAGATTGGCCGAGAAGGGATTGGAAGAAAAGTTCAAGAGGTTTCACGATGTCATGAGCAAAGTAAGCTTGAACATTCCTTTCTCTGAAGCAATCATGGAGATGCCATACTATGCCCGATTCCTCAAGAATATTATACCAAAGAAGAGAAGCTTGAACGGAGTGGAGACGGTGAACCTATCAGAGAATTGCAGCTTGATCCTTCAAAGGAAGTTGCCTACAAAGTTAAAGGATCCGGGAAGCTTCACCATTCTTTGTGACATTGGAAAAGGGTCGGCACATAAAGCCTTGTGTGATTTGGGGGCAAGCGTTAACTTGATGCCTTTGTCCATATTTAAAAGGCTTGGTTTGGGGGAGTTAACTCCCACGAATATTGCTCTTCAATTGGTGGATAGATCCATGACTTGTCCGAAGGGTTTAATTGAAGATGTTTTAGTGAGAGTGGATAAGTTAGTTTTTCCCGTGGATTTTCTTGTACTTGAGATGGAAGATGATAAGGGTGACATTCCCCTTATTTTGGGACGATCGTTCCTTGCCACAGCTGGAGCTATGATAGATGTTAAGGAAGGAAAGCTTAGACTGCGAATGGATAATGAAGATGTGATTTTCTCTCTTGATCATGCAATGAAGATGCCCATGGAGACTCAATCGTGCAAGAGCATTGATATGGTTTCTAACTTGTTTAATCTTGATTTTTCTAAGACAGGTGATTCTGAATTTAAGTGGAAGGTTGACAAGGGGGTGTCTAGACAGCCATGGGAGCAAGAAAATTTCAATGATCTTATTTTTGTGACCAAGAAAGGTGAGGTGTTGAGTGTAGACAAGAAGAGGGAAAGAAAGTACTTGAAGGTAAGGATGCGAGAAGACCGTCCTCTACCGTCGTGGCTCTCCGACGTTAAACATGAGCGCCTGTTGGGGGCTTGCCCTTCCATTTTAGTGCTTTATTATTTCTTTTGTGTGCGTAAGAAATTTTTATATTTAAGGTGCTTACTAATCGGCAATTACATCTCTTCTCAAACTTAGTTTCGACTTACGTTTTTACTAAGTTTGGGGGGGTGTGATGTACTTACCTCATTGAAGCACCAAGAATATAATCTTTTCTTTGTAATGTTTGCTAGGGGAGTTGATTTTTTGCGGTATGTTGAAACTTTAATCGGTTTTGATGTGTCGATTTTTTTGCAATTTACCTAGTGTTCAGTGGTGTTTCTAGTGTGTGGAGTCGATTGCATAGTCAATTAATTCTTTCTTATAGTTCTCCTATTTTATTATTGATGAATCTTGTGATGATGAGTTTGTTTGAGCTTTGATGATGAAAAGGGTAACTAGGTGGCAAGACGAGTTCAACATTGAGGCCTCAACTCGGGGAGCTCTTACGTTGAAGAAAAATCAGGTTCCCTCGTTCTCTTATTCTAATTTTTATATGTGCTTTTAATTCATGGAGTGGAAGGATTAAGTTTAAGGTGGTGATCCATGTGAGCTTATTTTTAAATTGTCTTGGAATTCATATGCTCTGGAAATTGATGAAGGAAGTGTACTTGAGTTATATTGTGATATAAAGTTCTATGTGTACTTGTGGGATATTGCTTACCATGAAAGGTGCTCTGTTACTTATTAAATACCCATGTGAGATTTTGAGCCTTGTTTATCATGATACATAATCACATGATATTTCTTTTCTGGTGAGTATCGTTCTTGTGTGTGTATTCTAGAACTTGCCTCTTGTCTTACTTGAGACTACATGTATGTTAGATAATGGGAAATGATCTAAGGCCATCCTTGAAATTATGAGTCACTTAGCCAAATAATTCCCTATACCATATGATTGTTTATCCGTAGTTAGCCCCGTTGAGCCTAAAAACCTCATTCTTTGGCAGCCTACGTGAAATAACCACTTTGAGCATCTGAATTTTTTTTAGCCTTGATTGTCTTATTAGTGGAGAATTAATGGCTTTTCAAAGTGTGTTGATAGAGCTTGATAACGAACAGCTTGGGAAGGAATGAAATTGGTATTGAATTAGTGATGGATTTTGATAATGCATTTAAGGAGAAGCATGGAGTAGTGCTTAAATCTAGTACTCCATTGAATTAAATACCCTAGGGTAGTGCTTAAATCTAGTACCTTATGGAGGATGCGTGAGGTAGTGCCCGAAACTGGTACCTCAAGAGAAAAAGCAGAAAAAGAGAAGGAAAAAACGGATGAGCTTGAGAAAAGAAAAATAATTGTGCTTGAAGGTGAAGAAGGAATGAAAATCGTCTGCATTGAAAAGGAAGAGAGGATGAAAGTTGAAGTGATCAATCAGCTTTAGTTCTCCACTATTTGAGTCACATTGTCCATATATTTCCTACCTTAACCAGAGAGCCAACATTACATCCAAAAGAAAAGTCCTTTTTGATCCCATTGTCGAATCATACTTTTAGTAGTGAAGAGCTTGAGACGTTTGGCAAGCTTATGGTTACGCATGCACTTGAATTGAATCTGAGCGTAAACACCTTAGCCCATAAGTGTACATCTTTTACACTTGAGTGAGAGTGATATATACTTCCCGTGAGAGCATGTCAATGGAGCATTTGAATTGGTGGTTATTGTCTTAACGTGTATGCTATGCATTAATTATTGCATGTAATGAGAGTTGCATGACTTAAGTTGAGGATAATTGTATTTTGAATGGGGTATTATTCATAGTCCTTGTTTCCCTGCTAATTTTCTTACTCTCTCTCTCTTTTTATTTTTATTTTGTTGCCTCGGGACGAGCAACGGGTAAGTTTGGGGGATTGATGAGAGTGAAAATAAGTGTGTTTTAGTGTCCAATTTAACACCTTTTTGATTGATATTCTTGTCATATATTAGCACAATGGTCTTATATTCATTATATGTGAGAAAATGGTGCACTTGAGGTGTTTTGTTGTGTTTTAGGTGGAAAAAGGATGAAAAGAGCCAAGTTTGAGAAAAGGTGCAATTTGTGCAAGAATGCTGATAAACGCACGTCGAACTTGTGTAATTATTCTGTATTGATGTGGAGCTCTGAATTGGATTTGTGATACATGGTTGGAAAACCACTTAATATAGGGTCGTTTTGGCGTAAAGAACATCCCATTCGGAGTCCGAACTAGGAAGTTATGAGCAAAGTGGTGACACCGCGCGAGCTGTGTCGAACAGAATTGCAGTGCTACTTTCCATGGCCTGTTACATATTCAACTCTTGGAGTTCTTGTGATTTCTTTATATGGATAGAAAGCCAAGGAAGAGAGGATCGCGTGAGCGCAAAAATCACTCAATTTGGAGGTCGGATGTGAAAGTTATACGCGAAACGGAGAGACTGCGCAAATCCAGTAGCAGGGTTCGACCTGTGGTTCGACCTGTGGCAAGTGGTTCGACCTGTTTGACGAGGTCGAACCTGCGCTTCGAGAACTTACCAAATTCGTATTTTCGAGGCCAAAATGCGTGGGATCACTTGAAAAGCCCATTCCAAGCCCTAGAGACGTGATTACAAGTATAAAAGGAGGCTCATGCAGTCAAGAAAAATGTCACCAATCACCGAGGAGAGTCCACAACCATACAACACCCCACAAGGGGGGATCACCCCCCATCCATCATCCACTTTCTTTCCTCCATCCATCCATCACTTTGAAGATTCGTTTGTGGAATCAAGAGGAGAACCAAGAGGAGGATTCAAGATGGAGAAGGGCATGAAGACGCCATATCAAGGGTTTATTCGTTTCCTAATTTATCTTGTATTTTCCGGACATCCGGGTAAGATCTATCCAACACCCATGATTGTTCTTCGAAACATCATGGGCTAGAGCCTTTTTGGTAGATCTAGGGTTGTGAAGGTTTTATCTAGTTAATTGATCTTCTATGTGTAAACTCCGTACAACACTACTTGTGGATTTATTTTATATATGATTGTGCTTTCTTAATCCATATTCATGGTCGTTTTGTGCATCTTCAATTGGTATATAGAGTCTGAATATATATCTTAGTTGTAGATTGAGTGCGTTCACCACTGAACAGGATTTCATGTTATGATTCTAAGTGAGGGGACTCCGAAGCTTCATTAGAACCATCTTATATGAATACTTTTTAATTGAATTGAATTCGGGTTAATAAGTAGGATAAAGAGGATAATTTCATAGTACCTATAAAGGGAGATCATATCGGGTTAGAGTACCAATCCTAGGGGGAAATAATTGATACTGATAGTACCTAGAAAGGGGGGTGAAATTATATCTCTTGCTCCGAGGTTATTCACACGTGTTACACGCATGTTTACTTGTGTCTATAGAGTAGATATGCATGGTTTAGTGATGCGTCCGTATTCCACAAGGCAGAGTAGGATATTGACACATGGAAGGGAAGTTAATGAGTAAAACTGGATTATCCTAGAGCTACCTATTCTCCTACTTGATCCACCTACGTATTCTTCGAGTGATAGTTTATTTTATTTGTTATTTAATTTAGTATTTTAGTTATAATCAAACATCAAACTCTTATTGCTTTGTCTTAATTAATTTAGATAATAATTTAATTGATAATACGCCGTCCCTTGGGTTCGATATTTACTTGGTCACCTTTCGAAACTACAATTGATATCCTTCATACTTGGGGATTAATTTTGCGTTGAGAAAACGCTCATCAAGTTCTTGGCGCCGTTGCCGGGGATGGCTGTTATTATTGATTTTATTATTTCTAGTTGATTAAGATTTTTTTTCTTTTTCTTTTATTTGTGATTATTTATTTCTATCTAACCTTGAATTTTTCTGAGTTACTTGTGCACTAGGAAAAGGAAAGGAAGGAAAGGAACGAATAACACATTGAGCTAAACATGGCCGGAGCAAGGCAGAATTCGGATAATGTTGCCATACGTGAAATTTTCACGAACTATGGAATTGGTAACATGGGGTTGATAGGAGCAAGGGGGGAAGATGATGATTTTGAGATAAATCCTGCTCTTATTAACATGGTAGAGAAGAATCCCTTTTCTGGAGGTTATTTTGAAGATCCATATCAGCATCTCCGAAAATTTCTTGGTTATTCAAACACTCAAAAGGGCAGTGGAGCTAACGATAATGCTAGGCGGATCACCTTATTCAAGTTCTCTTTGATTGATAAGGCGGAAGCTTGGTATGAGACTCTTGATGCAGCCGATTGCACTACATGGGACCAACTGCAGCAGAAGTTCTTGGAGAGATACATGCCACCCTCAAAGATCTTAAGAATGAAGCAAGAGATCACCCGATTTGTTATGAATCAAGGTGAGAAATTTTATGAGGCGTGGGATAGGTTTAAAGACATGCTCAGGAGGTGTCCACAGTATAGAATGTCTAAGGCTGAGTACATAAGTATCTTCTACTACGGATTGGATTGTGAATCGCGTATTTTTATTGATGCATCATCAGGAGGAGCGGTGTTATCTAAGACAGCACTTGAAGCAGAAAAGTTGTTTGAAGACATCTCTATGAATACACGTGACTGGCCTGAAGTGAGAGATAGAGGATCATATGTACTTGGCGAGGTAGCGCAGGTTGAACATCAAGTGGAGAAGCCGAATAGGGATGATGAGATCGTCTCTAGTCTAGCTAACATCAACAAGCTACTAGAGTCCCAGCAGACACAGATTACAGAGTTGACACTAAGGGGGCCTAGTATGAAGCAGCAAGAAGTGAAGAGTGTTGAGGATACCTTTCATCGATACAGGGCTAAGAATGATGCAAGGATTGATCATCTTAAGGATACCATGAATGTTGATCGTGCAGATTTGTCTAAGCAGTTGAAGGAGCTTACCTTGATGATGGGGCAGATGACCACGAACGTGAATCAATTGGCACAAAAATTGGAAGATAAAGCCATCATGTTAAGATCTGGAACGCAGTACGAGGGAACGACGAGGCCGAGATCAAATTTAGACATAGCTAATCCTCGGTTCGACCAACATCCAGAAGGTTCGACCTGGCATTCAGGTCGAACCATGGTCGAACCTCACCATGCGGAGCACTCTGTTTTTCCCGAACACCGGTTCGACCAAAACCCAGAGGGTTCGACCTGTTTTGCAGGTCGAACCATGGTGGAACCTCTTCATCCGGAGTGCTCTGTTTTGTCGCAGCAATGGTTCGACCACGACCGTAATGGTTCGACCAACCCAGCAGGTCGAACCCAGGTCGAATCGGAGGATATAAACTATACAGTGAGGCAGTTCGACCTAGGGGGCAGTGGTTTGACCTCTAACACTGGTCGAACCCTAGTCGAACCTCAAGAGCAGAAAGAGAGCAATCTTCCAGGAGATAGGTTCGACCATTACGTACCTGGTTCGACCTCTCAAACAGGTCGAACCCAGGTCGAACCTCAAATTCAAAAAAAGAGCCATTGTCCAGAAGGTAGGTTCGACCAGTACATGCCTGGTTCGACCTGTTCCACAGGTCGAACCCTGGTCGAACCCATCCAGAAGTTGCCCGTTTCTGTGCCGAATGCTCCGCATGATGTTGATGTTACTCCAGTACCATTATATGAGCAGAATACTGAGCTTACAATGGAGAAGAAGTGGGAAGAAGCAAAAAGATTGAGAGCCAAGAAGGATAAAGCGAAGGAGGTTGAACGTGATGAATGGGAAAGACCAAAGACCAAGATACCTCCTCCGTTTCCTTCGAGATTGGCCGAGAAGGGATTGGAAGAAAAGTTCAAGAGGTTTCACGATGTCATGAGCAAAGTAAGCTTGAACATTCCTTTCTCTGAAGCAATCATGGAGATGCCATACTATGCCCGATTCCTCAAGAATATTATACCAAAGAAGAGAAGCTTGAACGGAGTGGAGACGGTGAACCTATCAGAGAATTGCAGCTCGATCCTTCAAAGGAAGTTGCCTACAAAGTTAAAGGATCCGGGAAGCTTCACCATTCTTTGTGACATTGGAAAAGGGTCGGCACATAAAGCCTTGTGTGATTTGGGGGCAAGCGTTAACTTGATGCCTTTGTCCATATTTAAAAGGCTTGGTTTGGGGGAGTTAACTCCCACGAATATTGCTCTTCAATTGGTGGATAGATCCATGACTTGTCCGAAGGGTTTAATTGAAGATGTTTTAGTGAGAGTGGATAAGTTAGTTTTTCCCGTGGATTTTCTTGTACTTGAGATGGAAGATGATAAGGGTGACATTCCCCTTATTTTGGGACGATCGTTCCTTGCCACAGCTGGAGCTATGATAGATGTTAAGGAAGGAAAGCTTAGACTGCGAATGGATAATGAAGATGTGATTTTCTCTCTTGATCATGCAATGAAGATGCCCATGGAGACTCAATCGTGCAAGAGCATTGATATGGTTTCTAACTTGTTTAATCTTGATTTTTCTAAGACAGGTGATTCTGAATTTAAGTGGAAGGTTGACAAGGGGGTGTCTAGACAGCCATGGGAGCAAGAAAATTTCAATGATCTTATTTTTGTGACCAAGAAAGGTGAGGTGTTGAGTGTAGACAAGAAGAGGGAAAGAAAGTACTTGAAGGTAAGGATGCGAGAAGACCGTCCTCTACCGTCGTGGCTCTCCGACGTTAAACATGAGCGCCTGTTGGGGGCTTGCCCTTCCATTTTAGTGCTTTATTATTTCTTTTGTGTGCGTAAGAAATTTTTATATTTAAGGTGCTTACTAATCGGCAATTACATCTCTTCTCAAACTTAGTTTCGACTTACGTTTTTACTAAGTTTGGGGGGGTGTGATGTACTTACCTCATTGAAGCACCAAGAATATAATCTTTTCTTTGTAATGTTTGCTAGGGGAGTTGATTTTTTGCGGTATGTTGAAACTTTAATCGGTTTTGATGTGTCGATTTTTTTGCAATTTACCTAGTGTTCAGTGGTGTTTCTAGTGTGTGGAGTCGATTGCATAGTCAATTAATTCTTTCTTATAGTTCTCCTATTTTATTATTGATGAATCTTGTGATGATGAGTTTGTTTGAGCTTTGATGATGAAAAGGGTAACTAGGTGGCAAGACGAGTTCAACATTGAGGCTTCAACTCGAGGAGCTCTTACGTTGAAGAAAAATCAGGTTCCCTCGTTCCCTTATTCTAATTTTTATATGTGCTTTTAATTCATGGAGTGGAAGGATTAAGTTTAAGGTGGTGATCCATGTGAGCTTATTTTTAAATTGTCTTGGAATTCATATGCTCTGGAAATTGATGAAGGAAGTGTACTTGAGTTATATTGTGATATAAAGTTCTATGTGTACTTGTGGGATATTGCTTACCATGAAAGGTGATCTGTTACTTGTTAAATACCCATGTGAGATTTTAAGCCTTGTTTATCATGATACATAATCACATGATATTTCTTTTCTGGTGAGTATCGTTCTTGTGTGTGTATTCTAGAACTTGCCTCTTGTCTTACTTGAGACTACATGTATGTTAGATAATGGGAAATTATCTAAGGCCATCCTTGAAATTATGAGTCACTTAGCCAAATAATTCCCTATACCATATGATTGTTTATCCGTAGTTAGCCCCGTTGAGCCTAAAAACCTCATTCTTTGGCAGCCTACGTGAAATAACCACTTTGAGCATCTGAATTTTTTTTAGCCTTGATTGTCTTATTAGTGGAGAATTAATGGCTTTTCAAAGTGTGTTGATAGAGCTTGATAACGAACAGCTTGGGAAGGAATGAAATTGGTATTGAATTAGTGATGGATTTTGATAATGCATTTAAGGAGAAGCATGGAGTAGTGCTTAAATCTAGTACTCCATTGAATTAAATACCCTAGGGTAGTGCTTAAATCTAGTACCCTATGGAGGATGCGTGAGGTAGTGCCCGAAACTGGTACCTCAAGAGAAAAAGCAGAAAAAGAGAAGGAAAAAACGGATGAGCTTGAGAAAAGAAAAATAATTGTGCTTGAAGGTGAAGAAGGAATGAAAATCGTCTGCATTGAAAAGGAAGAGAGGATAAAAGTTGAAGTGATCAATCAGCTTTAGTTCTCCACTATTTGAGTCACATTGTCCATATATTTCCTACCTTAACCAGAGAGCCAACATTACATCCAAAAGAAAAGTCATTTTTGATCCCATTGTCGAATCATACTTTTAGTAGTGAAGAGCTTGAGACGTTTGGCAAGCTTATGGTTACGCATGCTCTTGAATTGAATCTGAGCGTAAACACCTTAGCCCATAAGTGTACATCTTTTACACTTGAGTGAGAGTGATATATACTTCCCGTGAGAGCATGTCAATGGAGCATTTGAATTAGTGGTAATTGTCTTAACGTGTATGCTATGCATTAATTATTGCATGTAATGAGAGTTGCATGACTTAAGTTGAGGATAATTGTATTTTGAATGGGGTATTATTCATAGTCCTTGTTTCCCTGCTAATTTTCTTACTCTCTCTCTCTTTTTATTTTTATTTTGTTGCCTCGGGACGAGCAACGGGTAAGTTTGGGGGATTGATGAGAGTGAAAATAAGCGTGTTTTAGTGTCCAACTTAACACCTTTTTGATTAATATTCTTGTCATATATTAGCACAATGGTCTTATATTCATTATATGTGAGAAAATGGTGCACTTGAGGTGTTTTGTTGTGTTTTAGGTGGAAAAAGGATGAAAAGAGCCAAGTTTGAGAAAAGGTGCAATTTGTGCAAGAATGCTGATAAACGCACGTCGAACTTGTGTAATTATTCTGTATTGATGTGGATCTCTGAATTGGATTTTGATACATGGTTGGAAAATCACTGAAGATAGGGTCGTTTTGGCATAAAGAACATCCCATTCGGAGTCCGAACGAGGAAGTTATGAGCAAAGTGGTGACACCGCGCGAGCTGTGCCGAACAGAATTGCAGTGCTACTTTCCATAGCCTGTTACATATTCAACTCTTGGAGTTCTTGTGATTTCTTTATATGGATAGAAATCCAAGGAAGAGAGAATCGCGTGAGCTCAAAAATCACTCAATTTGGAGGTCGGATGTGAAAGTTATACGCGAAACGGAGAGACTGCGCAAATTCAGTAGCAGGGTTCGACCTGTGGTTCGACCTGTGGGAAGTGGTTCGACCTGTTTGACGAGGTCGAACCTGCGCTTCGGGAACTTACCAAATCCGTATTTTCGAGGCCAAAATGCGTGGGATCACTTGAAAATCCCATTCCAAGCCCTAGAGACGTGATTACAAGTATAAAAGGAGGCTCATGCAGTCAAGAAAAACGTCACCAATCACCGAGGAGAGGCCACAACCATACAACACCCCACAAGGGGGGATCACCCCCCATCCATCATCCACTTTCTTTCCTCCATCCATCCATCACTTTGAAGATTCGTTTGTGGAATCAAGAGGAGAACCAAGAGGAGGATTCAAGATGGAGAAGGGCATGAAGACGTCATATCAAGGGTTTATTCGTTTCCTAATTTATCTTGTATTTTCCGGACATCCGGGTAAGATCTATCCAACACCCATGATTGTTCTTCGAAACATCATGGGCTAGAGCCTTTTTGGTAGATCTAGGGTTGTGAAGGTTTTATCTAGTTAATTGATCTTCTATGTGTAAACTCCGTACAACACTACTTGTGGATTTATTTTATATATGATTGTGCTTTCTTAATCCATATTCACGGTCGTTTTGTGCATCTTCAATTGGTATATAGAGTCTGAATATATATCTTAGTTGTAGATTGAGTGCGTTCACCGCTGAACAGGATTTCATGTTATGATTCTAAGTGAGGGGACTCCGAAGCTTCATTAGAACCATCTTATATGAATACTTATTAATTGAATTGAATTCGGGTTAATAAGTAGGATAAAGAGAATAATTTCATAGTACCTATAAAGGGAGATCATATCGGGTTAGAGTATCAATCCTAGGGGGAAATAATTGATACTGATAGTACCTAGAAAGGGGGGTGAAATTATATCTCTTGCTCCGAGGTTATTCACACGTGTTACACGCATGTTTACTTGTGTCTATAGAGTAGATATGCATGGTTTAGTGATGCGTCCATATTCCACAAGGCAGAGTCGGATATTGACACATGGAAGGGAAGTTAATGAGTAAAACTGGATTATCCTAGAGCTACCTATTCTCCTACTTGATCCACCTACGTATTCTTCGAGTGATAGTTTATTTTATTTGTTATTTAATTTAGTATTTTAGTTATAATCAAACATCAAACTCTTATTGCTTTGTCTTAATTAATTTAGATAATAATTTAATTGATAATACGCCGTCCCTGGGTTCGATATTCACTTGGTCACCTTTCGAAACTACAATTGATATCCTTCATACTTGGGGATTAATTTTGCGTTGAGAAAACGCTCATCAGTGGTGCAATTTGTGAATTGATTGGTAGGATGATCTGTGGGTCATCGGTCAACCCGTTGGGATCCCCTAAGGGTGGGGTCCTACATTGGGGCATTATACCGAGTTAATAGACCCAGAGGGATGGTAGTTGATTTGGGAAGGTGGCTCTGAGGGTGCATCGTACCCTTAGTCGGTGGAACAATTGGTGAATTGATCGATATGGCGATCGGTGTGTCACCGATCAACCCGTTGAGATCTCCTAGAGGTAGGATCCCGTATTAGGGCCTTAGCCGGGTTAATAGACCCAGAGGGATGGGATTTTTTGTCTTGGTAGGGTAGCTCTAAGGGTGCATCGTACCCTTAGTCGGTGGGCGATTGGTGAATTGATTAGTAGGGCGATCGGTGGGTCACCGATCAACCCGTTGGGATCCCATAGGGTGAGATCCCACGTTGGGGCCTTAAGCCTAGTTAATAGACCCAGAGGGATGGGAGTTGATTCGAGAAGGTGGCTTTAAGTGTGTTTCGTACCCATAGTCAGTGGGACAATCGGTGAATTTATCGGTAGGACGATCGGTGGGTCACCGATCAACCCGTTGGGATCCCCCAGGAGTGGGATCCCACATTGGGGCCTAACGCTAGGTTAATAGACCCAGAGGAATGGGAGTTTTAGTCTTTGTAGAGTGGCTCTAGGGGTGCATCATACCCTTAGTCAGTGGGGAGATCGGTGAATTGATCGGTAGGGCAATCAGTGGGTCACCGATCAACCCGTTTAGATCCTTTATGGGTGGGATCCATTGTTTGGGCCTTACGCAAGGTTAATAGACCCAGAGGGATGGGAGTTGATTTGGGAAGTTGGCTCTAATGGTGCATTGTACCCTTAGTCGGTGGGACAATCGGTGAATTGATCGATATGGCGATCGGTGGGTCACCGATCAACCCGTTGGGATCCCTCGGGGGTGAGATCCCATATTGGGCCCTATGCCGGGTTAATAGACCCAGAGGCATTGGAGTTTTTTTCTTGGTAGGGCGGCTCTAGGGATGCATCGTACCCTTAGTCGATGGGACGATCGGTGAATTGATCGATAGGGCGATCAGTGAGTCACCGATCAAACCGTTGGGATCCTCCAAAGTGGGATCCCACATTAGGGCCTTATGCTGGGTTAATAGACACAGAGGAATTGGAGTTTTTGTCTTGGTAGGGTGGCTAAGGGTACATCGTACCCTTAGTCGGTGGGGCGATCGGTGATTTGATCGGTTAAGTGATCGATGGATCACCAATCAACCCTTTGGGATCCCACAAGGGTGGGATCCCATGTTGGGGCCTTACGCCAGTTTAATAGACCCGGAGAGATGGGATTTTATTCGGGAAGGTGGCTCTAAGGGTGCATCGTACCTTTAGTCGGTGGTGCAGTTGGTGAATTGATTGGTAGGGCGATCGGTGGGTCACCGATCAATCCGTTGGGATCCCCTAGGGGTGGGATCCATTATTGGGGCCTTACGTCGGGTCAATAGACCCAGAGAGATGGTAGTTGATTCGGAAAGTTGGCTCTGAGGTTGCATCGTACCCTTAGTCGGTGGAACAATCGGTGAATTGATCGATATGGCGATCGGTGTGTCACCGATCAACCCGTTGGGATCTCCCAGAAGTGGGATCCCGTGTTGGGGCCTTATGCTGGGTTAATAGACTCACAGGGTTTGGATTTTTGTCTTGGTAGGGTGGCTCTAAGGGTGCATCATACCCTTAGTCGGTGGCGCGATAGGTGAATTGATCAGTAGGGCGATCGGTGGGTCACCAATCAACCCGTTGGGATCCCCCTAGGGTGAGATCCTGTGTTGGGGCCTTATGCCGGGTTAATAAACCTGGAGGTATGGGAGTTGATTTGGGAAGGCAGCTCTAAGGGTGCTTCGTACCCTTAGTCGATGGGACAATTTGTGAATTGATCGGTAGGGCGATCAGTGGGTCACCGATCAATCCGTTGGGATCCCCCAGGGATGGAATCCCGCATTGGGGCCTTACTTCGGGTTAATAGACCTGGAGGGATGGGAGTTTTTGTCTCAGTAGAGTGGCTCTAGGAGTGCATCGTACACTTAGTCGGTGGGGAGATCGGTGAATTTATCGGTAGGGCAATCGGTGGGTCACCGATCAACCCGTTTAGATCCTTTGGAGATGGGATCCCACGTTGGGGTGTTACACAGGGTTAATAGTCCCAGAGGGATGGGAGTTGATTCGGGAAGGTGGCTTTAATGGTGCATTGTACCCTTAGTCGGTGGGGCAATCAGTGAATTGATCGGTAGGGCAATCGTTGGGTCACCGACCAACCCATTGGGATTCTTCGGAGGTGAGATCCCGTGTTGGGCCCTATGCCTAGTTAATAGACCCGGAGGCATGGGAGTTCTTGTCTCGGTAGGACGGCTCTAGGGGGTGCATCGTTCCCTTAGTCAATAAGGTGATCGGTGAATTGATCAGTAGGGCGATCGGTGGGTCACCGATCAAACTATTGGGATCCCCCAAAGTGGGATCCCGCATTGGGGCCTTACGCTGGGTTAATAGACATAGGGGAATGAGAGTTTTTATCTTGGTAGGGTGGCTCTAGGGGTGCATCGTACCCTTAGTCGGTGGGGCGATCGGTAAATTGATCGTTGGGTCATCGATCAACCTGTTAGGATACCCCAGGGGTGGGACCCCATGTTGGGGCCTTACAACGGGTTAATAGACCCGGAGGGATGGGATTTTATTCGGGAAGGTGGCTCTAAGGGTGCATCGTACCCTTAGTCGGTGGTGCACTCGGTAAATTGATCAGTATGGCGATCGGTGGGTCACCGATCAACCCGTTGAGATCCCCTGGGGGTGGGATCCCGCGTTGGGGCCTTATGCCGGGTTAATAGACCATAAGGGATGGGAGTTAATTCAGGAAGGTGGCTCTAATGGTGCATCGTACCCTTAGTCGGTGGGACAATTTGTGAATTGATCGGTGGGTCACCGATAAAGCTGTTGGGATCCCTAGGAGGTGGGATCCCACATTAGGGTCTTACGTAGGGTTAATAGACCCGGAGGGATGGGATTTTTTTATCTTGGTAGGGTGGCTATAAGGGTGCATCGTAGCCTTAGTCGGTGGGGCGATCAGTGAATTGATCAGTAGGACGATCGGTGGGTCACTGATCAACCCGTTGGGAACCCCATAAGGTGAGATCCCACATTGGGGCCTTACGCCGGGTTAATAGACCCGGAGGGTGGGAGATGATTTGGGAAGGTTGCTCGAAGGGTGCTTCATACCCTTAGTCGGTGGGACAATCTGTGAATTGATCGATAGGGCAATCGGTGGTTCACCGATCAACCCATTGGGATCCCCCAGGGGTGGGATCCCACATTGGGGCCTTATGCCGGGTTAATAGACCCGGAGGGATGGGATTTTTTATCTCAGTATGGTGGCCCTAAGGGTGCATCGTACCTTTAGTCGGTGGGGGGATCAGTGAATTGATCGATAGGGCAATCGGTGGGTCACCGATCAACCCATTTAGATCCTTTGGGGGTGGGATCCCATGTTGGGGCCTTACACAGGGTTAATAGACCCAGAGGGATGGGAGTTGATTCGGGAAGGTGGCTCTAATGGTGCATTGTACCCTTAGTCGGTGGGGCAATTAGTGAATTGATCGGTAGGGCGATCGTTGGGTCACCGACCAACCCATTGGGATCCCTCGGGGGGTGAGATCCTGCATTGGGCCCTATGCCAGGTTAATAGACCCAGAGACATGGGGGTTTTTATCTCGGTAGGGCAGCTCTAGGGGTGCATCGTACCCTTAGTCAATGGGGTGATCGGTGAATTGATCGGTAGGGCGATCGGTGGGTCACCGATCAAACCGTTGGGATCCCCAAAAGTGGGATCCCGCATTGGGGCCTTATGCTAGCTTAATAGACATAGAGGAATGGGAGTTTTTGGTCTCGGTAGGATGGCTCTTAGGGTGCATCGTACCCTTAGTCGGTTGGGCAATCATTAAATTGATCGGTAGGGCGATCGGTGGATCACCGATAAACCCATTGGGATCTCTCGGGGGTGGGATCCCGCATTGGGGCCTTATGCCGGGTTAATAGACCCGGAGGGATGGGATTTATTGTCTCAATAGGGTGGCTCTAGGGGTGCATCGTACCCTTAGTCGGTGGGGCGATCGGTGAATTGATCGGTGGGTCACCGATCAACCCTTTGGGATATCCCAGGGGTGGGACTCACCGATCACCCTACTGATCAATTCACCGATCGTCCCACCGACTAAGGGTACTATGCACCCCTAGAGCCACCCTACCGAGACAAAAAATCCCATCTCTCCGGGTTTATTAACCCGGCATAAGGCCACAATGTGGAATCCCACTATGTGCTATCCCAAAGGGTTGATCGGTGATCCACCGATCGCCCTACCGATCAATTCACTGATTTTCCCACCTACTAAGGGTACGATGCACCCATAGAGCTACCCTACCGAGACAAAAACTCCCATCCCTCCAGGTCTATTAACCCAGCGTAAGGCCCCAATGCCCGATCCCATCCCTGGGGGAACCCAACGGGTTGATCAGTGACCTACCGATCGCCCTGCCGATCAATTTACCTATTGCCCCACTGACTTAGGGTACTATGTATCCTTAAAGCCACCTTCCCGAATCAACTCCCATCCTTCTGGGTCTATGGACCCAGCGTAAGGCCCCAACGCGAGATCCCACTCCTAGGGAATCCTAACGGGTTGATCAGTGACCCACTAATAGGCTTTTTCTGCGCACTATAATTTAATCATCATGTATAAGGATGTTAATTGTAGCAGCAAGTTCCCAAATTAAATTATCGATCCCACTGAGACAGCTAATTATTCATTTATTCTATAAATCACTAATTAATCAGAAGTAAGTAACCAAATTTCCAAGTTTGTGATGATTATTAATCTAAATAACGTAACATTATATAACTGAATTAATTAAAAGAAGTAAAAATAAAAGCAAGTTTCTAATCAAGAGATGATGAACAGTTCTAAGGTATCAGGTATTGACCAATTAATTTGGGTTATTAGACTTACGATTGTTCATTCATGCAGTTTCACTGAAAATACACCACATATCCCTGTTACCCCGCCGAATATGATTCGATTCAAAGCTAATAGTATAATCTGGTTTAAATCCTAATGTGCGGAAATATTACCAAGCTTTATTCCTAGATAAAAATCAAAGCAAGCAACAATACCTCTGGATGGTAAGCCTGACTAACAAGATATTTTCTGGAATTACTACAAGGTTCTATTCACTTCCTACTTGATTGTCTAATTGCATTGTTCAACTAAACTAATCAAGTATTTGATTAACCAGTTCATGAAATTAAAGTGCTTATAGCGGAGCTACTCTAATCCCTAACAGATAGACAATACCAATCATGAACGCACACAAGCTAACACAATAATCCAAGCATTATAGCGGATGTCATGAATATATTATGAAGACGTTACGAAGCAGAAAAGCATGTCTTAATAAAATAAGTAAAATCAAAAGCTCAACTGCATAAAATCCCAATCTTTGGTCTAAATACCCAAATCAATTAAATCAATCCATCAAACCCTAGAACTGTATATAAAATTAGCCCATGAGGTCACAAGCAACACTCATGGCTAAGCAATTCATACCAAAAATCAAAGTAAAAGGAAGGAAAAGATAGGAATTATGAAACCCTAGTGTAGACGTAGTCTTTCGTTCCTTCTCCGTCTCTCCAATTGCCCGATTCTCCCTCAATTAGCACTTAGAACCCTCTTGGAAGTGGATGGATGGTGAAATCAGGTTATAAATCTGATATGGAGGTGTTGGAGGTGTGAATTGATGATGGATTATGGATGGGTTCTCTCCAATTTGTGTCTCGATCTCCCTAATTGTTTCTAGGACTGATGCAGGGCTATTTTCGTGTCAAAACTGCTTCAGAATCGCAATTTGAGGGTATATATAAATTGTTGCATCGAACAGGCCCCGACAAGGCTCTAAACTGGGCCGCTAGGCACCCAACTCGGCTCGAGCTGGGCCTGGACCCAGCCGAGCGGCCTTCTCCTGGACTGGCCACATCAATGGGGTCCAGGTAGGACCCCACTCGGCGCCTTTTGACCCCGCTCGGCTCGAGCGGCTCGCTGAGCTGCTCTCGAGCTGGGCCATTTTGGGTCTGTTTTGCTCCTCTTTCGATCCTGCCCTGTTTTACCCTATTTCCTGCCTTCAAAACTCACAAAAACACCTTAATAGCTTCAAAATAGTGTAAATACTTAAACATACACAATTCCATGCAAAAATGATAAATTTTCTAAGCAAAAGAATATAATGTGCACACATAAAATGCGTGAAATTCCACTCTCAACACCCATCGATCCCCCTTCCGATCAATTCACCGATTGCCCCACCGAATAAGTATACGATGCACCCTGAAAAGCCTCATTCTGATAGCATCCTCCGGGACATTCCTATGCTTCTGCGTCCTTACATACTCATCAAATAATTGCAGATGCTCACTAGGACTTTCCAAAGGATTACCACTGAACTGATGTGCTTGTACCATTTAGATCAGCCCAAACGGTAGCTCAAAACTTTCCACAGTGATTGCGGGTCCATTCAATCAAACATTCGTGGTGTGCTTAAGCTTATATTGGTCCCTCATGGGAGTTGAAACCTGTTCGTCAGCCATCTTAGCTAAATTTTACCTGTGCTCACGCAGCTGATTAGAATAGTTTGGATCTAAATAAAAATAAATAAAAAAAAACAATTAAAAATTTAACGTCCTAAAATAAAATAAATCACAAAATGAATTAAATAAATAAATCTAAAAATTATCCCCGGCAGCCGGCGCCATTTGCTTGTTCACTATTTTGCATGTGTCCCCAAGTGTAGGAAATCGATTGTAGTTACACGTGTGACCAAAGAAAAATAATATCGTACCCAAGGGATAATTATAGATATATTATTTAATCTAATTATGACTATTCTAATTTAAGACAAATCTGGGTGTTTATAAATAGAATTTTCCTAATTTAATAGTGCAAAAAATAATTACTAAAAATAACTAAATAGAAATAAAAATAAATATGGAAAGTATTCAAGAGAGAAGACAGACAGCACTAGGAAATCCAGTTAAGTTGGTCAAATCAAATCACTAGACAATCAATTAGAATCCCTGCAATTCTTATGAAAGCAATCACTTAATTATGTTAAACCTCTTTGGTCAAGTAAACTTAACACATAAATCTGGTTCAAACCCCCAGATGCAGAAGAATAATTCCTACTCCCTTCCTAGGTACTTAAGAATTAAACCCTAATTTCCACCTAACAATTTAAGATAGATATATTAAGTGTCCACTATTAATTATTCTAATGAATAAAGGTTATATGGTTAAATCCCCTTTTACTCATAACAGGTTGACAAATATCTTTACCTCCATAACACAAGCAATAAGCATAAGCATGCAAAAGGTATTAACATACATATGAATAAGGACAGATCATATAAGACAAAAATATCAATCTCAATTCAAAACATTAATAAGGGAATAAGTATACTGCATGTATCCAACCTTAAATTTAGATCATCAATTCAAACCAATTCAACATTCAAAATCTAGCACTATCCAAGAAGTACTAGCCCATGGTGTTACAGGCAACACACATGGTTAGGTATGAAATCAATCCCATAGGTCTATTATTCAAAACAAAGAAAGGAAGAATAAGAAAAACCCTAGTAATGGTGTGATCCTTTGTTCTTTCCTCCGTGATTCCGAACCTTCTTGTTTTCCTTCTCAAGTAAGCAATACCGATGAACTCCCCGGGATGGGTGGATGAAATGGTGTATTATGAAAGGGTATGAAGAGTTGTGGAGAGTTGTGTTTGGAACACCCCAAAAACTCCTTTTATAGTTTAGAACTGATCTGTCACGAAATCTGACTCAAAAGTGGGCTTTTTCACGTTAAAAACACGAACAGGCTGAAAAAATGATGAAACTGGGCTTCACTGACAATTGCACAAGTCGTGCAGAATCCCGCACGAGTCGTGCGGGCGCTTGGCTCTCGGCGGTCTCTCGGCGCACGATGCGCACGTCTCGGCAACCCCGGCGCTCGTGCTCGGCAGCCCCGGCGCTCGTGCTCGACAGCTCTCGGCAGCTTCAGTGGCATGACCTCCTGCTGCTGGCCTGCACGAGTCGTGCCGGCGCCTCTTCTCCCGACGTCATTTCGACTTCGTTCCCGACTTCCATTTTTGCTCTTTTCGCCTCATTTTCCACCTGAAAACACGAAATAACACCTCACGTGCATCTGAAACATAAAGTTAAACAATTCTACCACAAGATGCTCAAATACGGATATAATCCCCATATAATGGTGCTAAATCGGACTCTAAAACACACAGATTTTCACACTAATCAATCGGTGACCCACCGATCAATTCACCGATCGCCCACCGACTAAGGGTACGATGCACCCTTAGAGCCACCCTACCGAGACAAAAAAACCCATTCCTCAGGGTCTATTAACCCGGCGCAAGGCCCCAATGCGGGATCCCACCCCCGAGGGATCCCAACGGGTTTATCGGTGATCCACCGATCACCCTACCGATCAATTCAACGATCACCCTACCGACTAAGGGTACGATGCATCCATAGAGCCACCCTACCGAGATAAAAACTCCCATTCCAATATGTCTATTAACCCAGCGTAAGGTCCCAATGTGGGATCCCACTTCGAGGGATCCTAACGGTTTGATCGGTGACCCACCGATCGCCCTGCCGATCAATTCACCAATCGACTAAGGGTATGATGCACCCCTAGAGCCGCCCTACCAAGTCAAAAACTCTCATCCCTCCAAAGTCTATTAACCCAGCATAGGGCCCAATGCGGGATCCCACCCCCGAGGGATCCCAACGGGTTGATTGGTGATCCACCGATCGCCCTACCGATCAATTCACCGATTGCCCCACCGACTAAGGGTACAATGCACCATTAGAGCCACCTTCCCACCTTCTCGAATTAACTCCCATCCCTCTGAGTCTGTTAACCCTGCGTAAGGCCCCAGTGTGGTATCCCACCCCCAAATGATCTAAACAGGTTGATCGGTGACCCACCGATCGCCCTACCGATCAATTCACTAATCCACCCACCGACTAAGGGTACGATGTACCCCTAGAGCAACCCTACTAAGACAAAAAACCCCATCCCTCTGGGTCTATTAACCCAGCGTAAGGCCCCAATGCTGGATCCCACCCCCGAGAAATCCCAACGGGATGATTGGTGACCCACCGATTGCCCTACTGATTAATTCACCGATTGTCCAACCGACTAAGGGTACGATGCACCCTTAGAGCAACCTTCCCGAATCAACTCCCATCCCTCCGGGTCTATTGACCCAGTATAAGGCCCCAACACGGGATCTCACCCTATGGGTATCCCAACTGGTTGATCGGTGACCCACCGATTGCCCTACTGATCAATTCATCGAACGCCCCACCGACTAAGAGGGTACGATTCACCCTTACAGCCACTCTACCAAGATAAAAAATCCCATCCCTCCAGGTCTATTAACCCGGCGTAAGGCCCCAATGTTGGATCCCACCTCCGGGAGATCCCAACGGGTTGATCGGTGACCCACCGATCGCCCTACCAATCAATTCACTGATTGTTCCACCGACTAAGGGTACGATGCACCCTCAGAGCCACCTTCCCGAATCAACTACCATCCCTCCGGGTCTAATAACCCGGCGTAAGGCCCCAACGTGGGAACCCACCCATAGGGGATCCCAACGGGTTGATCGGTGACCAATCGATCGCCCTACGAATCAATTCACTGATTGCACCACCGACTAAGGGTACGATGCACCCTTAGAGCCACCAACCCAAATAAAATCCCATCTGTCCGGGTCTATTAACTCAGCGTAAATCCCCAACATGAGGTACCACCCTTAGGGGATCCCAAACGATTGATCAGTGTCCCATTGATCACCTAACCGATCAATTCACCGATCGCCCCACCGACTAAAGGTACGATGCACCCCTAGAGCCACCCTACCGAGATAAAAAATCCTATTCTTCCGAGTCTATTAACCCAGCATAAGGCCCCAACGTGGGATCCCACCCCCGAGGGATCCCAATGGGTTTATCAGTTACCCACCGATCGCCCTACCGATCAATTCACCTATTGCCCAATCGACTAAGGGTATGATGCACCCTTAAAGCCACCTTCCCAAATAAACTCCCATCCTTCCGGGGCTATTGACCCTGCATAAGGCCCCAACATGGGATCCCACTCATAGGGGATCCCAACGGGTTGATCGGTGACCCACCGATCCCCCTATCAATTAATTCACCGATCGCCCCATCGACTAAGGGTACGATGCACCCCTAGAGCCATCCTACCGAGATAAAAACACCAATCCCTCCGAGTCTATTAACCTGGCGTAAGGCCCCTACGCAGGATCCCATTCCTTGGGGATCCCAACAGGTTGATCGGTGACCCACAGATCGCCCTACCGATCAATTCACCAATCGCCCCACCAACTAAGGGTACAACGCACTAGTAGAGCCATTCTACCGAGATAAAAACTCCATCCCCCTAAGTCTATTAACCTAGCGTAAGGCCCCAACATGGGATCCCACCATCGGGGGATCCCAACGGGTTGATCGGTGACCCACAGATCGCACTACCGTTAAATTCACCAATTGCCCCACCGACTAAGGGTACGATGCACCTGTAGAGCCACCCTATCGAGACAAAAACTACCATCCCACTGGGTTTATTAATCCGGCGTAAGGCCCCAACATGGGATCCCACCCTGCGGGATCCTAACGGGTTGATCGGTTACCCACCGATCACCATACCGATCAATTCACCGATCTTCCCACCGACTAAGGGTACGATACACCCATAGAGCCACCCTACTGAGATAAAAACTCCCATCCCTCCGGGTCTATTAACCCAGTGTAAGGCCCCAATGTGGGATCCCACCCCCGAGGGATCCCAACTGGTTGATCGATGATCCACCAATCGCCCTATCAATCAATTGACCTATTGCCCCACCGACTAAGGGTACGATGCACCCTTAAAGCCACCTTCCCAAATCAACTCCCATCCCCCGGGTCTATTGACCCTGTGTAAGGCCCCAACGCGGGATCTCACTCCTGGGGTATCCCAACGGGTTGATCGGTGACCCACCGATCCCCCTACCGATCAATTCACCGATTGCCCCATCAACTAAGGGTACGATGCACCCATAGAGCCACCCTACTAAGACAAAAACTACCATCCCTACGGGTTTATTAACCCGGCGTAAGGTCCCAACATGGGATCCCACCCTCTGGGATCCTAACGGGTTGATCGGTGACCTACTGATCGCCCTACTGATCAATTCACCGATCTTCCCACCGACTAAGGGTACGATGCATCCATAAAGCCACCTTACCGAGACATAAACTCCCATTCCTCCAGGTCTATTAACCTGGCGTAAGGCCCCATCGTGGGATCCCACCCCCGGGGGATCCAACGGGTTGATCGGTGATCCAACGATTGCCCTACCGAATAATTCACCAATTGCCCCACCGACTAAGGATACGATGCACCCTTAGAGCCACCTTCCCGAATCAACTCCCATACCTCCGGGTCTATTAACTCGACATAAGGCCCCAACACGGGATCTCACCCCAGGGGGATCCCAACGGGTTGATCGGTAACCCACCGATTGCCCTACCAATCAATTAACCGATTGCTCCACCGACTAAAGGTACGGTGCACCCTTAGAGGCACCTTCCCGAATAAAATCCCATACATCTGGGTCTACTAACCCAACGTAAGGCCCTAACATGGGATACCACCCCTGGGGGATCCCAACGGGTTGATCGGTGACCCACCGATTGCCTATCGATCAATTCACCGATCGCCCCACCGACTAAGGGTACGAACAACCCCTAGAGCCACCCTACTGGGAAAAAAATCCTATCAATCTAGGTCTATTAACCTGGCGTAAGGCCCCAATACGGGATCCCATCCCTGTGAGATCCCAACGGGATTATCGGTGACCCACCGATTGCCCTACCGATCAATTCACCAACCGCCCCATTGACTAGGGGTACGATGCACCCCTAGAGCCACCCTACCGACACAAAATCTCCCATTCTTCTGGGTCTAGTAACCCGGCATAAGGCCCCAATGCTGGATCCCACCCCTGGGGAATTCCAACGAGTTGATCGGTGACCCACCGATTGCCCTATCGATTAATTCACCTATTGCCCCACCGACTAAGGGTACGATTGATGAGAGTGGAAATTCATGTATTTTTTAGTCTAATTTGATACCTTTTTGAGTGTATAATTGTTATTATTTGCACATATATTATTACTTTGGACTATTATTGATTAAAAGGTGCTACTAAGTTATTTTATTGTGTTTTGATAGGAAATAGGATCAAAAGTGCAAGATTTGAGCAAAGGTGCAATTTATGCAATGATGATGAAAAATGCATGTCCAAATTCGTAACTATTTTGTGTTAACTGTGGAGATCCAAACTGATGGTATACTATATGGTTGGAAAGCCACTGAATAGAGGGTCGTTTTGGCACAAAGAACACCCCAATCGAGTTCAAAACGAAGAAGTTATGAGCAAAATGGTGACGACGCACGAGCTATGCCGAACAGAATTTCTGTTCTACTTTCCGTGGTTTGTTTCACATTCAAATCTTAGAATTTTTGTAAGTTCTTTATATGGATAGAAATACAAGGAAGATAGAATCGCGTGAGCACAAGAACTATTAAATTCGGAGCTCGTATGTGGAAGTTATACGCGAAACGGTAAGACTGTGCAAGCCAATTTGACCTGGGGGAATACAATTCGATCTGATGTCGTGGTCGAATTGAGGTCGAATCGGGGTCTAGAAAACGTCCAGTAGCTTCATTCGACCTGGAGAACTTGATTCGACCAAGATCAAAGTCGAATCGTGGTCGAATCACGTGTATTTGGCCTCCAAACTGCATATTTGATGTTCATTCGACTTGGAGGAGGTTGCTTCGACTTGTTCACGTGCAAACCAACCTGGAAACCATGATGCAAGTGGGTGTAGTGCACACATGGGCTAAAGTCAAGATAATACACCATTCACATGGATCACATGAAGCATCTAACACACAATTGGATTCCTAAGGCAAAAAGTCAAGAAGAAGAGTTGGAAATGAGCTGCAAAGATGATGGACAGCAAGAATAAATGGGAAATGGATGCATGTGGAGCTTGAATAATTGCACACACAAGGAGAAGTGGAAGCATGGAGTAACATGGGCAGCCATGGAGGCATGTGATGTTGTTCCCCTTCCACAACTATAAATAGGAGCTGCAAGAACACAATTGAAGCATCCAACACATCCAATTCACTCACACAACAATCACAACACACAACACAAGTGAGTAGAGTGTGTAGAGCCAAACTTGTAGCTTCTGCAAGTTGTAGCAGCAGCAACACCATCAGCTGCACACTACCTCACTTCTCACCACATTCTTTCATCCTTCCACCGGAGAAACGATTGGAGTTGCTACTTGGATCGGAGACGGAGTTCCTAACGGAGATCGTGATTGAAGAAACGGAGTCCTTCACCCGGGTTCTTTCTTTTTAGTCATTTATCTTTTGTTATTTAGCACTATAGTTAGGATTAATTACATATTCATGATTTGTTCTAGTAAATCCATGGGCTAAGTTCTTTGTTGGTAATGTTAGGGTGTTAAAACAATCTTGATTATGTGATTTAAACTACTCTAGACTTGAATTGATTATCTTGCAAATGGTTTATTTCCGTATTGAAGATTAAATTTGAAATTTCATATTATTATGAGTTTGAGTTTTGATTCCTTTGATTATTCATGACGGTATCACTGATTGATAGTTAATAGGTTTCTCTATTTCTGCATTATAATTGTTGTTTCCTGAGACATTCTTAGGTGTATTGACCATTAAAGCCTAAGCGTGTTAGACAATCAATTTGGAATATTAATTACTTGATAAAACATCATTATTAAGTAATTGGTAAGGAGAAGAAGAGTTAACGATCATATACCTAGAAAGGGAAGTCTAGTGCTCTAGCCTTAATTGGAATTTAGCATGAAGTACCTATAGAGGGAGAGGTAGTTAATTTCTTATTGATCCAAGGATTTCCAATTCTTTATAAGTGTTAGATCTTACCCGATCAATGTGATTTAACTAGGCTTAGTGATCCTCTTATAAACTTTTGCAAGTAATTAATTCGGGTCTAGATAAATTGGTCACATAATCAAGTTGTTTACCCTAGCATTACCAATTCTCAATCCTTGAACTCTTAAATTATTTTCTCTCGTGATAATTATTTTATTTCATTATTAATTTATTATCGAACTTTATTTAAATTATCATTCTTTCAAAAACCAACCCCATATTTGTCTTACAATCGAGTTATCACATAGAATTAATTGTTAAATTTATAGTTATCCTGTGGGAATGATATTTTACTTGGTCACTCATACTACAACCGATCTCTTATAGTTGAGGGTAAAAAGAAAATAGCGATCAACGATGCACCCTTAAAGCCACCTTCCCGAATCAACTCCCATCCTCCAGGTCTATTGACCCTGCGTAAGGGCCCAACACGGGATCTCACTTCTGGGGTATCCCAATGGGTTGATCGGTGACCCACCGATCCCCCTACCGATCAATTCACCAATTGTCCCATCAACTAAGGGTACGATGCACCCGTAGAGCCACCCTACTGAGACAAAAACTACCATCCCTACGAGTTTATTAACCCGGCGTAAGGTCCCAACATGGGATTGATCGTCGCTTTTTCAGCGCACAATATTAATCCCCAAGGTTAAAGATATCTATTGTAGTATCAAAAGGTGACCAAGTGAATATCGAACCCAAAGGACGGATAAATATCAATTTGATTATGTTCTAGTATATTAAGACTATGTAGGAAATAAGATGGTTGTGAATTGATGATTTGAGTAACAAATAATTATAAAATAAAGAAATAACAGCAACGATAGTGAGGTTGTGATCAAATAAGAAAGTAGGTTATTCTAAAGATTATCCGATTTCACTTATTAACTCATCTTTTGTGTGATAATACCCGGCTCTGCCTTGTGATTTATGAACGCATCACTAAACCATGCATCTCTACTCTATAGACACAAGTAAATATGCGAATGCATCGTGTGAATATCCTCTGAGCAAGAGATATAATTCCACCTTCTTTTCTAGGTACTATCAATATTAATTATTTCCCCCTAGGATTGGTACTTTAACCCAATATGATCTCCCTTTATAAGTACTATGAAATTATACTCTTTGTCCTACTTGTTAACCCGAATATGCTATGATTCAATTAACAAGTATTTATATAAGATAGTTCTAATAAAACTTTGGAATCCCTTCACTTAGAATTATAACAAGAAATTCTGCTCAGCAGTGAACGCACTCAATCGATAACCATATTATGTATTCAGACTCTACACAACGATTAACGATGCACAAAACGACTGTGAGTATAGATTAAAAACGTGCAATCTTATATAAACTAAATCACAAGTAGTGTTGTATGGAGTTTTACACACGAAATAAAAATTAATTCATGAAACCTTCAAAATCCTAGAACTACCATAAGAGGATCTACTCCATGTTTGATCTAAGATCAACCATGGTGAGTTGGAATGATCTTACTTGAAGCTCCATGTCCTCCAACACATCAAAAATGGATTGATCGGACTTGAGTCTCCACGTGCAGCTCTTCCTCCTCTTCTTTCTTGCTGATTTGCAGCCCCACACGTCGCTGCTGCTGCTGCAAGTGCAGCCTACAGGCTCAAACGTTGCTGCTTGCTACCATTGGCAGCAAGCTGCCCTTGCAGCCCTCCTCCTCTTCTTTCTTGTGTGTGTTGTGTTGTATTGTGGTTTGGGATTGGATTGGGATTGGATTGGGATGGTTTGAAGTGTGGTGTTGCTGCCCCTTTTATAGTGGTTGAAGGGAACACATATCACATGCATCCATTACTCTTTATTTGCTGCCCATGTTGCTCCACATGCATCCATTTCTCTTTGTTCTTTTTTGTCCATGTGCTCCTCTTCTTTTGGTGTTGTCCTGGCAGCTCACTTCTTCCTTCCTTCCTTGTCTTCTTTGCTTTTGGCATCCATTTGTGTTGTCCATTTTTGTCCTCTATACCTTTGGCATTTGTTGGTGTGTTTTGTGCTTCATGTGCTCCATGTGGATGGTGCTTTACTCCCCCATGTGCTCATGTGCTCATGTTTTTCACGTAGGTTGTACATTAGGTCGAATTGAAGGCCCTAAGGTCGAATCCAGGTCGAATTAATTTGTACAGTCTCACCGTTTCGCATATAACTTTTACATCCAAGTTTCGAATTTAGTAATTTTTATGCTCATGCGATCCTCTCTTCCTTGCCTTTCTATCCATATAAAGAACTCAGAAAAACTCAAAGATTTGAATGAACAACAAGCCACGGAATGTAGAACAGCAATTCTGTTCGGCATAGCTCGTGCGACGTCACCATTTTGCTCATAACTTCCTCGTTTGGAACTCGATTGGTATGTTCTTTATGCCAAAACGACCCTCTCTTCAGTGGCTTTCCAATCATGTATCACACTAACAGTTTTGATCTCCATAATAATACAGAAAAATTACAAAAATTGGATGTGCGTTTTTCATCATCCTTTCACAAATTGCACCTTTTCTCCAATCTTGCATTTTTTATCCTTTTTTCCACCTAAAACACAATAAAACACCTCAAGTGCACCTTTTTCTCACATATATCAAATATAAGGTATTTGTGCTAATATATTACAATAATATCAATCAAATAGGTGTACACTAAAATACGCTAATTTTCACTCTCATCAACCCCCCAAACTTACTCGTTGCTCGTCCCGAGACTACAAAATAAAAATAAAGATCGAGAGAGTAAGAAAATTAGCAGGGAAATAAGGATTATGACCAATACCCCATTCAAAATATAATTGTCATCAACTTAGGACATGCAACTCTTATTACATGCAATAATCAATTCATAGAATACAAGTTAAGACAATCACCACCAATTCAAATGCTCTATTAACATGTTCTCACTGGGATTATATATCATTCGCATTCAAGTGTAAAGATGTACACTTATAGGTTAAGGTGTTTATACTCAGATTCAATTCAAGTGCATGCGTAACCATAAGCTTGCATATTGTCTCAACTCTCCTTTTACTAGTAGCTAGTAAATCATGGATCAAAAAGGTCTTTTGTTAGGTTGTAAGATATGCTCTTTGGAATAGGTGAGAAATATATGGATAAGTAACTCAAAACTTTGATCAATAAAGCTGCATTCTCTCTCGATCTTTCATTCTTCCTCATCACTTCAACCAAGCACAACATATTTTTACAACTTTTTCTAATTCTTCAACTCTATCATTTTCCTTCTCTTCACCTTTTTCTTATTTTTTTAAAGTACCAGTTTCGGGCACTACCTTTTATATCCTCCATAGGGTACTAGATTTAAGCACTACCCTAGGGTGTTTGATTACATGAAGTACTAGATTTAAGCACTACTTCATGAATTTTCTTCTTTAAGATTTTTCTTTCATTATCCTTATCATCCTTCAAATCACCACTCTTTTCAATTAAGCTTTATTGGCTATCAAAAGAATGGATTTAAAAAAGATCAAACGGGCTGACTAGGTATTTAATGATTTCAGGTAAAGTATATGGGAAAATATGGGTTAAATATCGAAGATGGCCTAATTTCATTTCCATAATTCACTAGACTAATCTTGAATATTCAAGGAGACTCAAGGCAAGTTCTAGAATACACGCACAAGAATGATACTCTCCAGAAAAGAAATATCATGTGATTATGTAACATGATCAATGAGACTTAAAATCTCACATGTGTTTTTAACAAGTAACAGAGCACCTTTCATGGTAAGTAATATCCCACAAGTACACATAGAACTTCACATCGCAATATAACTTAAGTACAATTCCTTCATCAACTTCAAGAGCATATGAATTTCCAAGACAATTTAAACAATATAAGCTCACATAGATCACCACCATAACTCAACCCTTTACTCCATGAATTAAAAGCACATATGAAAATTAGAAAAAGGAAACGAGGGCACCTGATTTTTCTTCAACGTATACACAAGCTCCGCAGCGTAGAACTCGTCTTGCCACTCTTTTACCTTTTTCTATCATCAAAGCTCAAGCACTCCTCAACATCAAAGGATTCATCAATAGGAGAACTAGACGAAAGAATCAATTCTAAAACTTAACATTCATGAGTAACTCCGCAATCAACTCAAAACAAGAAACAAAACACCACTAAACATTAGACAAGTTACAAAAATTCGTAACTCCCCTAACAAACGTCACAAAGAAAAGATTATATTATCAGTGCTTATCGAGGTAAGTACATCACACCCCCCAAACTTAGTAGAAACTATATAGTTGAAACTAAGTTTGCAAAGAGATATAATAGTCGATAAGTAAGCACTTCAAATATAAAAATTTCTTACCCACACGAAAGAAATAAAGTAATAAAATGGGAGGGATAAGCCCCCAACAGGCGCTTATGTTTAATGTCAGAAAGTCACGACGGATGTAACATTTGTAGGCTACTTGATCGGAGGACGGTCTTCTCGCATCCTCACCTTCAAATACTTTCTTTTCCTCTTCCTGTCTACTCTTAACACCTCACATTTCTTGGACACAAAAATATGATCGTTGGAACTTCCTTCCTCCCATGTCTGTGTGGACACCTCCTTGTTAATCTTCCATTTAAATTCAGAATCATCTGTCTCAGAAAAATCAAGATTAAACAAGTTAGAAACCACATATATATTTTTGCATGATTGAGTTTCCATGGGTATCTTCTTTGCATGATCATCAGAGAAAACCATATCGTCATTATCCATCTGCAGTCTAAGCTTCTCTGCTCCTAACTTCTTTGCTCCTTCCCACTCTCTCTCCATTGTAAGCTCAGTATTTTGCTCATGTAATGTACTGGAGTAATGTTCACATCTTTAGGAGTGCTCGGTGAAGAAATAGGTGATGAATCGGTCAATTCGTCCTCAATTCGACCAGTTGTTCTAGTCAGAACGGGTACGTAGTGGACGAATTAGGCAAGTAGTAGTTCATTCTCATCCTATATATTCGATTCGACCTTAATTCGACCTAAAGATCTGGTCGAAATAGGCACATAGTGGTCGAAATAATCTTTGAGCTGTTTTTGACCTGAGGGCCAGGTCGAATTACCTAGATGTTGGTCGAATCGATGCGCTGGCTCTTCCAAATCACCAGTGGTCTCATTCAACCTTCCCTCGTACTGTGTGATGGCATTATCTTCCCATTTTTGTATAAGTTGATTCACGTTCTCGTTCATCTGCCTCACAATCAATTTAAGGTCCTCCAACTGCTTGGATAAATCTGTATGATCAACATTCCTTCTAGCATTGATGTGGTCAATACATGCATCATTAGATAAATTCTCAAATTCTTCATCAGACAGGGTGAAGTTCCACATACCATGAAAATGTGATTCCATAGGTTGAATAGAGGAAAGAAAGTGGATTATGGTTGGAGGTTAATCCTCCTTTGTGGATGATAGTCTTGATAAACTAGAAATAATCAAAAGATAATTTATGCCGTCCCTGACAACGGCACCAAGAACTTGATCGTCGCTTTTTCAGCGCACAATATTAATCCCCAAGGTTAAAGATATCTATTGTAGTATCAAAAGGTGACCAAGTGAATATCGAACCCAAAGGATGGATAAATATCAATTTGATTATATTCTAGTTAATCAAGACTATGTTGAGAATTATATGATGGTGGTGATTTATAATTGAATAAGAAATGTTTTAAATAATAAATAATAATAAACGATCAATGGCAGCAATGATAGTGAAGTTGTAAGCAATTAAGAAGGTAAGTAATTCTAAGATAATCCAGTTTAATTCATTAATTCGTCTTTCATGTGATATTACCCGACTCTGCCTTGTGATTTATGAACGCATCACTAAACCATGCATTTCTACTCTATAGACACAAGTAGATATACGTATGCATCGTGTGAATATCCTCGGAGCAAGAGATATAATTCCACCCCCCTTTCTAGGTACTATCAGTATCAATTATTTCCCCCTAGGATTGGTACTTTAACCCGATATGATCTCCCTTTATAGGTACTATGAAATTATACTCTTTGTCCTACTTGTTAACCCGAATAAACTATGATTCAATTAATAAATATTTATATAAGATAGTTCTAATAAAACTTCGGAATCCCTTCACTTAGAATTATAACAACAAACCCTGCTCAGCAGTGAATGCACTCAATCGATAACCATGTTATGTATTCAGACTCTACACAACGATTAACGATGCACAAAACTACTGTGAGTGTGGATTAAAAACGTGCAATCTTATATAAACTAAATCACAAATAGTGTTGTACGGAGTTTTACACACGAAATATAAATTAATTCATGAAACCTTTAAAATCCTAGAACTACCATAAGAGGATCTACTCCATGATTTATCTAAGATCAACCATGGTGAGTTGGAATGATCTTACTTGAAGCTTCATGTCCTCCAACACATCAAGAATGGATTGATCGGACTTGAGTCTCCACTTGCAGCTCTTCCTCCTCTTCTTTCTTGCTGATTTGCAGCCCCAAACGTTGCTTTTTGCTGCTGCAAGTGCAGCCTACAGACTCACAAATTGCTGCTTGCTGCCATTGCCAGCAAGCTGCCCTTGCAGCCCTCCTCCTCTTCTTTCTTGTGTGTGTTGTGTTGTATTGTGGTGTGTGATTTGGGATTGGATTGGGATGGTTTGAAGTGTGGTGTTGCTGCCCCTTTTATAGTGGTTGAAGGGAACACATATCACATGCATCCATTACTCTTTATTTGCTGCCCATGTTGCTCCACATGCATCCATTTCTCTTTGTTCTTTGTTGTCCATGTGCTCCTCTTCTTTTGGTGCTGTCCTTGCAGCTCACTTCTTCCTTCCTTCCTTGTCTTCTTTGCTTTTGGCATCCATTTGTGTTGTCCATCTTTGTCCTCTATACCTTTAGCATTTGTTGGTGTGTTTTGTGCTTCATGTGCTCCATGTGGATGGTGCTTTACTCCCCCATGTGCTCATGTGCTCATGTTTTTCACGTAGATTGTACATTAGGTCGAATTGAAGGCCCCAAGGTCGAATCCAGGTCGAATTGATTTGCACAGTCTCACCATTTCGCGTATAACTTCCACATCCAAGTTCCGAATTTAGTAATTTTTGCGCTCACGTGATCCTCTCTTCCTTGCCTTTCTATCCATATAAAGAACTCAGAAAAACTCAAAGATTTGAATGAACAACAAGCCACGGAATGTAGAACAGTAATTCTGTTCGGCATAGCTCGCGCGACGTCACCATTTTGCTCATAACTTCCTCGTTTGGAACTCGATTGGTATGTTCTTTACGCCAAAACAATCCTCTATTTACACCAACAGTTTTAATCTCCATAACAACACATAAAAATTACAAAAGTTGGACGTGCGTTTTTCAGCATCCTAGCACAAATTGCACCTTTTCTCCAATCTTGCATTTTTTATCCTTTTTCCACCTAAAACACAATAAAACACCTCAAGTTCACCTTTTTCTCACATATATCAAATATAAGGCATTTGTGCTAATATATTACAACAATATCAATCAAATAGGTGTTCAATTGGACACTAAAACATGCTAATTTTCACTCTCATCAGGGATCCCACCCTCTGGGATCCCAACGGGTTGATCGGTGACCTACAGGTCGCCCTACTGATCAATTCACCGATCTTCCCACCGACTAAGGGTACGATGCACCCATAAAGCCACCTTATCGAGACATAAACTCCAATCTCTCCAGGTCTATTAACCTGGGGTAAGGCCCCATCGCGGGATCCCACCCCCGAGGGATCCCAACGGGTTGATAGGTGATCCACCGATTGCCCTACCGATCAATTCACCAATTCTCCCACCGACTAAGGATACGATGCACCCTTAGAGCCACCTTCCCGAATCAACTCCCATCCCTCCAGGTCTATTAACCCGGCGTAAGGCCCCAACGCAGAATCCCACTCCTTAGGGATCCCAATGGGTTGATCGGTGACCCACCGATCATCCTATCGATCAATTCACTGATCGCCCCACCGACTAAGGGTATGACGCACCTGTAGAGCCATCCTACCGAGATAAAAACTCCATCCCTGAGTCTATTAACCCGGTGTAAGGCCCAAACATAGCATCCCACCCCCATGGGATCCCAACGGGTTGATCAGTGATCCACCGATTGCCCTACCGATCAATTCACCTATTGCCCCACCGACTAAGGATATGATGCACCCTTAGAGCCACCTTACCGAATTAACTCCTATCCCTCCGGGTCTATTAACCCGGCATAAGGCCCCAACGCAGAATCTCACTCCTTGGGGATCTCAACAGGTTGATCGGTGACCCACTGATCGCCCTACCAATCAATTCACCGATCGCCCCACCGACTAAGGGTACGACGCACCAGTAGAGCCATCCAATCAAGACAAAAACTCTATCCCTCTGAGTCTATTGACCCGGTGTAAGGCCCCAATGTTGGATCCCACCATGGGGGATCCCAATGGGTTGATTGGTGACCCACCGATCGCCCTACCAATCAATTCACTTATCTTCCCACCGACTAAGGGTACGATGTGTTGGATTGTATACTAAAAGTCTAGCTTTTTGTATGAACAATGTTATAACAATTAATTTGAAATGAGAATCATATGATCAAATGATTGCATCTTATAATTTATTTATATGTTCGATGCAATAGTCCACTTACTTTATACTGTAGATAATATGTTGTGCGACAACACACGGAAGATCATATTATCGGTTTCCTTATAAAGTATAAACAGATGCTCACAACCGAGATAGACGGGGACTCTCTATCGGGATGGTTGTAGTGTAGTTTGGTATTAGCTTGTCTTGGCTATAGAATCACATTAGTGCACTTGTGTGTATTGAGCAGGACCGCTTGAAATCGTTCGACTTATACTGACTTATAGGAGAACTTGATCTCAGTTATTATGGAAGTTCGTGCTCTTAATCCCTATACAATAACCTCGACACGTAGGGCAGTATGTATTTCTTTGATTCATCAATGGGTGAGATTTACATGTAATTAAATCAACAAACTCGATGAGTTGGGAAATAGTGCTGTCTCTATAGTGTGCTGTTGATTGTAGAAGGAATCCGTGTCCGTCATAGGTTGATGATGTCCCCTTGAGGAGCTCATAAGGATTATCATGTAAACCCTGCAGGTGAAATTTTATTCCGGCATGATAATGAGGTTGAGTGGTACTACTCTTGGATGAAATATTAATTAATTGAGTTGTCAGTAACTTAAATTAATTAATGGACATTGTATATCTTAAACATGGGGAGACTAACGGGCTCATAATAAGAAGGAGCCCAAAATATAATTTTGGGATTGGTACGGTAGTGCAATAATAATATTTTAGTGGAATATATTATTATTATTGGACTTAAGTATAAGCTTTGGGCTAAGCTTGGATACTTAAGCCCAATGGAGGCCCAACCCAATTTCTCCTCCTGGTCCCTGCTGTAGCCCATGTATATAAGTCACCTCAACTTATCTGGAACCCTAATCTAATCTAATCTAACTAATTATTCACGTGTTATGAGGGTTGAGAGCAGATTGAGGAGGTCTCGTAGATCGTCGCCCACACGACGTCGAGATCGGACTTGGGACATACAGCAGAAGATCAGAAGGTAGTTTGCTGCTGCTATTCGCGACCTAGCGAAATTTGTATAAATTCGTACATTGCTCAGAATTTGATGATCAATATACTGATGGAAATTCGTCGAAGAGAGGATCGTCTAAACGCAAAGATCACTCAATTTCGATATCATACGAGAAAGTTATGGCCATTCTAGTGGGACTGCCCAGGCTGCCTGCGAGAATCAATCTTCATCAACATACCTTGGTGAACGGTAATCGTTTCTATGATTTATTGCTTTCGCTGTGATAGAAACGCATGGTATCCTAACAGATCACGTTAACCAAATGATCGAGTGCCAAATATTGGTATCAGAGCTTCGATTTCGTGGTGAAGCGTGACACGTTAGGCTAGGGTTTATGTGATTAATTTTTTGAAATTAGGATCGCATGTTTAGGGTTTTGGTTTTACTGCGCAAACTATGAATATCCCTATGTGAAATATACTCTATATCATATCTGTTCATTGATGGTTGTGTGTGTTGGCAATTGGATCTTGTGGCTCAAACGTGATCGTAAGGATAAACGATAAACAATAAGCAGCGGAAGCAATTAAATCATTTACCGTACTTCTGGGTTGGTGTAGAGGATGAACCGTTGCAGAGAACCACCTCTCAATCTTCTGCAGTATGTCCCAAGTTGAATCCTGCTGTTGTGTGGGCAACAATCCGCAGGATTCTCTCAATATGCTCCTGTTCTTTCTAACTGTCAAATGAGGCACTGACTTTTTTTGGTTAACAGGAACTGAGATAACTTATTTATAAGGGCTACTGCAGGGACCAGGAGGAGAAATTGGGTTGGGCCTCAATTGAATTTAATTAACCAAGCTTAGCCCAAAGCTTTTAATTAAATCCAATAATAATAATATAGTCCACTAAAATATTATTATTGCACTACCCATCCAATCCCAAATTATGTTCTGGGCTCCTTCTTATTATAAGCCCGATAGTCTCCCCATGTTTAAGATATTCAATGTCCATTAATTAATTAAGTTACTGACAACTCTAATTAATTAATATCTCGTCCGAGAGTAGTACCACTCAACCTTTTTATCATGCCGGAAATTAATCCACTTGCAAGATTTACATGATAAACCTTATGAGCTCCTCAAGGGGACATCATCAACCTATGACGGACATGGATTCCTTCTACAATCAACAGCACACCATAGATACAGCACTACTTCCCAACTCACCGAGTTTGTTGATTTAATACTTATAAATCTCACCCATTGATGAATCAAAGAAATACATACTGCCCTACGTGTCGAGGTTATTGTATAGGGATTAAGAGCACGAACTTCCATAATAACAGAGATCAAGTTCTACTATATAGTCAGTATAAGAAGAACGATCTCAAGCGGTCCTGCTCAATACACACAAGTGCACTAATGTGATTCTATAGCCAAGACAAGCTAATACCAAATCACACTACAACCATACCGATAGAGAGTCCCCGTCTATCTCAGTTGTGAGCATCTGTTTATACTTTATAAGGAAACCGATAATATGATCTTCCGCGTGTTGTCGCACAACATATTATCTACAGTATAAAGTAAGTGGACTATTGCATCATGCATATAAATAAATTATAAGATGCAATCATTTGATCAATGATTCTCAATTCAAATATTGTTATGACATTGTTCATACTAAAGCTAGAATTTTAGTATACAATCCAACAATCTCCCACTTATACTAAAAGACTATACTGTCATGTCTTCTGCCATACATCTGATTCCTACTCCCACTACACGACCATTAAAAGCTCTCGCCTTAAGGTCCATGTAAATGGTTTACTAGGTCATCATCCGATGCAATCTAGGCGACAACAACCTTCTCCTCATCATACAATTTCTCGTAACAGGTGGTACTCGCGCTCCATGTGTATAATTGCCTTATGGACTTGTGATTTCTTCAAGTTTGCAACTGCACCAATATCATCAATGTAAATTGTGATTACATTGGGCAAACTTAGAAACACTTCAAAGTCCATCATGAAGTCTCTAGAGTCATATAGATACTTTGGCTGCCTCATAGGCTCCAATTCATCATCTTTCTATGATGGAGTCCGGAGTCTGAAATATATTTCTATATAACACTCCTCCACATTATGACTCTACTTCCTAAAATTAAACACATAACCTTTGAGGTGAATTTACTGCCGTCCAATCTGACTAAAAAATCTGAATCTACGTAATCCACAAGAAGCAGTGAATCTGTCCAGTAAGTTCACATATAATTTCCAGTCCTTCTCAGGCACTTTATAAATGTCTTACCACAGTTCATCATTCTTGTTCCGGGTTACGTTGATACCCACTGTTCATGCATTCAGCAAAACAGATATCCAACATCGTTCATAGCATTCCTTAGATTAAGCTTCCTTATTCGCCGAAGCATAAGGAACCGCTTTCATCTACTTTATCTTCTTCTTGTGTCTCAAAGACACATTCACTTAGATAAATTTACATGCTAAATGAGTATGGACTGTATCATTTTATGAAACTTGAGATAAACATAACATCCTTTCTTGTGATCCGTATTACCGTGATCAAAAGGATGTATTTTGTCTTTCTTAAGTCCTTCATCTTTACCGCTTTATTAACCGCACCCATACGCCCGATAATACTCTTTCATTGTCTCCAATGAGCAAGATACTATCTACGTATAGTACAAGAAACACCACCACGTTTCCGTCACTCTTTACAACACACAAGACTCATCCGCTCATTGATTTAAATCCATGCCACTGGATTACCTAATCAAAACAGATGCTTCACTATCTCAAAGCTTGCTTTAGTCCATTGCTGGACACTTTTAAGCTTACTATCAAAATGCTATTAGTACTTTGCAATGAATTACTCTAGTTGCTTCACATAGATGTTTTCCTCAAGACTTCCAATCAGGAAAGATGTCTTGACATCTATTTGCTGTCCCTCATAATTCAATATGAGCAGCAATAAATAAAAGAATCCGGATCAATTTAAGCATAGCTACCAGCGAATATGTTCTCTCATAATCGAACCATTTCTTTCTGAGTACATCTTTTCGCAACAAGCTTTGCTTCCAAGATTTTCACCTTTTCGTATGATCCTTTTTTATTTTCCCTGACCACTTGCAATGGCTTTTACACCATTTTAGTGATCCTTCAAGCTCCAGACTTAATTTAGAATCCGTAGATTCTATTTCAACATACATTGCAACTTACTAAGATTCCGCATTTTAATCTTGTAGTGCTATGTCGTATCCGTGGGATAATACCATGTTCACTAAGGATCAAGTCTCACGACTCTCCCAAACATATATTTATGAGTTGTCACACAACCCTCCCACTACGACAAGGCACTACATGTAATTGTGTATCAGACGTGACACGCGTTGCAGTTTACCTTGTGGTATATCCTCTTGTACACTTGGTACTTATACTTAGTGTTTTCCTCTCACTTCCTTTAGAACAACTTATACATGGGCTTGTGATTTATTACATAGTCCTTTTCCAAAAATCTGGTTATTGTGTTAACAGTTACCCTTCGATCTTTTTGGACTAAATAAATCACTATCCATTTTTCTAGAATATCCCATATACAGACAAACGTTTCACGAATTACTGTATCTAGGGCATATCCATAAAATGAATTTAATTATTTCAAATAATTCATCATCTATCTAATCATAACCATAAGAGCCTAATACCTTCTATCCACCACACCATTCAGCTGGGGCATGCCCGGTATAGTCAACTTGAGATTTAATCTCAACTTCTGATCAATAGCTCCTAACTATCCCAAGAGGTATTCATCATCACGATTGAATCGTAATGATATGATATATTTTCCATGACGCTCACTGTACCAGCCTTACAATTCTTGAATTAATCCAAGAACTTAGACATGCAGTGCATCAAATAAATATATCGGTTCCCAGAATAATCTTTGAATATTCATAACCACCTCTCGCCTGGATATTGTTAGGTTCGCTTGAATCAGAATGAACTAATTCCAACATATATATCTTTGGCTCTACACCCCACAGCCTTGAAAAGGCAGTTAATCATTTTTACTTCCAAGCAAGACTCGCAAGTCCGATAGTTTCCACTTCGGATAAACCTTACGGTCTATCGACTATCAACTTTTGAATCCTACTCCAGTAAAATGAACTAATCTTAGACGCCAAATGTATGTTTAGTTCATCTCCGAAGGTTCCTTTCTCTTATTAATATTAGAAGATGCATTATTAATTACTATTTATTGCATCTGTGGGATTATCCACCAACATACTTTAACGGATTATAGCCTCATTCCTCATTTCTATGACCATGTCATTTAAATGAAATGAAGTATCCATCCGCTAATGCATAGAAACCGAAATTAAATTCTTTCTATGAAACGTATGTAAAGACAATTTCTCATAATCAATCGTTTATTATTATCATGAGATAAATAAACAACTCCCACTGCAATGGCCACTACCTTTGTAGTTTTACCCATGTTATTAACAATCTTATCCTTACTCAGTGATAAACATTTAGTGATTCCAGTATCTACATACTTCGTGTCAGTAGATGCCATCACTAATCATGTTTAAACCATTAGTAAATAAGATATTAACCTTGTTCAGTTGATGATGAAAATTGGCTTTCTTTTGCCACATGTTTTGTTAGAAGTTTCCCACCATATACAACCTTTCGTATTTCAGGTAGAACTTGCTCAAAACATCCAGGCAAATTGTGAAGAATAAATTGATTTAGGTTTCCCTTTCAATTTCTATTCCAAGCTCTTCCAATTCATTCATCAATTTAACCATGATCTTCTGCCTTTTTAATTTACTCAAGTATCCGAAGAGTTACATGAGATCATCATATTTCTATGAACCTCTCATCTCTTCACTAGAGACTTTAATAGGCATCATGAGATGTCCTTTGTGAGAATACACATGTATTTTCTTAAGCAGTAATTTTAAAATACAAGATTCTTTTCCAATCATCTAATTTGGACAAGTAAATATAATTTCTTTTAGTTAATAATTAGTGAAATAAAACCATTTGAAATTCAGAGAATCTCAAATAAATATTCCGATCAAATCTTCGAATTTTATCCTTTTATATTATTTCCCTCAAAACAATATAAAAATAAAATTCACCGACATCTCAAGCACCGTGAGTCTGCAAGCCACGTTAGGGTGGACGTTTACAAACCCGAACATTTACAAGAGAAGGTTTTACCCATTAATTTCATTTGTCAACCTAACTTTATGACAAAATAATTAATAGTCGGTTCCTCTTTTAGCCATGCAAATAATAGCAGTGACTCCGTTGGGGAGGATACTAATTATTCACATCTAAGTGTACACCATTATTTGATCCCAAGTCCGCTGCCCAAGCTTATGTGCCTTACTGTTAGAGAAGTACACACGCGCTCAGATAACTTTCTACAACCATCAATTATATAAGTTTGTACTAGTGAACCGCATATAAGCTCATCCGTTAGGGAGGAAGGCACTATAGCCAACGCGCAAGCCCATATGCAACACATTACAAACAATAATTATTTAAAGAAGTTTGTACCAATGATCCGTGAATAAACTCATCCGTTAGGGAGGCAGGCTCTAATGCCGACGCGCAAGTTTACTCACATCACTTACAAACCAATAATGGAGGCCGCGGGAATTTATTACCAATCCCCTCTCCCACTTAGTTATTTAATACCGAGGGTTTTAACATGCATATAATATTCCAGAATAAAATATACAACTAAGACATGCTTCTATTAACAGCAATTTAAATAAATAAATTACATAGAACATGTCTTACACATATACAACAATAATTGACAATTAAATCAATTAATCAGTTATATAACATTAATTAATTGCATAAAATGTTGGATCAATTAAATAGGCCCAGCTGACCCAAAGATAATTAGCATAAAATGAGCAGCCCATTATTAAAATAATTAAGCCCATTTATCTTGACAATATCAGCATTAAGGTCAAGCCCAATATTTAACCTGGCCCAACATTAACCCCACAATTAATTAAATCCAGCAGTAAATATAATCCAGCAGCCCATTATCCATTTAATTAAAATTGGGCCCAATAGCCCAAAACCAAATTAAAAATTGGGCAGCCTTATATTTATTACTGTATTGGGCCCACTTGAAAACATAATAGGCCCATCAAACCTGCCAACCCATAACATCTAAATGACATAGGCCCAGCAAACAAGGAACCTATCCTGCAAGGCCCAATCAAAATAGCACAAACAATTAAAATTGGGCCCATAACAAGACAAGGCCCATAAAAAAAAACTTTGCAGCCTAAGGAAAATTAAGCCCTGCAACCTAGGCCCAATCAGAAGCCCACATCAGCTGCTGCCCTAGATCCTTCCAGCCACACGCGTTCAACACACCCGGAGAAGACACCGGCATCCACCAGCAGAACTACCGGCGCGACCATGGCCCCGCTTCTCCGGCAGCCATCCCATCAGCCATCCCCGGCGCGACCTGTGGCCGCTACTTGCCGACTATAGCCACCTCCAGCAGCACGCCCGACGTAGCTTCGATGCAATTCGATCAGCGCCGCCGCGTCGCTGCCTGTAGCCATCCTCTCTGCCAGCCGCCATTCGGGAAAGACCAAAGACGATCGGGCCATCAGCGATCCACCGTGTATCCTACCATCTGCCCGCCGACGATCAGGAAAAACCCACATCACGGCAATCTACATCGGCGAGTGGATTGACCCACGAGGTCACGATGTGCGCCGCCAGGACCCGCCTTCAGCCCCATCGGATCTGTGACGATCTTCTCCTATCCGACTGGATCTGCGTCGAATCGCCCAGCCGGAACCGATCCAGATTCGACTGTGGCTATCCAGATCTGGCTTTTCCTCATCGTCGCGCCAGCCTCCTTCCTTCGTCGATAGCAGAACTCAGCATCGTCGTGGTCAGTAATGCCATCGCCGCTGTCTAATCAGTCACCACCTTGGTTGCTGCCCCTTTCCAGCACCGCCTTCATTGATCGATTCCGACACGACTAGAACGAGCGACTCGCCTGGACGTTGCAGCAGACGCACTCCGAACATCCAGTTCACGCCCACACCATTGACGACTGCTCTTAGCAGTTCACGCCAACATTCTTTTACATCCGTCGCTCACGTTCAGGGTTATGTGTGTGTGAGGTCAGATGCGTATCAAGTAGTATTGAGTGTGTTGACAATCCACAAAAAAAACACACATCACATACATGGAGAAACACCAAGGAAATAACACATACAGTCCATTCGTACTCATGAATGGCTCATAAAAAAAATGCGATTATATCCAGATCAAAACAATTAATCATATAATCACAAACAAACCCAATCTAACGTCACACGTTTCACCACGAAACCAACGCTCTGATACCAATTGTTGGCAATTGGATCTTGTGGCTCAAACGTGATCGTAAGGATAAACGATAAACAATAAGCAGCGGAAGCAATTAAATCATTTACCGTACTTCTGGGTTGGTGTAGAGGATGAACCGTTGCAGAGAACCACCTCTCAATCTTCTGCAGTATGTCCCAAGTTGAATCCTGCTGTTGTGTGGGCAACAATCCGCAGGATTCTCTCAATCTGCTCATGTTCTTTCTAACTGTCAAATGAGGCACTGACTTTTTTTGGTTAACAGGAACTGAGATAACTTATTTATAAGGGCTACTGCAGGGACCAGGAGGAGAAATTGGACTGGGCCTCAATTGAATTTAATTAACCAAGTTTAGCCCAAAGCTTTTAATTAAATCCAATAATAATAATATAGTCCACTAAAATATTATTATTGCACTACCCATCCAATCCCAAATTATGTTCTGGGCTCCTTCTTATTATAAGCCCGATAGTCTCCCCATGTTTAAGATATTCAATGTCCATTAATTAATTAAGTTACTGACAACTCTAATTAATTAATATCTCGTCCGAGAGTAGTACCACTCAACCTTTTTATCATGCCGGAAATTAATCCACTTGCAAGATTTACATGATAAACCTTATGAGCTCCTCAAGGGGACATCATCAACCTATGACGGACATGGATTCCTTCTACAATCAACAGCACACCATAGATACAGCACTACTTCCCAACTCACCGAGTTTGTTGATTTAATACTTATAAATCTCACCCATTGATGAATCAAAGAAATACATACTGCCCTACGTGTCGAGGTTATTGTATAGGGATTAAGAGCACGAACTTCCATAATAACAGAGATCAAGTTCTACTATATAGTCAGTATAAGAAGAACGATCTCAAGCGGTCCTGCTCAATACACACAAGTACACTAATGTGATTCTATAGCCAAGACAAGCTAATACCAAACCACACTACAACCATACCGATAGAGAGTCCCCGTCTATCTCAGTTGTGAGCATCTGTTTATACTTTATAAGGAAACCGATAATATGATCTTTCGCGTGTTGTCGCACAACATATTATCTACAGTATAAAGTAAGTGGACTATTGCATCATGCATATAAATAAATTATAAGATGCAATCATTTGATCAATGATTCTCAATTCAAATATTGTTATGACATTATTCATACTAAAGCTAGAATTTTAGTATACAATCCAACAGTGTGTGAGAGGATTCGACGAAAACTGTTCGTCAATTTCACATGGAAGGAAGAAATTGAGAGAAAATCCAGCGCAATGATATTGCAGAGGTAATAACCGGAGTTTCAACCATCGGATCAGGCTGAATTTTTGTCAGCATGTTCGGATTTTGTGGATGTACATTCTGAATGGTGAAGATCGTATTTGGAGCTTTTTGTTGTCGGAAATACGCCGAAAACAGAAGCAGTTTTTGGGCGATTCTGTTCTGCGCAGTCGAGGGAAAAGAGCTATTTCTCACAATCTAACCGTTGGATCGACCTGTAATTTGGACAGCATATTCAAAACTCACAGGAGTAGATTCTGGACGGTGGAGATTGGATTACCAGGTTCCTACGGTTGCAAACCCTGAATGACAGTTGGTGTAGTTTGATGTTGCGCGTTGGGCTGAACTTGATTCCGTGCAAGTAGGCCCTTGGACGAGCGACAGTTCGAGTGGATTTGCATCAGGTTCGATTGGTCTGCATCAGGTTCGATCGATGTTGCACCAGGTTTGAGTGGATTTGCATCAGGTTTGATCGATATTGCACCAGGTTCGAACGGATTTGCACCAGGTTTGATTGGTCTGCATCAGGTTCGATCGATGCTGCACCAGGTTTGAGCGGGTCTACATCAGGTTCGATTGGTCTGCATCAGGTTCGATCGATGTTGCACCAGGTTCGAGCGGATTTGCATCAGGTTCGATTGGTTTGCATCAGGTTCGATCGATGCTGCACCAGGTTCGAGCGGGTCTGCATCAGGTTCGATTGGTCTACATCAGGTTCGATCGATGTTGCACCAGGTTCGAGCGGATTTGCATCAGGTTCGATTGGTTTACATCAGGTTCGATCGATGTTGCACCAGGTTCGAGCGGATTTGCATCAGGTTCGATTGGTCTACATCAGGTTCGATCGATGCTACACCAGGTTCGAACGGATTTGCATCAGGTTTGATTAGTCTGCATCAGGTTCGATCGATGCTGCACCAGGTTCGAGCAGGTCTGCATCAGGTTCGATTGGTCTGCATCAGGTTCGATCAATGCTGCACCAGGTTCGAGCGGATTCACATCAGGTTCGATTGGTCTGCATCAGGTTTGATCGACTCTGCACCAGGTTCGAGCAGGTTTGCATCAAGTTCGACTGGTCTGCATCAGGTTCCGCGTGAGTCTTCACAATATGATCGGGCAGGGTGCCAGAGTGGTGGAGTAGGCTGCTGGGAGGTCGATCCCCATCGCAGTTGTCCGCATTCGTGATTGGTGGCGAACAATCGAATTCGCTGTTATATAAATGTTATAATTGATTTATTAATTGATTATTGTTATATATGTATGCATGATTCTCTATGATTTATTGCCTTAAATAGAAGCATGCTACATTGCGTATTATATTTGGTATATTATATGCATGTATGTTGGAGTGTTGATCAAGTCAACTTATTTTTGGCAATTTATTTCCTTATATATAACTGCTATAATTGTTTTATCGGTCAATTATTGTTATATATTTGGAAGTATGAGCATGCTAGGTTGCATATTTTATTCTGAAATATTATATGCATGTAAAAACCCTCGGTCTTAAATAACTAAGTGGGAGAGGGGATTGGTAATTAATTCCCACGGCCTCCATTATTGGTTTGTAAGTGATGTGAGTAAACTTGCGCGTTGTCAATAGAGCCTTCCTCCCTAACGGATGAGTTTATTCACGGATCACTGGTACAAACTTCTTTAAATAATTATTGTTTGTAATGTGATGCATATGGACTTGCGCGTTGGCTATAGTGCCTTCCTCCCTAACGGATGAGCTTATATGCGGTTCACTAGTACAAACTTATATAATTGATGGTTGTAGGAAGTTATCTGAGCGCGTGTGTACTTCTCCAACAGTAAGGCACATAAGCTTGGGCAGCGGACTTGGAATCAAATAATGGTGCACACTTAGATGTAAATAATTAGTATCCTCCCCAACGGAGTCACTGCTATTATTTGCATGGCTAAAGAGGAACCGACTATTAATTATTTTGTCATGAAGTTAGGTTGACAAATGAAATTAATGGGTAAAACCTTCTCTTGTAAATGTTCGGGTTTGTAAACGTCCACACTAACGTGGCTTGCAGACTCACGGTGCTTGAGATGTCGGTGAATTTTATTTTTATATTGTTTTGACGGAATCAATATAAAAGGATAAAATTTGAAGTTTTGATCGGTAAATTAATTTATGATTCTCTGATTTTCAAATGGTTTTATCTCACATATTATTAACTAAAAGAAATTATATTTACTTGTCCAAATTAGATGATTAGAAAAAAATCTTGGTTTTGAATTTTACTGCTTAAGAAAATACATGTGTGTTCTCACAAGGGACGTCTCATGATACCTATTAAAGTCTCTAGTGAAGAAATGAGAGGTTCATAGAAATATGATGGTCTCATGTAACTCTTCGGATACTTGAGTAAGTTAAAAGGCAGAAGATCATGATTTAATTTGATGAATGAATTGGGAAAGCATGGAGTATAAATTGAAGGAAAACCTAGATCAATTTAATTCTCCGTGAATTGCCTAGATATTTTTGAGTAAGTTCCACCTGAATTACAATAGGATGTATATGGTGGAAAACTTCTGGCAAAACATGTGGCAAAGGAAAGACATTTTCATCATAATATAAACAAGTTTTATATCTTATTCACTAGTTGTTTAAAACATGATTAGTGATGGCATTTACTGACATGAAGTGTGTAGATACTGGAATCACTAAATGTTTATTACTAAGTGAGGATAAGATTGTTATGACATGGGTAAAACTACAAGAGTAGTGGCTATTACAGTGGGAGTTGTCTATTTATCTAATGATATGAGTAGACGTTTGATTATGAGAAATTATTTTACGTACGTTTTCATAGAAAGAATTTGATTTCGGTTTCTATGCATTAATAGATGGATACTCCATTTCATTTAAATGACATGGTCATTATAATGAAGGATAGAGTTGTAATCTGTTATTGTACGTTGGTGAACAATTTGTATACTCTTAAATCATGTATATTCCACAGATGCAACAAATAGTAATTAATAATGAATTTTCTAATCTTAGTAAGAGAAAGATACCTTCGGATATGAACTAAACATATATTTGAGACTAGATCATTTTACTTGAGTAGGATTCAAAAGTTGATAGCCGATAGACCCTTAGGTTTATCTGAAGTGAAAACTATCTGACTTTCGAGTCTTGCTTGGGAGTAAAAATGACTAATTGTTTTTTTAAGGCAAAGGGGTGCAGAACCAAAGATATATATGTTGGAATTAGTTCATTATGATTTATGTGGTCCTAAGATTGTCCGGATGAGAGGTGGATATGAATATTCGTCAATCGATGATTATTCTAGATACCGATATATTTATTTGATGCACTGCATGTCTAAGTTCTTTGATTAATTCAAGAATTGCAAGGCTGGTACAGTGAAGCGTCATGGAAAATATATCAAGTAATGACGATTTAATCGTCATTACGAGTACCTCTTAGGATAGTTAGGAGCTATTAATCAGAGGTTGAGATTAAATCTCAAGTGGTCTACACCGGGCATGCCCCAGCTGAATGTTGTAGTGGATAGAAGGAATAAGACTCTTATGGTAATAATTAGATAGATGATGAATTATTTGGAATTACTTAATTCATTTTATGGATAAGCCCTAGAAACAGTAATTCATTTGAATGTTTGTCTGTTTATGGGATATGCTATAAAAATGAAGGTGATTTATTTAGTCTAAAAGATCGAAGGGTGATTGTTAACATAAACACTAAATTTTTGGAAAGAGACTGTATTAAATCATAAACCCATGTATAAATTGTTCTAAAGGAAGTGAGAGGGAAAAACACAAAGTATAAGTACCAAGTGTACAAGAGGATATACCACAAGATAAACTGCAACGCGTGTCACGTCTGATATACAATTGCATGTAGTGCCTTGTCATAGTGGGAGGGTTCTTCGACAACTTGTAAGATACATATTTTGGAAAAGTCGTGAGACTTGGTCTCTCACAAACATGAAATGGACCCACGGATACGACGAAGCACTACAAGTTAGAAATGCCAAATCCTAGCAAAGTGCAATGAATATTAAAATAGAATCGATGGATTTTAAATTAGGTCTGGATTCTTGTTGAACCGCTAAATGGCGTAAAAGCCATTGAAAGCGGGCATGCAGGAATAAAAGAGGATCATAGAATAAGGTGAAAACCTTGGAAGCAAGCTTGTTGCGAAAAGGTATACTCAGAAAGAAAGGGTTCGATTATGAGAAAATCTGTTCGCCGGTAGCTATACCTAAGTTGATTCGGACTCTTTTATTTGTTGCTACTCATATGAAATATGAGGAATAGCAAATAGATGTCGAGACAGCTTTCCTGATTGGAAGTCTTAAGGGAAACATCTATGTGAAGCAACCAGAGTGATTCATTGTAAAAAGCTAAGAGCATTGTGATAATAAGCTTAAAAGTGTTCATTCATGGACTAAAGCAAGCTTCAAGATCATGAAACATCCGTTTTGATGAGGTAATCCAGTGACATGGATCTAATCAATGATCGGATGGGTCTTGTGTATTGAAAAGAGTGATGGAAATATGGTGGTATTTCTTGTACTATACGTAGATAGTATCTTGCTCATTGGAGACAATGAAAGAGTATTGTCGGGCGTATGGGTATGGTTGATAAAGCGGTATGAGATGAAGGACTTAAGAAGAGCAAAAATATCATTTTGATCACTTTAATACGGATCACAAGAAAGGATGTTATGCTTATCTCAAGTTTTATATAATGATATGATCCTTACTCGTTTAGCATGTGAATTTATCTAAGTGAATGTGTCTTGTGACACAAAAGTAGATAAAGAAGATGAAAGCGGTTCCTTATGCTTCGGCAAATGAGGAAGCTTAATCTAAGGAATACTATGCACGAGATTGGATATCTATTTTGCCGATGGCATGAACAGTGGGTATCAAGGTAACCCAAAATAAGAATATTGAACTGTGGTAAGACATATACTTATGTACCTGAAAAGGACTAGAAACTATATGTGGGCTTACCGAACAGATTCGCTGATTTTTATGGGTTACATAGATTCAGATTTTTCAAATCAGATAGGGACGGCAGTAAATCCACCTCAAAGGTTATGCGTTTAATTTTAGGAAGTTGAGTCATAATGTGGAGGAGTGTTATATAGAAATATATTTCAGACTCTGGACTCCATCATGGAAAGATGATAAATTGGAGCCTATGAGGCAGCCAAAGTATCTGTATGACTCTAGAAACTTCAAGATGGACTTCGAAGTGTTTCTAAGTTTGCCCAAGGATATCACAATTTATATTGATGATATTGGTGCAGTTGCAAACTTGAAGGAATCACGAGCCCATAAGGAAATTAAACACATGGAGCGCGAGTACCACCTGTTACGAGAAATCGTATGATGAGGGAAAGGTTGTTGTCACCTAGATTGCATCGGATGATAACCTAGTAAATCCATTTACAAGGACCTTAAGGCGAGAGCTTTTGATGGTCGTATAGTGGGAGTGGAAATCAGATGTATGGCGGAAGACATGACATCATAGTCTTTTAGTATAAGTGGGAGATTGTTGGATTGTATACTAAAAGTCTAGCTTTTTGTATGAACAATGTTATAACAATTAATTTGAAATGAGAATCATATGATCAAATGATTGCATCTTATAATTTATTTATATGTTCGATGCAATAGTCCACTTACTTTATACTGTAGATAATATGTTGTGCGACAACACGCGGAAGATCATATTATCGGTTTTCTTATAAAGTATAAACAGATGCTCACAACCGAGATAGACGGGGACTCTCTATCGGGATGGTTGTAGTGTGGTTTGGTATTAGCTTGTCTTGGCTATAGAATCACATTAGTGCACTTGTGTGTATTGAGCAGGACCGCTTGAAATCGTTCGACTTATACTGACTTATAGGAGAACTTGATCTCAGTTATTATGGAAGTTCGTGCTCTTAATCCCTATACAATAACCTCGACACGTAGGGCAGTATGTATTTTTTTGATTCATCAATGGGTGAGATTTACATGTAATTAAATCAACAAACTCGATGAGTTGGAAAATAGTGCTGTCTCTATGGTGTGCTGTTGATTGTAGAAGGAATCCGTGTCCGTCATAGGTTGATGATGTCCCCTTGAGGAGCTCATAAGGATTATCATGTAAACTCTGCAGGTGGAATTTTATTCCGGCATGATAATGAGGTTGAGTGGTACTACTCTTGGATGAAATATTAATTAATTGAGTTGTCAGTAACTTAAATTAATTAATGGACATTGTATATCTTAAACATGGGGAGACTAACGGGCTCATAATAAGAAGGAGCCCAAAATGTAATTTTGGGATTGGTACGGTAGTGCAATAATAATATTTTAGTGGAATATATTATTATTATTGGACTTAAGTATAAGCTTTGGGCTAAGCTTGGATACTTAAGCCCAATGGAGGCCCAATCCAATTTCTCCTCCTGGTCCCTGCTGTAGCCCATGTATATAAGTCACCTCAGCTTATCTGGAACCCTAATCTAATCTAATCTAACTGATTATTCACGTGTGATGAGGGTTGAGAGCAGATTGAGGAGGTCTCATAGATCGTCGCCCACACGACGTCGAGATCGGACTTGGGACATACAGCAGAAGATCAGAAGGTAGTTTGCTGCTGCTATCCGCGACCTTGAGAAATTTGTATAAATTTGTACAGTACTCAGAATTTAAAGATCAATATACTGACGGAAAGCCGTCGAAGAGAGAATCGTCTGAACACAAAGATCACTCAATTCTGACATCATACGAGGAAGTTATGGCCATTCTCGTGGGACTGCGCAGGCTGCCTGCGAGAATCAATCTTCATCAACATACCTTGGTGAACGGTAATCGTTTCTATGATTTATTGCTTCCGCTGTGATAGAAACGCATGGTATCCTAATAGGTCACGTTAACCAAATGATCGAGCGCTAACACGATACACCCATAGAGCCACCCTACCGAGACAAAAACTCCCATCTCTTATGGTCTATTAACCCAGCATAAGGCCCCAACGCGGGATCCCACTCCTTGGGGATCCCAACGGGTTGATCGGTAATCCACCGATCGCCCTACCGATCAATTCACCGATCGCCCCACCGACTAAGGGTAAGACGCACCCGTAGAGCCATCCTAACAAGATAAAAACTCCATCCCTCTGAGTCTATTAACCCGGCGTAAGGCCACAATACGGGATCCCACCACCTTGGGATCCCAACGGGTTGATCGGTGTCCCGCCGATCGCCCTACCGATCAATTCACCGATCTTCCCACCGACTAAGGGTACGATGCACCCATAGAGCCACCCTACAAAGATAAAAACTCCCATCCCTTTGAGTCTATTAACCCGGCGTAAGGCCCCAACGTGGGATCCCACCCCCGAGAGATCCCAACAGGTTGATCGGTGATCCACTGATTGTCCTACCAATCAATTCACCGATTGTCCCACCGACTAAGGGTACGATGCACCCTTAGAGCCACCATCCTGAATCAACTCCCATCCCTCCAGGTCTATTAACCCGGCGTAAGGCCCCAACGCTGGATCTCACCCCAGGGGGATCCCAATGGGTTGATCGGTAACCCACCGATCGCCCTACCGATCTGTTCACCGATCGCCTCCCCGACTAATGGTACGATGCAGCCTTAGAACCACCCTACCAAGATAAAAAATCCTATCCCTCTAGGTCTATTAACCCAGTCTAAGGCCCCAACACGGGATCCCACCCTTGAGGGATCCCAACGGGTTTATCAGTGACCCACCGATCGCCCTACACATCAATTCACCGATCGCCCCATTGACTAAGGGTACGATGCATCCCTAGAGCCAACCTACCGACAAAAAACACCCATTCCTCTAGGTCTATTAACCCAGCATAAGGCCCCAATGCCAGATCCCACCCTTGGGGGATCCCAATGAGTTGATCGGTGACCCACCGATCGCCCTACCGATCAATTCACCTATTGCCCCACCGACTAAGGGTACGATGCACCCTTAAAGCCACCTTACCTAATTAACTCCCTTCTTTCCAGGTCTATTGACACGGCTTAAGACTCCAACGCGGGATCCCACTCTTGGGAGATCCCAATGGATTGATGTGACCCACCAATTCCCCTACTGATCAATTCACCGATCGCCCAACAGACTAAGGGTATGACGCACCCCAGAGCAACCCTACCGAGATAAAAACTCCAATTCCACTGAGGCTATTAACTCGGCGTAATGCCCCAACATGGGATCTTACCACCAGGGGATCCAAACGGGTTGAACGGTAACCCACCGATCGCCCTACCGATCAATTCACCGATTACCCCACCGACAAAGGGTACGATGCACCCGTAGAGCCACCCTACCGAGAGAAAAACAACCATCCATCTGGATTTATTTTCCCGGCATAAGGCCCCAACGTGGTATCCTACCCTGTGGTATCCGGGGTTGATCGGTGACCTACCGATCGCTCTACTGATAAATTCACCAATCTTCCCACCGACTAAGGGTACGATGCACCCTTAAAGCCACCTTCCCGAATCAACTCCCATTCCTCTGGGTCTATTGACCCGCCATAAGGCCCCAACGCGGGATCCTATTCCTGGGGGTTCCCAATGGGTTGATCGGTGACCCATCGATTTCCCTACCGATCAATTCACCGATCGCCCCACCGACTAAGGATACGGTGCACCATAGAGCCACCGTACCGAGAAAACAACTCCCATCCCTTCGAGTCTATTAACCCGGTGTAAGGCCCTAATGTAGGATCCCACTCCTTGGGGATCCCAACGGGTTGATCGGTGACCCACCGATCGCCCTACCGATCAATTCACCGATCGCCCCACAGACTAAGGGTAAGACGCACCCGTAGAGCCATCCTACCGAGACAAAAACTCCATCCCTCTGAGTCTATTAACCCAGCGTAAGGCCCCAATACAGAATCCCACCACCGGGGGAACACAACGGGTTGATCAGTGACCCACCGATCACCCTATCGATCAATTCACGATTAAGGGTACGATGCACCCATAGAGCCATCCTACCGAGACAAAAACTCTCATCCCTCTGAGTCTATTAACCCGGCGTAAGGTCCCAATCCGGGATCCCACCCCCGAAGAATCCCAACCGGTTGATCGGTGATCCACCGATCGCCCTACCGATAAATTCACCGATTATCCCACTAACTAAGGGTACGATGCACCCTTAGAGCCACCATCCCAAACCAACTCCTATCCCTCTGGGTCTATTAACCCTGCATAAGGCACCAACGTGGAATCTCAACCCAGGGGAATCCTAACGAGTTGATCGGTGACCCACCGATCGCCCTACCAATCTATTCATCGATAGCCCCACCGACTAATGGTACGATGCACCCTTAGAGCCACCCTACCAAGATAAAAATTCCTATCCCTCTGGGTCTATTAACCTGGTGTAAGTCCCCAACATGGGATCCCACCCCCGAGGGATCCCAAAGGATTGATCGGTGACCCACCGATCGCCTTACAGATGAATTCACCGACCGCCCTATCAACTAAGGGTACGATGCACCCCTAGAGCCACCCTACAGACATAAAACTCCCATTTCTCTGGGTCTATTAACTCGGCGTAAGGCCCCAATGCCGGATCCCACCCCTGAGGATCCCAACGAGTTGATCGGTGACCCACCAATAGCCCTACCGATCAATTCACCTATTGCTCCATCGACTAAGGGTACGATGCACCCTTAAAGCCACCTTCCCTAATCAACTCCCATCCCTCCGGGTCTATTGACCCGGCGTAAGGCCCCAACGCGGGATCCCACTCTTGGGGGATCCCAACGGGTTGATGTGACCCACCGATCCCCCTACCGATCAATTCACCGATCGCCCAACCAACTAAGGGTATGACGCACCCCTAGAGCAACCCTACCGAGACAAAAACTCTAATCCCTCTAAGGCTATTAACCCGGCGTAATGCCCCAACATGGGATCTCACCACCGGGGGATCCCAACGGATTGAACGGTGACTCACCGATCGCCCTACCGATTAATTCACCAATTGCCCCATAGACTAAGGGTACGATGCACCCGTAGAGCCACCCTACCGAGAGAAAAACATCTATCCCTCCGAGTTTACTTACCCGGTGTAAGGCCCCAATATGGGATCCCACCTTGTGGTATCCCAACGAGTTGTTCGATGACCTACCGATCGCCCTACCGAGATAAAAAATCTCATTCCTCTAGGTCTATTAACTCGGCGTAAGACCCCAATGCGGGATCCCACCACTGGAGGATCCAAACGGGTTGATCGGTGACCCACCAATCGCCCTATCGATCAATTCACCTACTGCCCCACCGACTAAGGGTATGATGCACCCTTAAAGCCACCTTCCCAAATCAACTCCCATCCCTTTGGGTATATTGACCCGGCGTAAGGCCCCAACGTGGGATCCCACTCCTGGGGGATCCCAACGGGTTGATCGGTGACCCACCGATCCCCCTACCAATCAATTCACCGATTGCCCCACCGATTAAGGGTACGATGCACCCCTAGAGCCATCCTACCGAGACAAAAACTCCAATCCCTCCGAGTCTATTAACCCTGTGTAAGGCCCCAATGCGGGATCCCACCACCGGGGGATCCAAACGAGTTGATCGGTGATCCATCTATCGCCCTACCGATCAATTTACCAATTGTCCCACCGACTAAGGCTACGATGCACCCGTAGAGCCACCCTACCAAGATAAAAACTACCATCCCTTCAGGTTTTATTAACCCGGCGTAAGGCCCCAACGTGGGATCCCACAGGGTGGGATCCCAAAGGGTTGATCGGTGACCTACCGATCGCCCTACCGATCAATTCACCGATCTTTCCATCGACTGATGGTACGATGCACCTATAGAGCCACCCTACCGAGACAAAGACTCCCATTTCTCTAGGTTTATTAACCCGGCGTAAGGCCCCAACGCCGGATCCCACTCCCGGGGGATCCCAACGGGTTGATCGGTGACCCACCGATTGCCCTACCGATCAAGTCACCTATTGCCCCACCGACTAAGGGTACGATGCACTCTTAAAGCCACCTTCCCGAATCAACTCCCATCCCTCTGGGTCTATTGACCTGGCGTAAGGCCCCAATGCGGGATCCCACTCTTGGGGGATCCTAAAGGATTGACCGGTGACCCACCGATCTCCCTACCAATCAATTCACCGATCGCCCCACCGACTAAGGGTACGATGCACCCCTAGAGCCATCCTACCAAGATAAAACTCCAATCCCTCTGATAAGTGTGTAAATTCACAAGTTTAGCACTGGTATTTATGCTAGTTTTGGAGAGTTTGAAGGTTGAAATAGGTGGAAAACCTATATATATTGTGAAAGAGCATGAATCAGGTGTCAGTGTAGCTCTTTGAGTAGTTTTAATAGCAAAATCGGAATGGAAGTGCCAAGAATTGAAGAGACGGAGTCGAAGCCATGCGAACCGCCCAAGAAATGATGGAGTTCGACTTGATTTGAGGAGGGTTCAACCTCTCTAACATGTCGAACCAGCGACGTGGAACAAACAGGAGGATTGTTCGACCGGGACCAAGGGGTTCGACCTATTCAACAGGTCGAAACATGGTCGAACCAGTTCGCGAGAAGAAGGGTTCGACCATGATGTTGGGGTTCGACCTATTCAATAGGTCGAACCATGGTCGAACCGGTTCATGAGAAGAAGGGTTTGACCATGACGTTGGGGTTCGACCTACCAGTTGGTGGAACAAGGAGCTGAAATTGTCCAGTGGTGCGGTTTGACCTGTGGTTCGACCAAAGCGGATGTGGTTCGACCTGTCCAGTTGGTCGAACCAGGTGTTGAATTTGTCCAGTAGCGTGGTTCGACCTGTGGTTCAACCTGTGGCCTGTGGTTCGACCTGTTTGCTAAGGTCGAACCAAGACACGAAAACTTACCTTATCCAGATTTTCGAGGCCTAAACACATGAGATCACTTGAAAAGCCCATTCCAAGCACTAGAGACGTGATTACAAGTATAAAAGGAGGCTTATGTAGTCCAATAAAGAGAGCTTTTGATCGAGAATCATACAAGGAGACATAGAGCTGTGGGGAGACGATCTTCCACCATCCGGAGGGCTGTGACAGAGTTCTGCTGGAGGTTCAAGTAAGATCGGTCCATCTAACCATGACTGTTCTTAGTCAATCATGGGCTAGAGCCGCTTCAGTAGTTATAGGGTTATGAAGGTTTCATAAGTTAATTTATCTTTCGTGTATACACTTTGTACAACACTACTTGTGATTTATTTTTTATAAGATTGTGCATTTTTAATCCATACTCAAAGTCGTTTTGTGCATCAATAATCGTTGTGTAGAGTCTGAATACATAACATAGTTATTGGTTGAGTGCGTTCACTGTTGAGCAGGGTTTTATGTTATAATTCTAAGTGAAGGGATTCCGAAGTCTTATTAGAACTATCTTATATGAATACTTGTTAATTGAATCATATTCAGGTTAATAAGTAGGATAAAGAGTATAACTTTATAGTATCTATAAAGGGAGATCAAATCGGGTTAGAGTACTAAATGCACGAGAAATAATTGATTATGATAGTACCTAGAAAGGGGGGTGAATTATATCTCTTGCTCCGAGGATATTCACACGTGTCAAACGCATATCTACTTGTGTCTATAGAGTCGATTTGCATGGTCTAGTGATGCGTCCATATTCCACAAGACAGAGTCGGACATCGACACACGAAAGTATGAATTAATAAGTGAAACTGGATGACCTGATGTACTACCTATCATCTTACTTGATCAGAACCTCTATCTCTTGTTCTTGTTATTTCGATTAATAGTTACTACTTAATTTAAAACCATTATATTACCAAATAGTCTTAGTTTACTAGAGCATAATTGAATTGGTATTTATCCGTCCCTTGGGTTCGATAATAACTTGGTCACCTTCGAAACTACAATTGATATCCTTCACACTTGGGGATTAAATTGTGTGTTGAGAAACAACCGACAAGTCACCCTCAGAGTCTATTAACCCGGCGTAAGTCCCCAATGCGGGATCCCACCATCGGATGATCCAAACGGGTTGATCGATGACCCACCGATCGCCCTACCGATCAATTCACAGATTGCCCCACCGACAAAGGGTACGATGCACCCGTAGAGCCACCCTACCGAGATAAAAACTACCATCCCTCCGGGTTTAATAATCCTACGTAAGGCCCCAACGTGGGATCCCACCTTGTGGGATCCCAACGGGTTGATCGCTGACCTACCGATCACCCTATCGATTAATTCACCGATCTTCCCACCGACTAAGGGTACGATGCACCCATAGAGCCACCCTACCGAGGCAAAAACTCCCATTCCTCTAGGTCTATTAACCCGGCGTAAGGCCCCAACATGAGATCCAACCCCCGGAGGATCCCAACGGGTTGATCGGTGACCCACCGATCGCCCTACCGATTAATTCACCTACTACCCCACCGACTAAGGGTACGATGTACCCTTAATGCCACCTTCCCAAATCAACTCCCATCCCTCTAGGTCTATTGACCCGGCGTAAGGCCCCAACATGGGATCCCACTCCTGGGGGATCCCAACAGGTTGATCGGTGACCCACCGATCCCCCTACCAATCAATTCACCGATCGCCCCACCGACTAAGGGTATGATGCACCCCTAGAGCCATCCTACTGAGACAAAAACTCCAATCTCTCTGAGTCTATTAACCCTGTGTAAGGTCCCAACGTGGGATCCCCCCACCGGGGGATCCAAACGGGTTGATCGGTGACCCACCGATCGCCATACGATCAATTCACCGATTGCCCCACCGATTAAGGGTACGATGCTCCCGTAGAGCCACCCTACCGAGACAAAAACTACCATCCCTCCAGGTTTAATAACCCTGCGTAAGGCCCCAATATGGAATCCCACCTGTGGGATCCCAATGGGTTGATCGGTGACCTACCGATCGCCCTACCGATCAATTCACCGATCTTCCCACCGACTAAGGGTACGATGCACCCATAGACCCACCCTACCGAGACAAAAACTCCCATTCTCTGGGTCTATTAACCCAGCATAAGGCCCCAACGTGGGATCCCACCCCCGGGGTATCCCAACGGGTTGATCGGTGACCCACCGATCGCCCTACCGATCAATTCACCTATTGCCCCACCGACTAAGGGTACGATGCACCCTTAGAGCCACCTTCCCGAATCAACTCCCATCCCTCCAGGTCTATTAACCTAGTGTAAGGCCCCAACGTGGGATCCCAATCCTGGGTGATCCCAATAGGTTGATCGGTGGCCCACCGATCGCCCTACCGATCAATTCACCTATTGTCCCACCGATTAAGGGTACGATGCACCCCTAGAGCCATCCTACCGAGACAAAAAATCCAATCCCACCGAGTCTATTAACTCAGCGTAAGGCCCCAATGAGGGATCCCACCACAGGGAGATCCAACGGGTTGATTGGTGACCTACCGATCGCTCTACCGATCAATTCACCTATTGCCCCAAAGACAAGGGTACGATGCACCATTAGAGCCACCTTCCTGAATCAACTCCCATCCCTCCGGGTCTATTAACCTGGTGTTAGGCCCTAACATGGGATCCCACCCCCGGGAGATCCCAATGGGTTGATCGGTGACCCACCGATCGCCCAATCGATCAATTCACCGATTGCCCCACCCACTAAGGGTACGATGAACCCCTAGAGCCACCCTACCGAGATAAAAACTCCCATCCCTCTAGGTTTATTAACCCGTTGTAAGGCCCCAATGTGGGATCCCACCCCTGGAGATCCCAACGGGTTGAACGGTGACCAATCGATCGCCCTACCGATCAATTCACCGATCGTCCCACCGACATAGGGTACGATGCACCCCATGAGCCACCCTAACGAGACAAAAACTCCTATCCCTTCGGGTCTATTGACCCGGCATAAGGCCCTAACATGGGATCCCACACCCCTGGGGGATCCTAACGAGTTGATCGGTAACATACCGATCGCCCTATCGATCAATTCACCGATCGTCCCACCGACTAAGGGTACGATGCACCCCTAGAGCCACACTATCGAGAAAAAACTCCTATACCACCGGGTCTATTAACCCTGCAAATGCCCCAATGCGGAATCTCATTCCTAGGGGATTCCAATGGGTTGATCGGTGACCCACCGATCGCCCTACCGATCAATTCACCTATTGCCCCACCGACTAAGGGTACGATGTACCCTTAGAGCCACCCTCTCGAATAAAATCCTATCAATCTGGGTCTATTAACCCAGTGTAAGGCCCCTACATGGGATCCTACCCCTGGGGATCCTAACGGGTTGATCGGTGACCCACTGATCGCCCTACCGATCAATTCACCGATTGTCCCACTACTAAGGGTACGATGTACCCCTAGAGCCACCCTACCGAGACAAAAACTCTCATCCCTCTAGGTCTATTAACCCAGCATAGGGATCAATGCGGGATCCCAACGGGTTGATTGGTGACCCACCGATCGCCCTACCGAATAATTCACTGATTGCCCCACAGACTAAGGGTACAATGTACCCTTAGAGCCACATTCCCGAATCAACTCCCATCCTTCCGGGTCTATTAACCCAGCGTATGGCCCCAACGTGGGATCCTACCCCCGAGGGATCTAAACGGGTTAATCGGTGACCCACCGATCGCCCTATCGATCAATTCACCGATCGCTCCACCGACTAAGGGTACAATGCACCCCTAGAGCCACCCTACTTAGACAAAAACTCCCATCCCACCGGGTTTATTGACCCGGCATAAGGCCCAAATGTGGGATCCCACTCTTTGGGATCCCAACGGGTTGATTGGTGGCACATCGATCGTCCTACTGATCAATTCACCGTTCTTCCCACCGACTAAGGGTACGATGGTGCATAGAGCCACACTATCGAGATAAAACTTCTATTCCTCTGGGTCTATTAACCCAGCGTAAGGCTCCAACGGATTGATCGGTGACCCACTGATCGCCCTCGCTATTAATTCACCGATTGCCCCTCCGACTAAGGGAGCCACCTTCCCGAATCAACTCGCATCCCTCCGGGTCTATTAACCCGGCATAAGGCCCCAATGTAGAATCTCACCCTAGGGGGATCACAATGGGTTGATCGGTAACCCACCGATCGCCCAACCTATCAATTCACCGATCTTTCCACCGACTAAGGGTACAATGCACCTATAGAGTCATCCTACCGATTCAAAAACTCCCATTCCTCTGGGTCTATTAACCCAGCGTAAGGCCCCAACGTGGGATCACACCCCCGGGGGATCCCAATGGATTGATCGGTGACCCACCGATTGCCCTACCGATCAATTCACCGATTGCACCACCGACTAAGGGTACGATGCACCCATAGAGCCACCCTACTGAGACAAAAACTCCAATCCCTACGGGTCTATTTCACTTACGGATGACCACTTCAAAGTTTTTCGCGTCTTCTGTTCTAGTGGGACCCAAAAGTAGCCATTCCGTGCCATTAGGGCTGGGATAATTTGACGAAAAGGTAGTGTGTCTTGGCATCTACGAATCTCCATATCCGGATTATTATCCCATTAATGCCGCAGAGAGTCATACAAGTACTTCAGACCCTTAGCTTCACAGCAACACTCCAAACTCACATGATGGATCAAGATTTACACATCATTCTTCAACACTACCAATTCTGGAATTACATCAAAGGTACCATCTTATATATGCAGTGTGCTAAATGCCCGTATGTTTAGTTCAGCTCTTGACATGATAAACGTGATACACTTTGTGCTTTTCTATTGAGCTTGAAATTTTAGTTCCAACTTGATTCTAGTTGCTTACATGAATAAGGTGCTTCAAGGAGCTCATTTTTGAGACATTTCTATATTGGATGGATTTTGCTTAAGTAGGTTGGATAGGTTGGTTAGACTTTGTATTCGCATCGTACGTAAGTACTTAATGTAACCGTATTAAGTGAAATAACATTTACCAATTTCACTAAACCCTAAACCCTAAACCCTATAACCCTAAACCCTAAACCCTAAATCCTAAAACCCTAAAACCTAAACCCCTAAAATATGTAATACGATTTGTAACATCTGTGAGCACAAATGAATTTTGCGGCCCATAAATTTTCTTCTAAAATCCAGCCTCGGCGTCGAGCAGAGGTTCCAGAACAAGTAACCCTGGGACCCCTCTTCTTCTCATTCTCTTTGCGGAAATGTGAGGATTCTGGGGATTTAGAGAATTTTGGGGATTTAGAGGATTTTAAGGATTTTGGGAGTTTTAGGGATTTAGAGGATTTTGGGAATTTTACAGATTTTGGGTATTTTTGGGATTTAGAGGATTTTAGGGATTTGGGGGATTTAGAGGATTTTAGGGGTTTTTATGGATTTTGGAGATTTAGAGGATTTTGGGGATTTTAGGTGATATTTAGTTTGAGGTTATGTGGGGTTTGAAAATCGTGAATAGTAATTCTATGTTTGTTTTGGGTTTTGAGTATGATGGGTTTTAACTTTATGTCAAATCAACATATTAATTTATTTAAAAAGTTAAATGAGAGAGGAGAGATAAAGAGAGAATGTGTATTAATTGATGAGAGAGAATGCAGTAGGTATATTGAGAACCGAAAATGAACATTGTCTGATGGGAATTTAAGGATTTTTTTGATTTTTGGGATTTTACAAATTTTGGGTATTTTGGGGATTTTTAGGATTTAAAGGATTCTAAGAATTTTGGGGATTTTAGGGATTTTACGGATTTTGGGGATTTTTGGGATTTAGAGGATTTTAGGGATTTAGAGAATTTTAGGAATTTAGAGAATTTAGAGGATTTTTAGGGATTTTAGGGCATCATTCACCTATAGGGTATGTTTAAGGTTAATTCTAATTGTATAATTGTAATATAACTCTTATGTTTAAGGTATATATTTTACCTATATGGCTTAAGGTTCATGGTACAATTGTAATTTCATCTTGGTTTAAATTCCCTACAATTTAGGATTTAGGGTTGATTATTATAACGGTATAATATACATACATATATATATAGGCTAAAAGGACACCATACCCCCAAATCCCGCATTTTTGGGAAATTATAACTTTATTACTCCCTCCATCCGCTTCTAAGATATCCATTTTACTATTTTTTGCGTCCGCTTCAAAGGTATCCATCCATTTTTCCTATTTAATAAAAAAGTACACAATATGGTTCATCACTTCCCTCTAATACAACTACTCACTTTACATATAATAATAATACTCCTTAATCTACGTGCAAAAAGCAAATGAATACTTTAGAACCGGACGGAGGGAGTATTAAATGTTATACTCCTTCCGTCCCATTGAAACGTATGTATTTTTTTATTTTGATCTGTCCCAATACAAAGTGTGCATTTTCTTTTTTTGGTAAAGAGGACTGTAGGCAATTAAATTTTAGCAAAAACTTGTGTGCATCCGGGGGCACGGGGGCACACTCCATGAACCTTTAGAATTTTGTGTTAAATTGTATACCCTTTAGTATAAAGATATGTACCCTTTATTTTCTGAAGAAAAATAAAAAAATATTAAAAAAAAGTGTATACCCTTTAGAACAAAATGGTGTACCCTTTCTAATTAAAGTGTATACCCTTTAGAATAAAATAATGTACCCTTACCCATAATACTAAATTCTAAAGGCGCACGATGTGCCCCCGGGTGCACGCAAGCCTCACTCTTAAATTTTATTGCCAAATAAATATAAATGCTAATGAAAATATATTAAGTATTGATTAAATATTTATTTATTAAAAAATTTAAATAAATTAATTCCTAAAATAAATAAATAAATAATTGATAATTAATATAATTATTTGAGCCCAAATCCAAGTCAAAGGGGCTCAATTCGAGTCATATGGGCTCAATCCAAGTTAAATGGGCTCAATCCAAGTCAAGTGGATCTGACTCAAGTCAATAAATCCAGTGTATCCAGTGCAGCAGGCTTAATTAAAGGAGAAAAACCCAGCATATCTTTTCAAGGAGAAAATATCTCACAACTGGTTATTTTCTATACCTATAAATAAGGACCTTCAGTTCTCATTCCATTCACTCTGAAAATCCTGAAGACATGAAGAATTCTGAAAATCCTGTAAAGCCCGGAGAACTCTGAAGAAACTTGGAATCTCTATGAAGATCAAGTTATTCTTCAAAGATCAATCTAGAAACGACATTCAATCTGAGATCAAGGTGCGGAGCCTCTCAGATTCAATGTTTCTTCAAGTCAAATTCATCCAGCAATATTCGTGAAGTCAACAAAGTTCTACCAAATTAAATAACGTTCTTCACGATAAATCTTCAAGTTAACGTTTGATTCGAACAAATGCTCGACGCCTCAGGATAAATATTTTAAAGCTTCAAGTCAACCCCGAGTACGGACAAGCTTCATCCGAAGATTCGGTTCAGAAAGTTGATAAAAGTCAAGAAGTCAACTCAAGAGAGAAATCAGAGGATAGCTAGAAACTGTTTACTCAATTGTCAAGTTCAATCCATCTTGAATTTTCATTGTAATTTCTTTTGTGTTTATTATTTGATAAATACAAATTTTGTTGTTACAAAGACCCACACATATTAGTACTTCTCTCTCCATGGTCCCACATGTCATACTAATGCATCTACCCACTTTACATTAATATATTATTTTTCTCACATTATAAGAAAATTGTCGAATTCCAACGGCGAAAAATTATTGGAATATGCAAAAATACCGTTGGAATTAATGATTTCAACAGATATTCCAACAAATTTTTTTGTTGAAAAAATGGCCTTTAGAATGTCATTTTTCCAACAACATTTCCAACGGTTTCAAAAATCCAACAGTGAATCCAACGACATTCTTTGGTTGGATTTTTTTATCTAAAATTGATTCAAAGATTTTTCCAACGGAATTTTCTTCTGGAATTACCGTTGGAATAAATTCCAACGATTTTAGAATTTTGTTGGAATTTTCCAACGACAAAAAAAATATTAATTCGGATTTGAACCCTTGACCTCTTGAATATATCACCTTATCATTTACCTACTTAACTAATATATAATTTATGTTATAAATTGACATTTAAATTTATTAATGTCTCTTTTTTCAATAAAATTTTTATTGGAATTTTCCAATGGCTTAAGTTTAATTGAAAATTTTTTATTGGATAATTCCAATGGTTTATCAAGCTATTGGAATTAGTATCAAAATTTTTCAACGGTTTAAATTTATATGGGAATTTTCGTTGGAAGTTTTCAATAATTTTAGATTTTATAGGAAATTTCCAATAGTTTATCAGACTATTGGCATTGGAAATTTCCAACGGTTTAAATTTTTTTGGAAATTTTCACTAGATTTTTCCGACGGTTCAAAGTTTCATTGGAAAATTCGTTGGAACTCTAAATTTTCCAACGAATTTGCTTTTCATTGGAATACTTCTGTTGAAATTTGATATTTTTCTTGTAGTATCACCTCACTACATATTAAAATATTATACTCATTAATCAATGAATAAAAAGCAAACGTCCACGTTTCAACGGACGAAGGGAGTACTCTTTAATATAAAAACATGTACCCTTTATTTTCTGAAAAAGAAATACACAAACTAACTCATATATACTATTCACTCCGTCCCATAGAAGTTGACACACTTTCCTTTTTGGTTTGTCCCACTAAAATTGACACATTTCCTTTTTTATACATGGGACCCACACAAAAATAATTAATCTATTCTCATGGACCCCACATATCACCTCTAATACAACTACCCACTACACATTAAATATTATTTCTCTCACTTCACTTTACTTCACTTTACATTAAATTATTATACTCTTTAATCTCAACCCAAAAAAATTATACCAACTTCTCCGAGACGAGGGAGTACTACTTACTATTATAAAATTATATTATTTTTATTTATTTATGTAGGTTGTTTTTAAATTAATTATTTCATTTTCATTAGAAATTATAATACTCATTGTATAATGTTTATATATTTTATATTTTCTCTTACACTAATTTTAATATTTTAAATAATACTCCATTTATTTATCCATCCCAATTTAAATTTTTATTGGCAAAAACTTGTGTGTACCCGGGCTCACGGGGCACATGTCATGCACCTTTAGAATTTCTTATTAAATTGTATTTCATATCCTTTAGTATAAAGATGTGTACCCTTTATTTTCTAAAAAAAATAAAAAATATTAATGAAAAGCGTATACACTTTAGAATAAAATGGTGTACCCTTATTAATTAAATTGTATATCCTTTAGAACAAAATAATATCTTTACTCATAATACTAAATTCTTTTATATTTTCGCTTTCGTACCCTAAAAATGCATTTTAATTAATAAACAAATTTCTTACCCCCGTCGATTCCGTGTAAATGGGTAATCTGTAGTTAAAATAAAAAATGAAAACATGGTTGTAATCCCCCCACCTTCCACGAGTAGATAAGCCTCGAGCCAATATTTTCATTATATCTTAAATATCTTTCTCTCGGCTGCGTAGCGTAGCCTGAGATAAAAATACCCCGCACCATTCTTGTCGATGGGTAGTTTCACCGGCGTCCTCACGTATTTACCGGCTTTCAATTCTTTCAAGCCTCTATCCTCTCCGTCGTCGTTGTCTCCATTTACGATCTGTCATCATGATCTCCGAATCCGGAAAGTACGATGCTCCATTGCAGAAGGCCCCGCCGCCGTTTCCCCTTCTTCGGAAAATGCGAAGTTTCAATGGATGCTCGACTGTGTGATTGTTGGCGGTGGCATCAGCGGCCTGTGTATCGCGCAGGCGCTGGCCACAAAGCATCGTAACACCAATGTGATTGTTACGGAAGCAAGAGAGCGTGTTGGAGGAAACATCACCACCGTCGAGAGGGAGGGCTATCTCTGGGAAGAAGGTCCCAACAGCTTCCAACCGTCCGACGCCTTGCTCACTATGGTGGTGCGTTCACCATTTTTGTTTCTCCTTTATAATTTTCTTGTTTGAATTTATTGTTCAGAATTTAATTGCGGCAGGTTGACAGTGGGTTGAAGGATGACTTGGTTTTGGGAGATCCCAATGCACCACGCTTTGTGTTGTGGAATGGCAAGCTGATGCCAGTGCCTTCAAAGCCTACTGACTTGCCGTTCTTTGACTTGATGAGCTTTCCTGGAAAGCTCAGAGCTGGTTTTGGGGCGATTGGTCTTCGCCCACCCCCTCCAGTTTGTGCCTCTCTTTTCTCTCTCTCCTCTGTGTTTTGTTTAATTTTTTCTGGCATTGTGTTAGGTGTATTCTTATCATTGATATATTGTTGAAGGTAACAGATTCATGAGGAATCAGTTGAAGAGTTTGTCAGGCGCAACCTTGGTGATGAAGTTTTTGAGCGCTTAATAGAGCCATTTTGCTCTGGTATTGATCTCTTTCGAATATCTTTTACTTTTTTGCCAATGCAAATAAAGCCTTGCAGTTCCGTTTCATAGTACTGGGCATTCGAGAAAGTGAGCTCCTCTTTCTTGCAGTTCTGTGAGCTCAACAATGTGAATTTGAATGGATCCCCTGCTACTGTAGTTCTTTTTCTAATTTTGTTTTGTGATTGCTTTACTTTGCTTATTATTGAGTTACTTCTTATCTATTATTGCTTTATAATGTATTGACAACAATATACTTGCTTATGTGTTTACTGTTTAATCTTGAGCGTGAAGTGGCCTTCTAGGTCAACTCTAATTTGCATTTGCTTGACACACACAAAAATTGTGATTCTCCAGAAATTAAAATCCAATGCTGGCTTCATACTTCTTTTGTCTCTTTGTCTCCATCTTATACCTTGCAACAATCAATTAGTGATATATATATATATATATATATATATATATATATATATATATATATATATATATTTTATTTTATTTTCCTTTTTCATCAATTTCTCTCTATTTCTAACATCAGCTTGTTTTCTACAGAAACTGAGGATTGATCAATATGTCAGTTCTTCATTATTTGCATTAGACCTGTGCATTTGCAGATTTTTAATAAAATGCACTATGTGGAAGTAAATGTGGATTTAGTTGACAATTAGAATAATTGTACTTTGCTTTGCTAAATTAAAGCTTGGTTTTTTGAAGAAAATGTTGTGTGTGTGATTACAATCTCTAGGGAACAAAGTATTATTATCACATTTCTTTTCTCATACAGGTGTTTATGCTGGGGATCCCTCAAAATTGAGCATGAAAGCAGCATTTGGGAAAGTATGGAAACTGGAGCAAAATGGTGGTAGCATTATTGGTGGAACATTTAAAGCAATCCAGGATAGATCTAGTAATCCCAAGGCACCTCGAGATCCGTAATTGCATTCTACCAATGACTTTCTTGTGCTTGTATTTGTTAAAATTGAGCATGACATTCACCTTTGTACATTTGCAGACGCTTGCCAACGCCAAAAGGTCAAACAGTTGGGTCTTTTAGGAAGGGCCTAGCAATGTTACCAAATGCAATTTCATATAGGTACTCATCATTCTGTTAGCACTTTAAGAAGAAATGATCTAATTTTTCTTATTTCCACATTCTGAATTTTCCGTTATGTGCTACCTATGTTTTTTTCCATTTTGATGATAAATTTCATTGTAGTATTTCTTTTCTTCTTTCCCGTCTTGTGAAATCAAGAAAAATGGTACGTACCATGTGAAGGACTTCTTATGTGTGAAAATCTCAATTCCATTAAAAACATATGAACATCTTTACGCACTTATTATATAAGGCAAAGGAGGTATCAATGGACTTAACTGATAACGTATTAAGAAAGTCATATTTTTAGTGATTAGGACAGTATAGTGGGAGAAAATCGCACTCTTACTAGCTAACATGTGTTTCCTTGCATGGGTGTCTTATATTCCTAGCCTAGGAAACCAGATGAAGTTGTCATGGAGACTCACTAGCATCACATCATTGGACAATGGGGGATATTGCTTGACATATGAAACCCCCAGTGGAACAGTGTCTCTGCAGAGTAAGAGCGTTGTAATGACTATTCCATCGTATGTGGCAAGCACCTTATTGCGCCCATTATCGGTATGCTTTCTATATATGTCATCTAGAGAAATAATTCTAAAAGTCTCAAAATATCACCTCGCCTTATCACCATGCTAGGAGCTGCCATAATTGATAGAGGATACAGAACTTCAAATATAGTCCTAAAATGTTCTTGTTGCCATGCACAATCCATTGATGACCCTTGTTGTAACGATTTATCATGGATGAAATGACTGGCTGGCTGTGAATTAGACTGCTCAGTGGATTGTGTAGTTTTTCTTGGCTCTCATCTAACTGACTGTGTGCCTTGAAGTTGCACATTTATTGCAGGGGACATGAACTAGAAGGTTAGCATATTGTAAGGTTAATAGAAAGATAACAGAGATGGACCAAGTTTTTATATCTTATCTCCTCCCTTATTGTTATTTTAGCTAGGGTGGTTGATAGCCATTGTTGAAGAAGACCTGAAGGAGATGGACCAAGTTTTCTTTCTTTCTTCAATTTAATAAAAGGTCTGTCGTTGCATTGCAGCACTTTCACTGATTCGAAAGTGACAGAACTACCCCTAACAAATTAAAAAGAAAGAAAACCTTGTGCTGATGGAAGCTGGTGTGGAAGGAATCATCTCTACAACCATCTCTCAAATACAGGAGACTAGTCACCTCCTCAACCTAGTGTGGGATGATAAAATAGAAACATACTATAATGATAAATATGGTAAAAGAATTGGAGAATTGGTCACAGAATAGTTTAGTTTTCATTTGATATATATATTTTTTTTTACTATGACTATGATCCACGTGGTTTTGAGTATTACCTTTCCTGACAATGTTTTGTGGTTTGATTCTAAGCACTGAATTATTATTTCGGTTTGCTGTTCAAGTGTAATGCTCATTTTTGCATGACCTCTAAAGAGTAATTTGCCTAATTAAATGGTATCTTTGCAGGCTGTCGCAGCAGATGCATTAGCAAAATTTTATTATCCACCTGTTGCAGCTGTTACAGTTTCATATCCAATAAAAGCAATTCGTGAAGACCGTTTGATTGATGGTGAACTAAAGGGATTTGGGCAATTGCATCCCCGATCCCAAGGGGTGGAAACTTTAGGTACAACGATTTAACTAAGGTTGTGGATTTGAGTTATTCAACAACATAGCTAGAACTATGATTTTTCTGTTCACTCTAGAGACTAATTTTCTTGTATGCAAATCTGGTTTAGTGCAGCATATAAAATGTCTACAGCCACAGATATAACCTCTTCTTTGTTTGTTTGATCCTCCAGGAACTATTTACAGCTCATCACTTTTTCCCAATCGTGCCCCATCTGGAAGAGTTCTTCTCTTAAACTACATTGGAGGAGCTACCAATTCTGGAATTACATCAAAGGTACCATCTTATATATGCAGTGTGCTAAATGCCCGTATGTTTAGTTCAGCTCTTGACATGATAAACGTGATACACTTTGTGCTTTTCTATTGAGCTTGAAATTTTAGTTCCAACTTGATTCTAGTTGCTTACATGAATAAGGTGCTTCAAGGAGCTCATTTCTGAGACATTTCTATATTGGATGGATTTTGAGTTGGTGTGCAGTGCAGCTAAATTACCACATAATATGCATATCTACTTGGGAATCACTTGAGGCATGTTTCTTGAGTTTTAATTTGACGTCTGTTGTGTTCATTATTTCTCATTGTTCGATCAGACTGAGACTGAACTCGTGGAATCAGTCGACCGAGACCTGAGGAAGATGCTTATAAACTCAAATGCACCAGATCCTGTTGTCCTTGGTGTACGAGTGTGGCCACAAGCTATTCCACAATTTCTGGTTGGTCATTTGGATTTGGTAGATAGAGCGCGAAGTGCTCTGAGTGACAGTGGCTTTAAAGGTGTGTTTCTTGGAGGTAACTATGTGTCCGGTGTGGCATTGGGACGATGCGTGGAGGGTGGATATGAAGTTGCTGGAGAAGTGACAGATTATCTTTCAAGATATGCTTATAGGTGAAGTAGAATTGGTTCTACTGTTAGGATTAGTTGGAGAAATTGTAGCATCAGTACTGTACTTGTGGAAGAGAAAATGTTGCAGAGGTAAAAACTAAGGAGTGCCCGCGTTGTAGTTGAATAATATTTTTCCTGTTAAAAAGCGGTTCACGATGTTTATTTGAAGGTGTTGTACTTGGTCGATATAGCAAATTAAGTTTCACTCTGACGGTGGTCTTTTTCAATCAGGTGAAGTGAGTGAGAAGAAGAGCAATTGATTAGCATTATCAATAATATTAAAAAGGTCAAAGAAAATAAGAAGGGGAAAAAAGAAAGAGGGAGGAGAAACAACAACCAATATTAGCCATTAATTAGCATTATCGAATGCAATTATAACAGTTGAAAATCAATGCGAGGATGAGAAGTTGCGTTTTTTTTTAAAAAAACAACTAATATTATGTATCTATAGTATCAAATAGAAGAGAGAGATGGGTATGTATATGACACAGTATATTTAATGATTTTATTTTTTTTTTAAATAAAAAATTGAACATTAAAAGTGGTGAAATAACAAGTGAAATGGTGAATAAATTTTGAATGTTTTTTTGAAATTTTATAAAATTAAAATAATTGAAATATATATATATATAATTTGAAAATTAAATAAATATAGTTAATAAATTAAATGAGAATACTTGCATTTTGGGTTTGGGTTTGGGTTTGGGTTTGGGTTTGGGAGATCATGGGTCCAGATAACGGCCCATCTAAAACGCAGCCCAGCTACACCTTTATATAATTCAAATTCAAAAAAGATCGGTGTTCGACCGTTGGCTGCATAACTGACCTTTATTAGAATTATTTTGAAGCTGCAGCAGCATATCTGCCGTTTGCATTTTTCGGAAGAAACTGAGTTATTATTCTTTCCATGTCCGTCTCCATCTCCAATGCCAGACTCCATGGCTGGCAACGCCCTCTCCACCCTCTGCAGGTATGTACTTTCTTATCAATTGCTCCTCCATCGCCACCTATTCGTTAAATTGACACAGAGATCTGCTTCTGTTAGTGATAAAAGTGTAGCTTATTTGCTTATGGGCAGATTGTAGGGATGTCGGTGTTCTGTTTCCTAGTTGCTTCATTTTATTGCTTTCTGGGGCTTTTCCTTGGAAACAGAATTGCAGAGATTACAGTCAACAGTGTCTTCTCGTTCACGGTAAAATCATGTTTCAGTCTCTCTCTTCAATATTATGTACTGCTTTCTCCTGCTGACACTCTATGCATTAGGCACTTTCCGCTGCACTTCTTTTTCTTAGGTGTGCGGCCATTGATCCCGGTGACAAGAGCAGATTCAGGTTTAGGAAGAAGAAGAAGAAGAGAAAGGGCAATACTATGCTACTCGCTAAGCTTAACTATGGATCCATCTTGGGCAGGATTTTGTTGAGATTCTTCGGGAGAATGGAGCGCAAGATTCTTAGGACTTGCATAAGAAGGACGTACCTAGATATTTGGAATACTGGGATTCAAATGGAGCCCCTTGTCTCATTTCCCCTTGTCCTAGACCATGATTCTGTTGCGCCTAATCCTAAAGATGACGATGTCTCATTTTGCTCCTTGTGTGACTTTGAGGTCCTTCAAATATAGCTATTTCGATTTGAAAGTGAGTGTGTGCATGTCTTTTCTGGATCGCTCAAGGCTTCGGCCCTTTTTCCTCAGGTTAACAGGTATAGCAAACACTGTAGGACTTGCAATCGTTGTGTTGAGGGATTTGATCACCACTGCAGAGTAAGAACAAGTCTCTTTAAATTACACCTATACCTAAAGCTTGCAGCCATATGAACTTTTCACTATTGAATTGGCCTAGTGGTTGAACAACTGCGTTGGGAAGAAGAACTACACAACCTTCATTCTTTTGATGATTTTTATCTTGATAATGGTAGGTAATTAATCTAACTTGTTTTTGCGAACAATTGTTATTATATTTCTTATGAATGTGTTTGAAATCTAACTTCTATTTGATCTCTCTCTCACACTCTATCTCACTCACTATCAATTATGGTTTAAATCAACACAAAATATGATAATGAAAACTTGAGAAACACAAGGAATTATAGTGGTTCGATCTTAAAGATCTACATCCACTTTGGAGAAAAATGAATCACTATGATGAGAAGGTTACAAGCTGAAAGGATGAAGAAAACTGAATCTGAAAACTTCTAAGAAAACCCTAAACTGATATGAAGAGATGATGATGATGATTGATGTGTGTTGCTGTTTCCTTTTTATCACTAATGCATAACTACCAGCAAGCTAGTTGTATGCGGTTTGAAACTGACTTAACAACAGCTCAAGAAACTTGCCAAGTCATCAATCCATCAACCGTTCTTCAAACTGACTCAACTGACATGCAGCACTTTTGATTCGACCTGATGCCAGGTCGAATCCCGATCGAATCCTGGTCGAACTGCAATTCTGTTTTCATTTCATGATTGATTCGACCACGACACTTTTGATTCGACCTCAACTTCTGATCGAATCAAGGTCGAATCAGTATTCGGTTATAACTGCTCATTGTTCGACCACGACACTCATTGTTCGACCTTATCTTCTGGTCGAACCTTGGTCGAACCATTACCATACTCTGAATTATCATTTGTTCGACCACGCCACTCTTTGTTCGACTCTAACTTTTAGTCGAACCGAGGTCGAACCACTCCAAAACATCCTTTCAAGCTTGTACATGCATGAGCTACACTTTAACAATATTTCTAAAACTTCACTTGCTAAATGGTAATAGTGTTGTTGTTGCTTCAGCTTACTGTAGAAGGAGGAACTGCCATAGCAGTATTTGTTAGGTGCTTTGCTGATAGTAAGGGCATCGAGCATGAGCTTAAGAGAAGACACTATGAAAATTTTCCTAGAGGACTTCTTGCCGCCTTATCTGTAATGTTATCATTCTTCTACTTAATAATCATTATTCAAGCATGGAGATGCGTGTCCTAACAAAACCTCTTGACTCAACAGGTAATATTATTTTTTGTGACGACCTACAGCACAGCTGCGCTGGGACAACTATTTTTTTTTCATATAGTTCTCATCAGAAAGGTACTAGTATGGCAGAAATTGGGTTCCCATTTTTCCTGTCTTCTATCCTGTGAAATGTAAACTCTATAACACAACAATTCCACAGTTTGGGGGTTGGGATGTAATGTGTGTGGTTTAAGAAAGACAGTGCTCCGAAGATGGAGATAATGAACGATGGTATAATCTTGACATGTTTGAACACTGTCTTTGTCTTCAGGGAATCTCAACTTATGAGTACATTTTAGCAATGAAAGAGGAGAACCAGAATATGGAAGTAGCATCCTTTGAAGATTCAGACTTTACATCTTCTGATGACGAGAGTATGGACTCAGATTCACCTCAGAAACTTCCGCATTTTACGAGCAGGGATCAGGTGACATTCCCTTACAGTTTATGTATATTCAATCCACAACTTTCATTGACATCGCATAACATAATAATAAACGTGCAAATTTTCAGAATCCACAAAAGTTAGCCATAAGGATTGATGGAGGACCTGAAAAAGAGGGAGGGTTCCGCGCAACCATTGACCCATGGAAACTAATCAACCTCAGCCGAGAGAAAGCTCTACTTGCTGCTGAGAAAGCCAGGGAAAAGCTCGTCAAAAGCAAGCCAGTGCCGTTGAAGCCTCTACCATTGGAAACAAGAAGTGGGCCTGTTATGGATTTAGGAAGCATTACGGCCCACGTTACAAATGGGCGATTTCTAAATTCACCTATACAGTTTTCAAGTCCAAGAAAGCGACTTTCCTGTTCTCCAATACAGCATGGCGCTTCTACACGATCACCCAAGTATAGGTACAGAAGTGATTTTGATTTGAAATTGACTCAAGTCTCCAGAGAATTGGAGTCTTACATATCTAGACAGGTATTATGCTCCGCTTTGAAAAAAGATGGGAGTGAGGCTTCTCCTAGATAACCAGGCAGCACACATTCTCAGCCTTTGAGAGAGTTATTGTTCTTTATTATTTACTTGTAACAAGGTATGTATAATGCAGGGGAGCAGATTCAGTGTCTATACCGTGTTTTTCTTCATCTGTCATAACATATATTATAAATAATACAATTTGCCCATTCATCAGAAAACTACGCCTAAAAAAGTCCTCTTCTATATTCTCTTCATCTCTAGTTTAGGAAGTTAGCCATCAAAAAAGAGCCTTCATGAATCCATACTAAATTTAATGATTCATGTCTTTGTGAAGGAGAAAAGTTATCTTGTCTAAGGTGTGGTCAACAATTACACCATAATCAAGTTATGTAACCTTTGTACCCTATTTGCAGCAATTCAATTTACAACTAATGGGACAATATTTTCTGCAACTCAAATACTGTATTAATTGCTCGAAACGCTCACTTAAGCCTCTTGACCAACGGCTGATGTAGAGGATGCAGCAGTTGTTGCTGGACCAGAATTATTATAATCACTTTCATTCCCATTTGCATCAAGCTTACCTTCTTTCTTTGACTCGCGATTGTTTTGCTCCTTCACCAAGATAGGCTTGAACTGATAAAGACAAAGGAATGTATTTAGCCTTTCCTTTTTTTTGGTGTGTGCGCATGGGCAGAGGATGGGTGATTCTATCAATTTACATTACAGAACTTTGAGGGTGGAGGCAACAGGGACTAGGTACCTGATAAATAGAATATATGACGTTCCTTCTTATTCGTGCCATCATATCTACAAAGAGATTATAGCCCTCCAATTTATATTCAATAAGTGGATCCCTCTGTGCATACCCTCGTAAACCTACAGCTTGCTGAACAAATTTCAGAGCCTGCAAGTGTTCCTTCCATAATCTATCAATGTTGGTCAATATTAGGAACTTTTCTGCTTCTTTCATCAAACCTGGAGCTTCTTCCTCCACTATTTCCTGAGGAAAATAATCCATAAACAAGAGAATAAAAGAGGCATCATAATAGTAGGGAACTCATTGACCTTGTATAAAAGATCTCCTGTCCTCCAATTAAGTTGGGATGATACACAAAGAAGCTTGTTGCTGAGCCAGTAGCATATATATTATATTTTTTGGGGGGCCCTCTCTTGTGCGATGGGTTGTGAGACAAGTCGACCCATTATTAAAGTATGATTATTATATAGGCAAAGTATAATTATTGAGTAGTTAAAGTACGATTACTGGGTAGTGAATCATACTATCACCCTAGAATTATAGATTCTACTATAATGCCTCATTCATCATTCTTTAACTACCCAATAATCATACTTTAATAAGGGTCGACCCATCTCACAACCCGTCTCACATAGGCGCTGACCGTCTCACAAGAGATTTTGTCTACTTTTTGTGATGTCACTTTTGTTCATACCCACTTTTCTAATGGTTTTAGCAGATTCATGAAATTTTTTGATCTTTTAGTAGTCCTTTATTTGTGCTTTTACTTTTAACGCATGTATGTTGCTTACCCATTGATGGATAATTTTAATTTACTGATAAAAGAGCAAACCACTAACCCGTTTTTGAAGGTATGCCTCGCGTCCACGAAGGCGAAGATAATCTCTCAATTCCTCATAATTGGAGAATTTGCCTTCCAACAACTCTGGGGTCAAATCATTCATTAGATAGCAGTACCTATAGATCAGAAAAAAAATATTAAAATTTTATCGCACACAAACACGTGGATCAGCATTGAGTTCATTGACAGCAACAAATGATTTATACTTTGATACAGAGAAAAGTAAATTGATGTTATTGGCACAAAGAGAGTATTCCGTGGAAAAGTTTCATGTGGACCTCCTTAATTATGGATTGATAGACAATTAACATGAGAATTAATACATAATTAAGGGCATGTTAAAAGTTTTAAAAACCATGGTTATAAAACCCCTTTACATATCCCAATCTAACCACCGTCCATACATTCTCTCTGCTCACCCATCTCACATCAATTAATATTTTCTTGGACATCACCACCATTCTCTTACATATTAATTTGATATAAAGTTGAATTCTACCCTATCAAGAACTATAAACAAACATATAATGTGACTATGCATTTGGTTTTCGAATTCCTTGATTTTTGAAAATCAGTTTTCAAAATCTACGAAGGCGCAAAGAAGTACACCCTAAACCCTAGGGGATAAAATAGGTCATGATTAAAATAGGAAATATCACAATTATACAAAAATTAACACTAAACCCTAATAAATCCTAGGGTTAAGGTAGTACATAAAACACAAGTTTCTATGGATATTGTGTGGACCGTTCTGTGGAATACTTTGTCTGGAACGGAACAATAATCCAAAATACCCTTGTTGGCCAGAGGCTAGTATGTATCCATGATGGCAAACAAGAATTCCATTCAAACCAAGTGAAGAGTAAATAATAGTTGTGCAAAGGCCTTGTTGGAGCCTAAGACGCAAGGCGCGCCTGAGGTACAAGATACTTTAGACCATATATACATTAATATATCCAACTCAAAACATAATTGTCCAACTAAATAAAAATAGAAAAAAATATCAAATAATAATACATAATAACTCATAAATAACATAATCCTAAATTAAAAACCCGTGCACAATGTCATAATGAGTTTCACAATTCAAGTACTCAACACAAATAGACAATCACAATAAATAAATAAGCAGATCCTTCTCGTTTAAGAAAATATCAAATGTCAAAGACTCAAATGATTACCAATGAGATAAAAATCATAATTATCACGGTCTATGGTCCTTATAATCTGCATTCTCTTCTTCACCATTAAATTGATCATTGTACTTCATTAGATTCTTACTCTTCATGAAAAATATAGAAAAACAGGGGGGGGGGGGGGATTCCAAATTTTGGAAATGTACCTGAGGCGCCTCAGGCGCGCCTTTTAAATCCAAAAAGGCACACAAAGGCGAGGGTTTTTTGAACATCAACTGAAACCCCAAAAACCAAGAAACCCAGGCGATCAGGGCTTCGCCTCGCCTAAGGTGCGCCTTTAACAACTATGAAGAATCCTAATGCACACAAATATATAGGGATTACAGCAAGACCCAAATTCTCAAAAGTTACCAAGGAACTAATAATCTTAACTATCCCAAGCAGGTGACAAAGAAAGTTGGAGTTAAAATAAATAATAAAACAAACACCATCACCTCAGAGCAGGCTCCGTAACATATGATACCATGTAACATGCGAGTAACAGAAATGACTATAGACCAATATCATTGATCAGTGGCATCTATAAAATCATTTCCAAGGTATTGGCTAACAGGCTCAGCAAGGTTATGAACTCTATTATCTCTGATCAGCAGTCTGCTTTCATAGAAGGAAGACAAATTGTGGACAGTGTGGTGATTCTTAATGAGGTGATTGAAGAGGCTAAAGCTTGAAAACTCAAGTGAATGCTATTCAAAATTGATTTTGCTAAAGCCTATGATTCAGTGGAGTGGAATTTCCTGGAGCAAATGATGAGGTCTTTTAGGTTTAATCCTAGATGGATCAAATGGGTTATGGAATGTATTACAACAGCTCAAGCTTCTATCCTGGTGAATGGCAGTCCTACGGGTGAATTCAAATTGGAAAGAGGTTTGAGACAAGGTGATACACTGTCTCCCTTCTTATTCCTTATGGCTGTAGAAGGTCTTAGTATTATGATGTCTAGAGCAGTGGAGAATAATTTTTTTCTACCCATGGTGGTGGGGAAGGATAGAATCGGTATTTCTCATCTCCAATTTGCTGATGATACAATTTTCATTGGGTCTGCAAGAGAGGATAATCTAATTTTTCTCAGAAGATTCCTTGTGCTTTTGGAATTGGTTTCAGGTTTGAAATTAAATAAGGATAAATGTCGTGTATATGGTATAAATGTGGATGACAGTTGGGCTTCTGAGGCTGCTGAGATATTGGGATGTACAACGGGTCGGATCCCTTTTAATTATCTAGGAGTTAAAGTGGGATGTACACATCGCAGGGTGAGTGAATGGGATTATGTTATTAATAAGATTCGAAACAGGCTTAAGAAATGGGACGATTTGAAAATCTCGATTGGGGGAAGACTTACTCTCCTAAACTCGGTGCTTTCTTCTATCCCTACATATGTTTTGTCCATCTATCGCGCACCTAAATCAGTCCTGAGTGAGATTTCTAAATTGCAAAGGTTATTTCTTTGGGGGGGAGTGAGAGTGTTAAAAGAGTTTCTTGGATTAAATTGTCTGTTGTGTGTTATCCTAAAGCATTTGGGGGTCTTGGGGTTAGGGATCTAGAGTCTTTCAATTGTGCATTGTTGGGTAAATGGGTTTGGAGATTTCTTCTTGAGAACGATAAGCTTTGGGCTAGAGTTTTGCGGTCTAGGTGGGGAAGTCTGGGAGGTCCGAGTTCAATCAGAACTCTGTTGGGTAGAGAGTGTAAAACATCAGGATGGTGGGGTAATGCTTTGAAAGTTGTTGGGGATATACATAGGGGTTGGTTTTTCTCTAGACTAGGCAGAGTATTAGGAAATGGGAGAAATATTTCATTTTGGGATGATAATCTCTTAAACCAGGTAAAATTGATTCTTGGCAATGGGGAACTGAGAAAGATGGCAAATATTCAACAAGAGCAGCATACGAGAAGTTATCAACCTGGTGTGGAACAAGATTGCGTTGCCTAAAATTCGAGTTCATGCATGGAGAGTCTTGTGGGAAAGCTTCCCACTTATATAAACCTTCAAAGAAGGAAGATTATGGCGCAAGATGCAATTATTAATTGCTGCTTTTGCAAAACTCTCCGGAAACAGTTCGCCATGTCTTCTTTGAATGTGAGTTTTCCTATCGCTTTTGGATGGAGTGTATTAATTGGCTTGACGTGAAAACAGTTTTATCCTCGAACCCCTCTATAAACTTACTTCATTTTAGTAGGCTTATTAGTGGGAGGAAAGGAAAGATGTTCTTGGTTTGTCTTTGGGAATGCGTTGTGTGGTTAATATGGAAGACTAGAAATGTTGTTATTTTCCGTGATGAAAATCTTGATATTGGTAAACTATTGGAAGAGCTAAAGTCACGTCTTTGGAGTTGGATCTTTGGGAGACATTCTAAGAGTTTATCAATTTGTTATGAAGAATGGAGACGAACTCCGAGATTCATTCTATAAGTTGTAATGTATTGCGCTAGTTCATGGAGTGTTATTTTTGTTATTTTCATCAGGTTGTAATGATGTTTTCTTTTCCTTGTAATTTTGGGTAGCTCTCTTACCCATCATTATTAATAAAATTACTATTTATTTTGCCGATCAAAAAAAAAAAAAAAAACATGCGAGTAACAGAAATAAAATAAAGAATATTCTCTGTAAGCCATTTGATGAGACCTGAATTTCACTATGATGCATAAATGAAATAGAATTAAAGAATTGGTCTAACTTACTGCTGAATTTTTGAGATAAGCTTCACCAAATCCCACATTTCTCTGGGAGCAGCAGAGCCGACATTTGCCTATTACATTTTATAAGAAAAAATATATCACGTCTGTTGGATATGAAAGTATATATAGCGCGACATAACAGGATCAAACAGATTTCTACCTCTAGTATATCATCCATTGTTATTTCAGCATATTCAATTAGGAGATCTTGGAGATCATCGGACTCCAATGCTCGTCTTCTTTCAGTATACACTCTATCTCTTTGACTGTTCAAAACCTCATCATATTCAAATAATTGTTTTCTAATGTCGAAAAAGTAGTTCTCCACTTTTCTTTGAGCTTCATCTAGGGCTTTTGTCAACATCTTGGATTCAATTGGTAAGTCTTCAACTCTGAAAGCTCTCATCAACCCCTACATGCCAAATAGTATTAACCTCTCTGTACATCGTATCTCAAGTAGCAATTATAAATGCCTGAAGCCAAGGAGAACCTGGATTCTGTCTCCACCAAATATGCGAAAGATGTTGTCTTCAAGACTAAGGAAGAATCGAGAACTTCCTGGGTCTCCCTGTCTGCCACTACGACCACGCAGCTGCACAAAGCTCACAATATATATTAGATGGACATGAAGGAAGAAAAATAACCCAGTTCTTGTCAGAATCAGAGAACTGCATCACCTTCCACATAAAGAAGGTACAAAGTCAAACCTGATTGTCAATTCTTCGTGATTCATGACGTTCTGTACCCACAACATGAAGCCCACCAGCTGTCACAACCTACCATGACATTTACAATTATTAAAAAGAAAACGCAAAAAGATATAAAAAGGAAAAATGGAAAAGAAAATAGTTTTATGGTTGAAAGAAAGAAATTTAGAATTTAGGACTTAGGGCTAAGGAAAAGTGGTTACAACTCTCTCTCCCTCCCCCTCCCACACCCCCCCCACCCCCCCTCTCGCCCTATTCATCGCTCCCCACTTCTAAGGTGGAGATAAGGTAATCAGCTCATCTTTTAGTTTATTTTCAAAATCGCATCATCATCCCAACTAGAGTTGCATAAAAGAATAATAGAGCTGGCTCCAAAATAAGAAACGACAATGTTTGGGAAAAAAAGGGAACCCAATAAATTCATCAAGACATAAGTTCATGAACCATGTACCTTCCTCCTCTCCTCTTCAGTGTAAACCTTATATTCTTTAACAATTTCCAGAAATGCACCGCGCAGCTTTGCTATGACTTCATCCTGGACAGGACCCTATACAATGAAATATTAAGAGTTATTAATCAATTATCATAAAGGTTAATGAGCGTATATTCACATCAAGCTAATATGAAGTCTGGCTTCCCAAAAAAGTTCACCTTTTCACAGGAATAAGACAGCCTTTCTTCCGCTTCAAGCTCAGTCAATGACCTTAGACCCCATGTTTTGACAGCCAACTGTACAGCTTCCTCAGCCAACTTGGTGTTGTCCTTGGATAGTATGCATGGAAAGAGATTCTCATTAACCTGAAGTTTCAGTCAGTGATGTCAGTTATGAAAAGTGCTGATGAAAGCATGCTAGATAGAAATGGATAGAATAAATTAAATATTTCCCACCTTCCATGTTTTCACTGGAGGAGGTTTCTTTACGGAAACAAAAACTCCTTCAGCTGGCCTTACAACTCTGCATCAGTTTAATCAAATATTCAATGTTACTCTATGTAACTGACAATATGGTTGGTTCAATACCTTTCACAGAACAACCCATATATCACAAACTTGAAAACATTGATTCATACTTCATCTGACTAGAAAAGTCGTTTAATATGTTTTAAGTTTCGTATACAACATTATCGTAGTGTTGCCAGAAATAAAAAGGTAATTTTGTAATGAATTTCTACCCGACTTGAAAATCCTCGTTAGAAGAAAAATATAGTATTTAAGTAACAATATACATCAACTCAAAGTAAAACAGTATATTCAGGTCAGAAATTTGTAGTTGTGGCATATTGAAGCTTGTGATAGAGAATAGCTATGCTTTTCACAAGAAGTCCGCACAAATTAACAAATATTTCGTTTACAATAAGGTATTGCAGAAGTTCAAAGCTAAAAGATATACCTTGGCATCAACATCTCACGTAGCTTTAATCTAGCCATAAATTCTGCATTACCTCCGAGGATTATGTCAGTACCACGACCAGCCATATTTGTTGCAATTGTAACTGCACCAAGACGACCACTCTGAGCCACAATTTCAGCTTCTCTTTCCACGTTTTCTGGTTTTGCATTCAGAACCTTAAAAGAAATTACATCAAATATGATAAGTATAGGAAAGGATAAAATAATTTAAGTTATCGAACAAAGATATACCTCATGTGGAATTTCAGCTTCACGGAGCTGTTCAGATAATGCATCACTCTGTTCAACACTAGTTGTGCCAACAAGAACTGGTCGACCTGTTTTGTTCATCCGAGAAATTTCCACCACAACTGCTCTCCATTTTCCTGTGGTTGCTCGGAATACTACATCTGATTCATTCTACGGGTTGGAAGAGGAAAAGAATTGGAATTACCATAAGCTTTTAAAATAAGAGCAACTGAAGTAGAAAATAAGTTATACAAGAATCATTGGAAAAATCTATTATGAGAATCTCTTTTTATTTAGAGTCCATGACAAAAGAGACTGGAGAGACTCCAATTGTTTTTCCATTTCCTACATTTCTTACTCTAAATTGAAACAAGCAAGAAATTATCAATATTATTTTCGCGTGCAAGGAAAAAAAAACCTTTCTTATCATGGGTTTGTTTGTGGGAACAATTGTAACTTTGAGCTTGTATATGCTCTCAAATTCTGCACTCTCCGTAGCAGCGGTACCAGTCATGCCACAGAGTTTAGGGAACTACACCAACCATTGCAGTAAAACATCAGAAAAGCTCAGTAGTGATGAATGGCCCTACATAGATACATCATACATATACCACACATTTGCGACTATAGAAAAGTTACTAAAAAGAAAACACAAACCTGGAGAAAGAAGTTTTGGTAACTAATAGAGGCCAAAGTCACAGTTTCATTTTGTATGGGCAGACCTTCTTTTGCTTCAACAGCTTGGTGAAGTCCATCACTCCAGCGTCTCCCCTATCAATGTAATAAACTCTAAAGTAAATTCTCATAGAAAATAACTAAAAGCAAAGGTGATGCTCATTTGCAGTTGAATGTAAATGAAAATATATCATGACGTAAGCAGGAAAAAATATGGAGAATATACACTTGCTCTTAACATGCAAACACCTTACAATTTCAGCAGCAAATTTCAATACTACAAGTCAAGTCAATGGGGGAGCTTTACTGGGACTGCATAAATATATTAATGAAAAAATTATTAAACTTGGTATAGGTCATGGTTTTTAAAGGAGTGCCTAGGCTGAAGCTCTACTCCAGAACCTCAAAATTCATAATATCCAGGGACGAGCCTTTTTACCCCGTTGTGCATCTTGTTCATTGAACCTAAGGTACGCCTCAAGATTTGAGCTATTTATCCAGCTTTTGAGTGATTTGTATGTGTTATTCCTAAGTTAATTGAATAGCAACTTTACCTTGGTATGAAAATATATATTCCTTAATTATTCACAAAATATGAAAATTAGGACATTAGATACTACTTCAATGGTTTGAGAGATACTCTTCTCCCATCCATTCCTCCACTGTCCCCCCATCGACCACCACTGGACAATTTGATGATCATCGTGTTTGGTTGCTATTCTGATGAATATCTTGCGTAATGACTATTGACTAGTGTTATTTCAATTGTAATAAATATGTGTTATGTGTTTAAATTTAATATATTTGTCATATTTGTATCAATCGATATATTATGAGTTTTTTAACTCAATTTTGTTAGCTAATTATGCTCTATATATATCATGTTCTAGAGTTGGATATATTAATTATAGCTATTTCATCATTAAACTCAAGAAGCGCCTTGAGCCTTAATAACTATGGAACAGGTATAAGAGATATTGGTGAAAAATCAAACAGGTTTAAAGATCCCACAGAGACTAAACATGAAGTTGACAAACACGAAGACTTTAATGATAGTCACTAAGTTATTTCAAACAACTAAAGTATCATGAAGCAAAAAACCAAAAGCAAAATTAATATATAACTAAAATAACTGTACACCCAGAATCTTAGGAATCAATTGAAACTCAGATATGATCGTACTTTATGAAAAGCAAAATATTGTCAGGTTTACACTAGTCTCTTAAAAGTTTGAGCTCTGAAATGTACAAAAAAACAAGAAAGAGAAGGGAATCTTTTCACATATTGGAGATCAAATATTATAATCAAGATAGAAGAAAGAAGATGGACAAACAATCTTTCATCAGTGCATTCACTTTCACAACATTCCCACAAGATTGAATCTTGTGCCTTTATATGACTATATACATGCAAGCCATAAACAAAATCAAAACAGATAATTAAAATGCAATCATATATTTCAATGATAAATATGAACTTGAGCATTCCCCATTTAATTTTTGAGGGACCTCATATGCAGGTAGAGAGAGTCACCTGCATTACTCGACCAGTAAATTCATCCACTATAAAAACCTCTTTGCCTCTGATTATATAGTTCACATCTCTGAGGAAAAGTTCTTTGGCTTTTATTGCATTTAATAGGTATGATGCCCACTGTTCTCGTGGGTCATATAAATCTTTTACATCCAGAATTTCCTCAGCATCTGCATAACCCTGTTCTGTAAGCAAAACTGTTTTTTGTTTCTCATCAACCTGCATGTGTCACAATATTTTAGTGAAAAGTACCTCTAGTTACCACTGAAACAGAACACCCAGAGAATGGGTCAGATTTACCAATGACAAAACATTATAACAGACACTCCTCACCCCAAAAAGAAAAAACAAAAAATTGTACAGTTTAAAGGTCTCATTGTATTTGGCTAACAGCACACTCAACTCAGACAAGAAATAGTTCATTTCACCATATTTTGTGCGAAAAAAAAATGATTACAAGAACAAATGACCCAAGGCTCCTCCCTTTTTCTAAGAATTGACATATCAAAAACTATTATATCCCAGTTAGTTGAATTCTTACAGTATAATGGATATCTTGTTCAAAAGCAGCGGCTATTTTAGCAGCTTTATAGTAACGATCACTTGGTTTTTCCGCGGTCCCTGATATAATGAGAGGAGTCCTTGCTTCATCAATCAAAATGGAATCAACCTCATCGATCACACAGTAATTAAATTTTCGCAAGACAAGTTCATCAACGCTCTGTAAGATCAAAATAAACCATCTCAGACAACCATGTGAGCACTACAAGTAATAGCATAAAAAGAGACTACAAGAGAAAGAATTACTTTCCGTGGCAAGATTATCTCTTAAGTAATCAAACCCCAGTTCACTATTTGTGACATATGTGATGTCACATAAGTAGTTTTCCTTCCTTTGTTCACTTGTCATATTTTCTGCCATCATCATTAAATGAACATCAGACATTTGACATATTTATTTAGAGTCAGGATAAGGATTAAACTTACAGATTCTCTCTTATTCGCCAATATAAGAACATCCAACGCATAATATTAAAGGAATAAAAAAAAAAAGGTAGATAACAGTTTCGTGAACATGTCGATTGAATTACGACTGGCCAAGTAAAATCATATATCATCGCATCCAAATAAGCGAAGTATGACCTATTACACCAACAGCTAGCCACCATGTTCAGGGTTATGGAAAAATCTAATTTTAAATAAAATATTGTATGTATTATAATATAATATTACCATGTTTGTGCAATTTTTTATTCGAGTTATAGGTGAGCGAGTGTAACATATAGATCGGGTGGAGATCTTAGTGTTTCAGTAAAGGCTTCAGGGTGCTTGGTGCTCACTGAGTGTACCCACTCAAGAGAAAGAGCACTAGCCAACTCATATGAGTTTTATCTTAAAACCAACTGGTGATAGCTGGAATAGCTCAATAAGTCAAATATCCACGAATTATGAGGTGAGGAACATCTCACATGTGATATCTTCAACACGCCCCCTTCCACGTGTTAGTCCTTAGTAAATCACTAATCCAGGCAGTCCACCCACTCCAAGCATGAGACTTGCTCTGATACCAGTAGATATCTCAGAAAAAGTAGTCAACATAACTGAGTTTCCATCCTAAAACCAATTTGTGATACATTGCATTGCTCACATGTTTTTAAGTTAGTGATTCTTCCGCAAAGAATTCAACGTGGGACAGCTAACATGCAACATCTTAACACTAATGAACACTAAAAGAATTAAAAGGTAAAAGATGAGTAAGACTGAAATTGCGTCAAGCAGAATTCCAACTCTTGCACAAAAAAATTGCGACAAATTAAACAATATATTGAATGTAATTGGAAAAAATATAAGCTCACACCCAGTAGATGTATAAACAAACCATGTGCAAGACGTACGCTGAATTAAGCCAACCTTCAATCCAAGAAACCGTGGAACTTGACCAACCCATTCACAATCTCTTCGAGCCAAATAGTCATTGACAGTAACAACATGAACTCCTCTCCCAGTCAATGCATTCAGAAAAGCAGGCAATATAGCAACTAATGTCTTTCCTTCTCCAGTTTTCATTTCAGCTATTTCTCCTTTGTGAAGAACCATACTACCTATTCAGAACACAGGTGAAAGAATTAAACTAGTCACTAGTAAGATAAATTACGGCATGACAGCCCCACGAAACTAGACAACCCCCCCCCCCCCCCCCCCCCTCCACGGTCAAAGGCATATTTGACGCGTATGATGAGCTTAAATGCATGCATTTGAGCTCATTGTTAAATTAAAGATGAATATATATCCAAGTAGATGAGCAACCTATCAATTGTACATCAAATGGTCGAAGGCCTAGAACCCTTTTAGAAGCTTCTCTCACCACCGCGAATGCTTCCTGCAGGAAATGAATATTGGAAGCCACGTAATGGTGAGTACATCCAGAAAAGGAAAGGACCCCAGAATTTTGAAAGGAAATTAACAGTAGAGACAAAAAGAATTCTGAATGGTATTTCAAGACAGAAAGTACCTTTTTTTTATTATTATTTATATTTTTTCAACTTAGAAAAAAACTATACCAAAAAACAAGCAAGAGTAACTGGTTTTATAAACGGGCAGCAAGAATTGAAGATGAAAGAACATACAGGTAAGAGGGAGTCCAATGATACACCGCTTCTAGCGCGTTCTTGTAAGGCGGAGGTCATTTCCCTTAATTGGGAATCGGAGAGTGAGGAAATCTCAGACTCCATTTGATTAATGAGAGATACCGTGTTTGAATAAAGTTGCCTCGTAGACTCTCCGGTGTCAGTGCCCGTACCAAATATTCCCCCGAGTAATCCACCCAACACCGCCACTGGGGCGGGGCCGGAGTTCAACCTCCTAGATACTCTACCTCTCGCTCTTCTACTGACGTTCCTTGATTTTGGGGGTATAACTGGAAGACCGAAACCCCTGGTTCTAAAAGAGGAGAACTTGGAGGAAAGAGCGGTGTCGCCGATGAAAGGGCGATGGCCAGCAACCTGTGGTACAATTGCCATGACAGTTAATAGAGAGGGGATCCTAGAATGGTCGAGTGGCGGAGAGATGAGGTCTGGAATTCACAGAAACGATAACGGCCACGTAATCGTCAACTTGCCTGTAACAATTTTGAAGAAGTGTCCGTACCACTCCCCTCCCTATTATGCTATATACTCCCTCCCGCGAAGTATATATCATGTAGCGGAGTTTAAGAAAAATTATTACTCCATTTTATGTATTGTATAAAATAAAAATGATGTATTTTAATTAATTTAATAAAAAGAGTATGTAAAGTTATTAAAATATGTGAAAAAGTGAGTATCATATTGGGATATGTGTAAAAAGTAGGTATTATTATAGGAGTAAGACTCATGTGCACCCGGGCGCACGGAGCACATTTCGTGCGTCTTTGCAATATTCATGCCCCTTTACAATTTAAACCCCTAGCAATACATAGGTTTAAATAGAATTGGATGGGGAGGGTTGTATTTTTACCATTTTTGGTAAAAGTAAAGTGTGAAATATTTTGTGGGACGAATGAAAAAGAAAAGTGTGAAATACTTGAGTATGGTGTACCACAGTGCGTATATATAAAAATAAATAAGGGAGGATTACTACTAGGTACACAAAAAAATCCTAAATTACTATGAGATACAAACATACAAAAGTATTACTACTAGGTACAAAAATATATAGTGATATTCCAATATTACCCCTATTAATGTGCTGCACATAAATATTGTGTGCAGCAAAAGTTTATGTGCAGCAAAGTGTGTGCAGCAAAAAAAGTGTGTGCAGGAAAAAAAAAGTGTGTGCAGCAAAAAAATGTGGTGGTCCGGCGGCGGCGGTCCGGCAGCTTTTCCGGCGGCGACCAGTTTTTTTTTTTTCTTTTTTTTTTTTTTGGACGAACAGTTTTTCCGGCGACCGGCTGCCGGAGCTCCGGCGGCGGCGGCGCGGCAGCTTTCCGGCGACCAGTTTTTTTTTTTTTTTTTTTTTTTTGGTGACGAACAGATTTTCCGGCTACCGGCCGCCGGAGCTCCGCCGGCGGCGACGGCGGTCCGACAGCGGCAGCGGTGGTCCAGTGGTGGGTGGAGGTTGGGGTTAGTGTTTTAAAGGTATATGGGTTTAAGGGTATATTTGGTATTTTACTTTAATATTTTGTATTAAATAATAATTATTTTAAATCAATGTATCTAGTAGTAATTATGGGTACAAAGTGTGTACCTATCAGTAATTATTTCAATAAATAAATACTCCCTCCGTCCCCAAAGTATTTCACACTTTTATTTTTCATCCGTCCCTCAAAGTATTTCATACTTCACTTTTACTAAAATTGATAAAAAATAAATTATTATAATATTCACTTTTTACACACATCCCAATATAATACTTATTTTTTTCACATCTTCCAACAACTTTACATACATTTTCCATTAAATTAACTAAAATATATATTCTCTCTTGCTTTATACATTAAAAAATAAAATTTTCTTAATCTCCGCGTACACCAATACGTAAAATACTTCTCGGGACGGAGGGAGTAAAAATTACTCATCTCGAATACATTCGCGTATTTGGTGTCACATTTGTGAGACAGTGTTAAATTATGCATATTCTATAGATAAAACATGCATAATGATTATTAAAATATGCTTTCTAAAATATGATGGATTATGCTATGATTTTAGCGTGTTATATTATGATTCATTATTAATATACTTTAAATACAAATAAGCATACTTTAGTGATGAGTCGACCTGTTTCACAACCCGTCTAAAAAAATCCATCTCACAAGAGGGTATCTCTATTATTAAACTCTGACAAAGACTTGGGTGAGATCGTCTCACGGACCCATTTATGTGAGATGGATCACCCATTAACTAAATTGAATAATTTTGAAGGGCTCTGTTTGATTGTTATGAAATTAGGAAAATTGAATAATTAGTGATACAGTAAAATTAATTGAGTTTAAAACAAATTAAAAATTTTAAAAATTAATTATGAAATGGAAATTAATTTGGCTTTGTATGTATATATATATATTTTCTATGTTTTTTATATTTCATTTATATTTTTATTATTTAAAATGTAATAATTTAAAATTTATTATTCATTTAATTTATATTTAATTTAAATATTATAATTTATAAAATTTGAAATATTTTTAAAAAGTAGTAATATTTTTTTTAATTATAAAAATACTGATAAAATAAAAGTGTTAAGTTTTCATTTAAATTATGTTATAAATAATTCATAATGTTAAAGATTTACATGAGTCTGTCTTACGAATGACTTAGGTGAGAAGGATAATAAGTTTAACTCACATGAAAAAGATAATAAGTGATAATTTTTTATAAAAAAAAAAGTGATACCCAATAAATGAAAAGTGATAATGGTGATGTACGTGAACTATTTAATGAACAATTTATGCTATAATTGAAAAGTGATAACTTAAAAAAAAATATAATAACATATTTGATAAAAAGTGATAACTAATTACGAAAGTGAATTTCACGAACAATTTATAGAATTAATAAAACGTGATAATATTTTTAATAAAAGTGATAATAAAAAAAGTAATAATTGACCAATTAAACTATTTCATGAATAATTGGTAGGACGATTTTTTTTAATATTTTTAATAAAAAGTGATATCGGATCAATGAAAAGTGATAACCGTCTAATTTTACTATTTTATAAACTATTTATAAGATGAATAAAAATGATATTTTTTTTAATAAGAAACAATATTTAATTTATAAATAGTGATAATTAATTCAATAAATTATTTTATAATTAATTTGTAAGATAAATAAAAAAGTGATAATATTTATAATAGAAAGTGATACTTGATTTTGAATTTTTAAGAATATTTTAATAATTAATAAAATTATTTATTAAAAAGAATTAAAAAAATCCTATTTTGAATGTTTACAAATTGAATTGAACACCGTGCTTCTACTTTAAAATTTTCATCTAATCATAGTTAATTAGTACTATAATCAAACTAGGCCCTTACTTTTATCCGATTACTTCTTAATTGAATTTAAAATATACCCTCCGTCCCATCAAAATGTTACCGATTGTTTTTGTGCGTAAATTAAGGAATATTATTATTTTATATGTAGTGGATAGTTGTATTAGTAGTAAGTGATGAAACATATGTGAGGACTGAGATCTTTTAGGAGTAAAAAAAATAAATGAAGACTTATGAATAAAATGCCCACTATATAATAAAATGAGGATTTTTTGTGAAAAGAAAGGAATATTTATTTTTTTGTTTATGAATAATCTGTCTCACTAATCTCTGGGCGACCTACCCATAAACCTTTGCATATTTGGAAAAAAAAAAAAAAGAAATGGATGATCACTTTGTGTCCATAAGATAAGGAAAGAGCTGATTGGAAGGCACTTCCCCTGGGATTAACACACTACCTATGTTAAAATACACACCTGAACGTTCCTTGCCGGTTCCAAACCCTAACCCTAGTCCCTCTTTCCTGTCGATGGATCATTCTGCCGAACACGAAGACCCTCGGGCAGCCGGCGCCGCCAACGGCGACAGAACCCACGTCTCCAAGAAGTCCAAGCTCTCCTTCATAACGGAATCCGAAATCCGCGAGGAATTTGCCCACCACCAACCCGGAATCGCTCGAATCAACAACGGCAGCTTTGGTAGCTGCCCGGCTTCCATCATCGCCGCTCAGAGGGGGTGGCAGCTCCGCTTCCTCCGCCAACCCGATGACTTCTTCTTCAATCACCTCCAGCGTCAAATCCTTCACTCTCGCACCCTCATCAAGGATCTTATTAACGCCGACGACGTTGATGAGGTATCAATCGTTGACAACGCTACTACTGCCGCCGCCATAGTTCTTCAGCATGTTGGTTGGGCCTTTGCAGAAGGCCGTTTCCAGAAGGGTGATGCTGTTGTTATGCTCCACTGCGCTTTTCAGGCTGTTAAGAAGTCCATCGAGGCATATGTTACTCGAGCTGGGGGCTCTGTCATTGTGGTTCACTTGCCCTTCCCCGTGAGTTCCAATGAAGAAATCATAGCGGAGTTTCGCAGAGGCTTGGCTAGAGGTAGGGCCAACGGTAAGAAAGTGCGTTTGGCGATAATTGATCATATTACATCAATGCCTTGTGTGGTGATTCCTGCTCAGGAACTGGTTAAGATTTGTAGAGAGGAGGGTGTGGAGCGTGTGTTTGTAGATGCTGCACATGCTATTGGTAATGTTCATATTGATGTGAAGAAAATTGGTGCTGATTTTTACGTTAGCAACTTGCATAAATGGTTTTTTTGTCCTCCCTCTGTTGCATTTTTGTACTGTCGGAAATCACCGCTATCGCCTGATTTGCACCACCCTGTGGTTTCACATGAATACGGGAATGGATTGGCCGTAGAGAGTGCGTGGATTGGAACGCGAGATTACAGCTCTCAGCTGGTTATTCCTGAAGTTCTGGAATTCACTAATAGGTTCGAAGGAGGCCTTGAGGGAATTCGGAGAAGGAACCACGACAAAGTAGTGGAAATGGGCCATATGTTGGCGGAGGCCTGGGGAACTAATCTTGGCTCTCCTCCTGAGATGTGTCCAAGCATGGCTATGGTTGGGTTGCCTTCTAAATTGGGAGTTAAGTGTGATGACGACGCTGTGAACTTGAGATCACATTTGAGAGACCAGTTTGGTGTGGAAGTGCCCATTCATTGTCAGGTGCCGAGAACTGGGGAGATTGGAGCTTCAGATGCGGATGGTTGCATAACTGGGTATGCCAGAATATCTCATCAAGTGTACAATACTCTTGATGATTATGTCAGGTTAAGAGGTGCAATTAATCAACTTGTACAAAATGGAGTGACTTGCGAGATGCTTCGAAGCGAATAAAGAGGTCTGTAATATCACATCATTATGGAGTCGCTGACACAAAAAAAAAAATGGCTAGTTTTTTTTTTGATGCATGTGCAATGAGTGGTTGATGAATGACAAGTACTTAATGATTTATTCTTTAATTGACAATTGGCTCGGCCCCCATCTGATGTTTCATTATGTTCCATTATCTGATAGTAGCAGTATAATTTTTCTTTTTCTATTAATTGTTAATTTCTAAAGCAGCCAGTGCGCAGTTTGTTACGGGTAGGCAAGAAACAGAGAAATCAAGGTTGAAAACACACTAAACTTCTGGTATAGATCACCTTGGCTGAATGCTTTAGAGGAGTTAATTTGAGGTGTCTCGACTTTATATGGATGCTTTAAACAACCTGAATTTAGAACCTTATCATACACCTTGTCATGTGGTATAACGTTCTGAGTTATCTATAAAAGAGTATAATGCAACTGATGGATACTTGTACCATTCCCAAGACTTAAATATTATGCCATTTAGTGATCAGATTCTTTTTAGTGCCTACAGAAAAAGAATTGACTCCCGATGTGGTAAAACTTGCTCTGAAAAAGTATCTATCTAAATGTTCCTAAATTAGTTACTATCTTTTACAATTTTAAGATGTTTAACTAGAAATGTCAGTAGTATGCATTTATTTCAGTTAAATATCTCTTGATACCAGCAAACACGATTAAGAATCTTGGTACTTATGGTAATTGGATTCTTAAATAGAGAAAGAACAACTGGATCAAGTAGAAAAATGCCTAATGCATCCCACCTGATTCAGTTGATTTGCTATAAAGTCTCATAGCTTTTAAAATGTCTCCCACTTCACTAGCTTTACATTTATCCTTCATTTCTTCCTGGTCTCTTCTTAATTCACTAATCCACAAAAATATAAGTTCTCCCGTCAATCTAGATTCTTTTGAAGTCCTAAATGTTGAAAGGACAATATGCTCAATTATGCGAGTAGGTTGTGCAGTTGCATGCTTAAATGTTGGCTTCTCCTGGAAGAACCATAGGCAAGGGGCAGTTTTAGAGCACTTTTTTTTTCTTTCTTTTTCTTACTGAACTTCGAAGTTCGAAATACTACAAGACATGCTTACTCATTTTATTGATGAATTTAGAAATATTGGATGATTGCTCATATTTTTAGGGAATGATTAATATTTTTGGAGCTTGTAAGCTCTTCAAATGCATGTTTCCCAGTGAAAAATTGGATATGATATGGTAATTTCACTCTCTGTGCTACATCTAATGCTAATCTAGTTAATAGTAATAATTTAGCTAGGAGCCTTGGAGATAGTAAGTAGTTTCTTGAATTGCTAGAAAGGAATTTTGTTCTTATCTTGTAGCCTCGTCGCATTTACCTTCAAAATTATTGATGGATGGAGTTGGTTTTGCAGCAGCATTTTTGAAAAGATAAGTGGAGGCAGTCAAATGAGTCGATCTTGGAGGACGCCACTGAATAAAGACTTGTAATGTATTGGGGGGGGGGGGGGGGGGCTGGGGAATTATTATTTATGAGAGTTAACAAGTAGAAGCTAACGTCCTAGTTTATGGGCCCAGCCTCCCAGCTTAGCTCTCTTTTTCTTCGGGTATGGGGTTCACGACAATAAATTTTGTAACAGTTTATCATTTTTTTTCTAATCTAATCCACTGGATGGGTGTGCAAGAACACATCTGGAGCAGTTGGTTTTATATTTTGAATATGCTAACAATGCCTGAAAATAGAGTAGTTGCTATTTGGAGACTTTGTGATGTTTGTTTCCGGATTGAAAGCCAGTTGGTTTTCAAAATCAACAAATAAGTTTTAGTGTACCCTTACATATACCTTACATATACACACTGCAAATTCTATAATAATACTCAACAAATTCACTTTTCATACATTCTTTCACCTTAATTAATTTTCTCACTTTTATCTCTTCCCTCTCACCCTCGCTCTTTTTTTTTTAAAAAAAAATCTTCTTATACATAAATTTAACATAAAGTTAAAATCTATCAAATTAAAATCCTAAAACAAATACATATGTTACTATTCAATTAATTTATATGTTACTATTCAATTAATTTTCAACAAATACATATGTTACTGTTCAATTAATTTCCAAATCCTACGTAAATCCAACCCAAACATTCACACTGAAATAGGAAAATGAACTAGCAAGACAAAAGTTTATGTTCATTTTAATTCAATTTATTTTATTTTAAAATATGATATATATATATATATATATATTTTAATATAAAAAAATAATTATATTAAGTATGTTTCATGAATTTAAAATATAGTGATTAAAATTATTATGATACATTATTTATTAGATACTACTTTAATATATATTATTATAATAATTTATATTAATTAGATGAGTTAATGTCTTATGTCTCCGGGTGATCAGGTGAATAAGATGTGGAGTAATAATTCGAGGTAGCAAATTTGGGGAATGATAACATTTATTAAATTTAAGTAATTTCTTTAGGGTGATGCTATTTAGATCAATTTGATCCGGATCAAATGCATTTATTCTCTCTCAAATTACTATTATAACCTTGATTGACAATTCATTTTATTTAATTTTTTAAAGATTTAATAGGCTATAAAAATTCTCTTTCCCATATTTCAAGATTTAACATTTATTATTATATATTAATACTTCTATTGAAAAATTCAAAATTTATATCTGGTTCATTATTATATACGGTTAATCTAAACATAATTATATATACTATTTAGTTATGCGTATTCATAATATATATACATAATAATTTATATATATATATATATATATATATATATATATATATATATATATATATATATTATAGGAATATGATTCCATTTGTTATAGTTATTCGTTAATTAAAACCAAGTTAATAATATAAAATAGAAATTGAAATAGCAATCTCACATTAGAGATGTTTAATTTTTATTAATAGATAAAAAATGATAATGACACAATTAACTATTTCATGAATAATTTATACTATAAATAAAAAGAAATAGAAAGTTATAATAATATTTTATAGCAAAAATGATAAAAATTTTGTAGTATCATTTTTTTTTCTGTCTTATGTAGTATAAGTTTATGTGAGAGGGTCTCACACAAGACATACCTTTTATTAAAATATGATTATTAAATAGATGAAATAAAATATTAGAGTAATTAAAATAAGATTTATTAAAGACAAAGTCTCTTGGAAGATGTTACTTATGTGAGACAATTTGTAAGACGTGTTAAAGTATGACTATTATATAGATAAAGTATGTTTAGTGTTTAAAGTATGTTTTTTAAAATATAATAATGGACATTGAATAAAGTGATTTTAGAGTGTTATAATATGATTTATTATTGACATATTTTAATTATAAATAAGGATATTTTACCTATATAATAAGCATTTTTAAGTAATGAGTCAGTATAAATGATTTATTAAAGAAAGTTTATTAAAACATGAAAATATTAAAAAAATAGTATTTTTTACTAACGGAATATCCCTTTGATAAAAATTGGTGATTTTTTGTTAGTAAAATGGTGGTTGATAAATTTTTAACAACAAAAATTCTAGTATTTTGTTCGATAAATAATTTAGTTGGTAATCGATACTAATAATTTTGTTTGTAATTTATATAATGATTATATTGGTAAAATAGCAATAAATTTTATTTTTGTTCGTAAAAATTTAATATATTCGTTGGCAATCCATTGCAAAAAGAAAATTACTACTCCCTTCGTTCCGAACTTATGTTCGCCGACACTATACATACAAAGTTTAAGAAAAGTTATTTTTTAATTGACCAAGTTTATTAATTTTTTTAGGGGTATTGTGGTATTTTTAGGTAATAAATAAATTATAAAGTATGTTATGTATGTTAGGTGGGAGTAATATTTTTGAAATTAAGATAACTTTTGAGATTGTTGGTTAGTGTAAAGTTTAATTTTTTGGATGGTAAAGACAAATATGGAACGAACGAAAAAGAAAAGTATTAATATAAGTGTGGGATAGAAGGAATATAATTTTTGTTGGTAATACATTGGAAATTATCATAAATTGAATTCTTTTAATAAAATCCATTGCTAAAAAAAAAAGTGAAGTTAAAGTATAACTCAGTAAAGTAATATACTTAGTTGAGCGACATCATATTCTAATGCATTATACTTTATTAACTCTAAAATCATATTTTAATAAATTATATGTCATATCTTAATAAATTAATCATAATATTTATATAAATAAGTTATTATAAATTTCATTCTCTACGACAAATCACTTTTAATAGGTAAATAATAAGTAAATTAAAGAAAAGTAACTGTTCCTATACCTTTTTATATATATTTTTAATTTAAATAATGATAATTAGGTTATTTTATTAATTTAAAATAAAAGACGGGTTATTTGTGAGACGGGTCGACCCATCATTAAAGTATGTCTATTGTTGTATAGATAAAGTATGATTATTTGCAGTTAGAGTATGTTAATAATAAATCAAATTATAACACACTAAAATCATATTTTAATGTATAATTCAACATAATTTAGAAAACATATTTTAACAACGATTAAACATTCTTTATCTAAATAATAGTCTAAATAATAGGCATACTTAATATGTCTCACAAAACGTCTCACTAGAGAATTTATCATACTATATACTAATCTATTAGTGAGATGTGTGGGTTCATGGAGAGAGAAGTAATTAATTTATGTGGGTCCCATATTCTAAAAAGGAAAATGTAACCATTGAGATGGGACGCTCAAAATGAAAATATGTAACTATTAGGATGAGACGGATGGAGTATAAAAGTAAAAGTATTTAAAAAACAATTTTTAGAACAAACAACAAGTGATAACATTAATAATAAAGTATTTTAATTTGTTGTTGGTTGAAGATATAATAATATTTTAGAGTTAAACTTCAGTGTACATTGTGCACCAGTGCTCTTGGATAATTTATACCATTAAATTAGATTTAATTTAATTCTACTAACCACTAAATAAAATAAAATATTTAAAATTAAATAAAATAACCACCCACAACTCTTTAATATTTACCTTATAAATTCTCGTGTGTCACCAGTGCGCCCCATAATAGTTGTATTAGTGTTGTATGTGTTTAGTGTTGTATGTATTTAGTAAGAATATATTAATTATTTGGTGTAAGTTCCAAATTAAAAATATTTAAAGATTGAAATGAGATAAACGACTATATATAAAAAATAATAAATGAATAATAATATGTGATAACATGAAAATTTTCATAAATTAATTTTAGAATGGATGAAAATAAAATTTCATTAATAGTAGTAGATTAAGTTTGATGGATTAATAGTAGTAGATTAATAGATTTGTGGATCTGTAATATTATCTCATCCAATATTCCCGTATATATATTTTTAAGTTTTAAATTATTCAAATATAAATATTTATATATATAAAAAATAAAATTATAAATTAGACTATTAAAGGCTACGATATTATAAATAATTTTAAATATAGCATGTTAATATCAAAATTTATTTATAAAAATATCAATATTTTAAAATATAATTATTTTAATTTCTATTTTTAATAAATTTTTTATATATATAATAAAATTTGCAAAACATTGTAGTCGAATGTTAACTTATTTTGTAATCATTTTTTTTATAATATATATAAATGAACAAAAGTATAAGAAATTGTAAAATAATTTAAAAAATATTTCATTTTTTATTTGTAATATCCTTGTAAAAGAATCTGTAAAAGAATTCGAAAGATTATAAAATCCTTATATCGATGACTTATTTCATTTTATATTTGTAATCCTTTTTTTTTTTATACTTTTATATATATATATATATATATATATATATATATAAATAAATGCAATTCAAGAATTTTGAAAAATCAATTTGTAAAAGAATTTGAAAAGTCATTACAAAAAGAAAAATAAAAAATAAATAAGTATATCAATCGTTATGGAGCATGGATGTGATTTGCGTCAGCAACCATGGATGGTGTTAATGATTAAGAGGCTAGAAGAAATCTTATGGAACAGTTGTTTGGTTCAAGCGAGGAAGATAGTTTCATGGAAGAAGACGTGGAAAATCATCAAAATGCTAGTATAAACGAAAATGCACACATTGAAGAAGAAGAAGAACCGATCAATTTGAATTTTGAGGAAGGCATAGAAGAAAATGCTGATTTGAATTTGGAAGAAGGTCCATTACAGGTCAGGCATTTCCTAATATCACCACGTTGTTTAATGTTTACAAAGAACATGCAAAGTTAAAGGGTTTCAGTATTGTAAAAAAAATCTGCTAGTAAAGGAAATAGTGACCATTACATTTATCAGACAATTAGCTGTGATAGAGGAAGAAAGTCGGATGCTAAAAAATCATCAAAAAAAATCAATTGTCCAGCAAAAATTAGTGCAATTTTAAAAGACAATGTGTGGTTGGTTTCTAAAAGAGTTGATAAAGCAATGAATGAATTCAAGTCCATTGTCTATAATAGTTTCACCATTCAAACTTTTGAGACAAGTTGGAATGAATTTGTTCAAAAATATAATTTGGAGAATAATTCATGGTTGATTAAGCTTTATGATGAGAGAGATAGATGGGTACCTGTTTATTTAAAGCATATATTTTGGGTTGGTATGAATTCTACACAGAGAAGTGAAGGTATGCATGTTTATTTTGATGGTTATGTGCACTCAAGAAGTACATTGAAGCAATTCGTGGAACAATATGAAATTGCAATTAGTGCCAAAACGGAGAAAGAGTTTCTCTCAGATTTTAAATCGATGCACAAAGTGATTAATTGTGTATCAAATTTTGAATGGGAACGTCAATTTCAATGTTCATTCACAAATTCGATGTTTGAGTTGGTTCAAGAGGAAATCAAGCGGTTGATGTATTGCCATTTAATTCCAGCAGTTGATGGAGTAGAAATGCAAGATGGTGTTGAAAAACACAAAATAATGGAAAGTTGTATGACATATAATGGATCTTTTATAGAGGTTGAGCATACAGTTGAGTTTAGAGAAGTTGGACAGTATTTCAACTGCACATGCAAGAAATTCGAATCAAGTAGATTACTTTGCTGCCATATCTTCAAGTTCATGTCCCTTAAAAATATAAGGAATATCAATGATAGGTACATTATCAGAAGGTGGAGAAAAGATATGCATCGTCCCCATACAAAGATTTTCTTTCGCGGAGGTTATCCCCATATGACTGAAGAATATAAAAAATTCAGAGAGGTGGAATATACTTTTCAAGAATGCACTGATTTGTCAATGGGTTCTATGGTGAAAATTGAGCATGTCAAAAAATATTTGGAGTCTCTAAAGAAAGATCTGCTAAATTGGGATGACAATATGCACGGTGAAGAATGCACCAATCAAAGTGTGAGAGCTACAAATAATGTCCATGACACACAAATTCATGATTCAGTTATAGTTAGTAGTCGTGGAAGGCCGCGCTCAAACAGATATAGAGGAAGACATGAAATTTATCGTGGAAGACACGAGGGTCGTAGAGGACAAGATGGTGGAGCTACAAACATGAACTTGAATGAAACTCAAAATGGAGTTGTTGCCCTTAGTCAAGAATCTGATCGTGGAACACGAAGGCGTAGAGGACAAAGTAGTTGCCCTACAAACCAAGGGCATATAAGGAATGAGGTACAATATTATTTTTTGTTAACTGTCATGGATTACATATCTAATATATAACTTCTTTTTTTTATTGGGTATGTAATAGTTAAACATGAACCTTGAGTTTAATGAAGTCGCTGCCCTTAGCCAAGAATTTAATCGTGGAAGACGAGGGGGCCGTAGAGGACAACGAACAAATCAAATTTATACCGGGCTAAGGGATGAGGTACAATATTTTTTTTAAATTGAATATAATGTAATACAAATATGACATAAAGCTTATTTTTTTACATTATTTTGTATGTAACAGTTAAACGTCGACTCAAACGAAATTCAAATTGAAACTGTTGCCCTCAGCCAAGAATCTGGTCCTGGAAATCATGGAGAGGATAATTTAGCTAGCTGGTTTAGTTTATAAATACTTATTTTATTTGAAAGATTTTGGATGTGATGATGTTGCCTAATTAAATTCTGTATTCACCGTGGACTTCTAAGCGGGCATTTTGATATTCGTCTCACGAATTAAGATTTGTAAGATGATCTCGTACAAGTCTTTGCTTTATATTGTGTATAAAATCGTCTCATGGATCTCCTTCCATTAGATAGATTATCCACCTGGGTGCACCCTAAGATGGGGTGCACATACTTTAAAAAACATATTCAAATATAAACAAAAACATATATAATTATGAACAAAAATGTATATAATTAATTATTAATAATGATAATCTATATCCATATTGATAAACGATTACTTGGAATAATTTTTAATTGATAATAATAATTCATTTCATAGAATATTATAAGCCATGCAGAAACAAAATTACTATATATTAAAAAAAATGATAATTGAACGATTGATAAATAACAATTCGGAATAATTTTTCATTAATAATGATAATCCATATCCAGATTGATAAACGATTACTTAGAATAATTTTTAATCGATAATAATAATAATAATTCATTTCATAGAATATTATAAGCCATTTATCACTGAAAAGTGATTCATAATATTAAAGGCTGATAGAAGCAGCTGAAGAGGTATCACCCTCATCTTCATAGGCTTGTAGAAGGAGCTGAAGAGTTATCACCCTCATCTTCATCTGATGATATGTTTATAACTGGAATTTTAGCTTCTTCATCTTTGACATATTTCGCTGCTTCCAGAAAGAGCTCGTACAAATTCAATAATGGAGGCTCTTTCAACAGAATCTTACGTGTATCTTCTTCACAAAATTGCTTTATCTCTCTCGTGAACATCTCTTTGATGTCTTTTTTAAGATCATCCATTTGATCTCTCACTGAATTGTATAAAGCTTCTAGTGAACTTGGTGAAGGTGCAACATCCCATTCACGGAATCTTTTGGATGATGAAGGGGGTGTGTGAGCCATTTTTTTAACTTTGTGGTTGTATATGTGTGTGTGTGTTTTTTATAAGTATATATAAGGTTTAAAAAAAAATTGGTAGGATGAAAAAATTAATGTAGATGGCTCTTCAACTTTTTATTCTTTATAATAATAATAATGATACATTTAAGATTCAATGTAGAGTGAATCTGCTACGCCACTTCATCTATTCAAATCAATTTTATTTACAAAAATAAATATGAGTTATGGGGTTGAAAATTTTTCTTAATATTTTTTATAATAATTTTTTTTAATAATACTTAATCACCTAACATTTTAAAAATATTTTAAAACATAATGAATTCATTAATAAATTAAAATATTTGCTAGGCAACATTTGCAAGAGACCGACTTACAAGGGATGGCTACGAGCACCCACTTATTTTGTGTACCGACAACCCATATTCGATTGAAAAGATGAAGTATTTTTTATTAGAATATTATCACTTTATATTCGTGTAGAATGCATTTGTGAAAGACAACTGTTAAATCATCAATGGAGTAGTGCACTCGAATAAATTCAGATGTATCGTGGGGTATATTATTTCAATTACAAAAATTATCTTAGATATGATAATTGATTTGGTGGTTAAAATTTTTATAAATCATAAACTTGATTTACTCCAACTCGTAACATATGAGAAGCTCTGTATAGCCAATCCATTTGTGAAGAAAAATAAGAAAATTTTCCTTTAATGAATGGGTAAATATTTTCCCATATAACATAGTACAGTGAACGATCTCAAATAAATATAGGTCTTTTAATAAAAAGCAATATATACTCGATTTGATCAATTTTATCAATAATTAATAAGAGGAATAAAATATTGAAATATTTTAATTCATTTTAATAATTTAAATTAATCAACAAAATTAGTAATTTTAAAACGTTTTATTGAAAAGAGAAAAAAAGAACATAAAATATAAATGTTTCATTGGAAAGAGAATATAAATTAGTATTATTTTAATTTTAGACAAGATATCTAAAATGAATAATTTGATATATATAATATACAGAGATTCACTTAATATGATTTAAATTATACAATATTTATGATGTAGAGATTCAATGTACAGAATAATAAATGCAAAGTGATAATCATATTAAAATTGAATAAAAAAATAATTATAAACATAAGGGTATTTTTGACATAAGATATTATTAATGTTGTGAAATGGACTATTATAGCCCTATTGAGTTGGATCAAATTGATCTGTTTAGATTAACCCATTTCGTTATGGGGAAGCTATTTGCACCCCAAATTTACTAAACATACCCCACTAATTAATAAGTCTAAAATATATCTTACTAAGAAGACATAAATACCCTTATAAAATTATTAATTAAAATTTCCATTATTCTTATCCCAATAATTTCAACTCATTCTAAAACTACCCCAATACCATATTATCAGAGCGTTTTTTTGCCATATTCAGCCAACTTCTCTTTTCTGTTCATGCTTGTGATTAATTCTCCACAAACTTAAATTAGCCTTTTTTTCTCTAATTCTTTCTTTCTCCACTAAGCCGATCAACGAAACAATGTTCCGTCTATATGCGAATAATATGGAACAGTTGGTATTGTTGTACGAATAAGCTTTGTTTGATTTCTAAAGTTTAATACAAATTAGATGTTCGGTTCCAATATACGAACACTGATTCAAAACCACCACTATCATTGCACCAAACTCCCCTAATTAATTCTCGTGCACCAATTACTCCCACAGCAACTAAAATTCAACTAAGCCCACATAAAATTGATTAATTATTTTAATTTCAAATCAAATCAAAACTAAATTTAGAAAAAGAAAAAGAAAAAAAATGTAAAGTAGATAGAACACTTGGTGCCCAAGCATAATGTTTCAATTAAATTTTGATGTAGGTGGAAGACGTTCCTTCCGGATGTTGTTCTTTATTCGCGTTCTTGGCGTGAGTTTAGCGATCGGATTGTAATTGGTGTTTACAATTGGTTTGAATATCTTGTGAGTGGTGTTTACTCTTGGATTGAACATATGAATAGGTATAAATTAAAGGATAAAAATGTTGTGGGGGTGCATTTAATATTTTGGTAAGCTAAATAATTTTGGGGTATAAAAAGGGATTTGAGGATAAAAATGTCAAAGATGGTTTATGCTTAGTAAAACATATATATATGTTTTAAGATTATATTGGGGTATATTTAGTAATAGGGGTATGAATAGTAAAATTGGGGTGCGAATGGTCGGGTACTACCATTGGTGTCAAGTAGTATCAATTCCTTAAAAAAAAAAAGAATAAAGATTTGCTACCATTCATTGGAGATAAATGTGATTATCAATTATTTTTATAAATCTTATAATTAAGATTTTATAAATGCATCCTAATAAATCTCCAATAATTAATGAAGCACGTAAAAATTCAGACTGTGATAGGTGGTCAAACACCTAAGCCACTATACAACACACAGGACAAGACTGAAGTCCCCCAGGTCTGCCTTGCTAATGCCGAGCTCTCATTGCCAAAGGTGAGTTCGGCCCTTCCATGCTCTCTACGCCAGAGGTGGAGTCGGCCTCCCAAACTCTCCATGCGCTCGGCCTCCCAAGCTCTCCAAGCGCTCGGCCCTTCCATGCTCTCCACGCCAGAGGTGGAGTCGGCCTCTCCAAGCTTTCCATGCCAGAGGTGAGCTCGGCCTCTCCAAGCTCTTCATGCCACCAGAGGTGAGCTCGGCCTCTCCAAGCTCTCCATGCCACCAGAGGCGAGCTCGGCCTCTCCAAGCTTTTCACGCGCTTGGCCCTTACGAGCTCTTCTTGCTAAAGTCGAGCCCTGTCTTGCCGAGGTCTTTCAGAGTTAGAGTCCTTAGGATAGCTAGTGGATGACTTGTCAAGTCATCTATTACATCATTGTCAAGCTTTTCCATCTCCCAAAGAAACCTTTCACAACCTCAAAGGTCAAAGAGCAAGATTTGTATCTCCTGCATTTAATGTCCACTTGCTACTAGTCTATAACCTCTATTGCTAGAATAGTAGGCTCACCCCACTTGTATAATAGGGGAGCCGCACCTTCATCTTCAGGGAGGGAGTTCCATCCTCACCTTCATCTTCAACCTCAAGCTCACCTGTATCTTCACCATCATCACCACTGCAAAGGAGAATTATCCTCCACCACAACAAAAAAAATCATAGAAAGAAACAAACTCTCTACTTTAAACTCCTACAAACGTGGGAGGAATTCTTGTGTTCTTCTTCTTCTATTCTTTCTTCATATTATGTTAGGTTAGTCCAATTAAACCATATAACAGCCACATTAAACACTCACCTCACCCATCAAAAATCGACTATCTACACAGAGCATAACGTTTTTAGTCATTAAATTAAATTTTTAATCTGCCTTTGGTTGAATTAAATAAATTTATTAAAAAAATCACATTACAATACATATAAAAATGCTACTTCGATGATTCATTTGATAGGTAAAATAAGATAATAGTGTATATATAATAATTGAGATTTAATCAAAGATAAGAATACGTAATATGAAAAGTGAATATTGTTTGATTAGAAGTATTAAAATTGATATAAAAAAATTTAGATGTTTGGTAGGAGATATAGAAATCATATTAAATGCTCAAAATACTTTTATAACCATTATTTATATACTCCCTCCGTCCCTAGGTAAGAGTCTCATTTTACTATTTTGGTTGTCCCACTCAAAGGATCCCATTTATTTTTTTGGACATATGAGACCTACCCACACCCACTAATACAATTAAAACATGGAGCCCACATACCCACTAATACAATTACCCACTACACATTAAAAAATAATACTCTTTAATCCACGTGCCCAAAAGCAAATGAGACTCCTACTAAGGGACGAATATTTATTTGCAACTTTACATGTTCCTAAGTTTCCAAAATCCCAAGAAGCACCATTCCTCATAATTTCTCACTAAAATCTATCAATTCCTCAAAGAAGCACGATTCCAAGTTCTCAAACTTTTGCAATTCCTCACAAAAGTTTTCCGACTTTCACAATTCCTCACAAACCTGTTGTTGTGCGCCCTCCACATTGCATCGTCTCAGCAAATTCGAAATTTGAAATTAAAGTGAATTGAAGCATTGAAAATCTCCGATTTGCGCCGCAGCTTCACCGCCACCAGTGTTTTTGTGAAAGAAGGCCCAAATTCGAAATCTGAAATTGGAGTGAAGTGAATATATTTTTGTTCTTGCTGAGAGGATGACTTTCCCATCTACATTATCCAATTTGATGTGAGAACAAAGCTTTCCTATGTGATATTTCTCCGACTGAATGTGTGATGAAGGTGAGTTGGAGAGGAGGGGCCATATGATTGGGAATTGGGCGCGAGTAAATATTGGTTCCAGAATTTTTTTTTTTATTTGAAGCATTATAAAAGTCAAGGACAAATTAGTAATTACATACTCTTATCTCACGACACTGTTGAGTCTTTAATACTAAAATATTGCAATTCTGGCCGTATAATTTTGTTGAAGGGAATAGTGTATTGCACCGGGGTGGGACCGGGCCTGAAGAAAACTACAGGGCCCCTCTAGAAAAATCTATGTTCTACACTTTAAAATACCGTATAAATGATGTGATTTTGCCCGTAATATGGGCAACCAAACAAGCCGCGAGAGAACAACACAACTCCTCTATTGTTTGTACCAAGTCTCGCCCCACATCAATTTATAGGTTATCCTGAGCGAATAGCCACTGTGCAGTCTCTCCTGCGCCAGCGGGATGGCTGATGATGAGGTGCCACCGCCAATCAGGCTTATGAATTTCGTTTCCGAAGACCAGGTTCGTAATGTTATTAATTAATTAATTATTCCTTTATTTTCTTAAGTAGCAGTAAATTATGAATGATTTCAGTTGGCAGACGCTAGGAGGAGCCGGGGACCTCGAGTCGAAGATGGTACTGCTCAGAGAGATAGGCCTCTTTACGAGGTACGCTTTCCCCTATGTATGGAGTTTTTACCTTTCCAATTTTTAGGGTTGAATAGATGACCTTTTGTGCGATCAACTTTTGGCATGCCATAACCTATTTGAGTTTGGTGTGAACTCAATTAGAGAAATTTCTGCTGAAAAACAGATTTCCTTCCCCTCCTACCATAATTGAGTTTTACTATCTCTTTGATTTGAAATTTACAGATTTTAAAGGAAAATAAGGATAAGAAAGATGCTGAATTCAATGAACGGTTCAAGCACAGTAAGTTCTCGACTTATGCTCTTCAATATTAAATATGCATTTGCTCTAGTTATTGTAATTGTTTAGACAAAATATTATCTTCCCTTGGAAATACCTTGTAGTTTTGTATTGAGAACGGCAGCAATAAACCCGAAGAGTAACACTGTTATACACTTTACTAGTCTACTTGGAAAATCTTTACTCCTTGAATTTACATTGCAATATCTTAGGGGTTATATAACCTGCACAAGTCTGACTTCATTAATTAATTTCAAAACACTTATCCTTTGCAGGGCCACCGAAAGCTCTGGACGAAGATGAGACTGAATTTCTTGAAAAACTGGAAATGGTGAGCCTATGTTGCTTCCTGCTGTTGACTTGCTAGTTTTTACTCTAATTAGGACCTAGGAATTTGCTTGAGTGGAAACCAGCCTTTCATCCACTTCCCTCAACCTATCTTCTTGTTGAATCTCCATGGCACACACTTGAGATCGTGTTCCCTGATATTTGATAGAGATTCTCGAAGGGGTGCAATCTGGACATATTTGCTGAAGAAACCATACTACAGATTCTCAACAGAAGCATTTATGTTCTAAATTTAGACCTCAAAAAACTTCAGTTTGCCAAATTGATTCACCTAACCTCAAATTATACTCTTATACCACTTCAGTTTGCCAATATTTTATATAGTTCGATTGTTGATGATTCCCAATGTCCCAGCTCTACGGTGAAATGACCCCTAATCCAGGTTGGTGGCCTTGGGGCAAAAACTGCCTCTCTCCTTGGGTGACTGAACCCGCTTTTAGGAAATTAGAGTAAGGATCTCTGTCATCATTGGTGCTGCTGCTTCCCCAGCATAGCAGCTTAGAATTTGATGAATGTAGTAACAAATTGAAAATGATTAAGAAATAAAGTGGGAATTAGATATCACTTTTATGTTAGGCTGCAGCTTAGAAATTGATGAATGTAAGATGCTTTATATTAAAATAGAGCAATTCTATTTTCCTCTTTTAGTGGCTCTTTTTATCCAGTTTTCCCCATGTGCATCTGAGTTTTACATATGAATGTGTGAAGGAAATTGGTACATGCTTTCTTCTAACTACTGTAGGTATTAGCCTGTTCATGCTAGTCTCTATTTTTGCTTTTGATCACTCCTTACAGTCCAGGAGGGAATATGAGCGGCAAATTGCAGATGAAGAAGAACAACATCTCCTTAGTTTTCAGGTGTTCCTCATACAATCTCTGCCTCATCATTTGATATTATTTCTAAAAGTAACAACGAATCAAATTATTTTCATCTGTATAATTGGCTTTCAGGCAGCAGTTGCTTCACAATACAATGCTCTACATGAGCTAAAGGATACGCCCTCAGCTCCACAAAGTCAGGTGATTGCACTTATGTGCTTATGCATCTTTATATTTAACAATTTTTCTTCTTTAAAATTCCATTGGTGAGCAGGGAAACCATTGGTCTGACTGCAATCTCTAGAGCATCATCAAGTCTAATAACATAAACGGTTTATTTGTTCTATGTTCAGATTTGTTCTAGTGTGGAGCATCATCAAATTTTAGGCTCAGACATGTTCATTAAGTCTTTTAGGTATTTTGATAGAAAGCTGGAATTTATGGAAGAACACATGCTTGCATAAACATCAAAGATATGGTAAATACAAAATATCGAAGTAGAGGAAGATGAAGTAAAGCTGTCGAAGCAATTAGGTCTAGTGTGGAACATGCAGTGAGCAACTATTTTAACGCGTTAGGCATGTCTGTGAAGAGCTAAACAGTTAATGCAAGTTCTTGGTTCAGAAATGCATAATCTGAGGCTAGTTATCAGAACAGCAAGGTTTTTGTGACAAAAAATTGACAGGAAAGAAAATTCTGGAATCACAGAAGAGAGAGGGGGGGAAAACTTTTCACAAAGTGAAAAAATATTCACTCTCTGTGTGTTGTTATAACCCAAGAGTATCTCAATTAGTATACTTTCTTTTCACAAAGTGAAAAATATTCACTCTCTGTGTGAGGAGATAATGCGGTGTTTTAGTTTTAGGGTTTAGGGTGAGAACGATTTAAGGAGATGATGCAGTTTTTAGTTGTAGAGTTGTCTTACAAGGGTTTAGGGTTTATGGTTTTGGGGATTTAGCCAAGTTTTGTCAAAATCCTTAACTGTTCATATTGGGAATTAAGATGGTTGGTATTTAGTTTCATAATTTCCCTGTTTAATTGTTTTAGGATGAGTTCCCTGTTAGAGCAGTTTTTCCCCATTAGTGCAACTTCATGCTGATGATTTTGATTATTTCTTGTGTAGGATAAAACCTCAGTTGTAGGAAAGAAGAACCCTCCGCATCATCCCTTGGGCACGGTAATCAAAGTGAAGCCCCAAGCTAAGAAAGCAAAAGTGGAAACGCCAATTGTGGCAAAAGGGAGTCTGGAGAAGGAAGCCAGGAGCACCACAAAAGTAGACACCCTGAGTAGTGATGCATCCAGGCGTGTGGCTTTGAGTGGTTTGGTTTCATATAGTGACGAGAGTGATGAGGATGAATGAAGCAATGTTTTTCGTTTGTTTCAATTACTTCTCTAAGTTTGTTTAAATTAATTAAGTCGCCTAGCTGCATTGGAATGTGCTTGACTGCCTTTGAACAGGAGTCAGGGTAATACATGTAGTGTTAACTTTATAGGCCCATAAATTGATAGGTATTCGTACAAGTATGTCATCCACGATGTCTTGTTGCTCGAATTGCGATGCCTGACATTTACTCTTGATCAAAATAGCGTGGGTGTCTCTCTATGAAATAGCTCGTTAAAGTTACCAAGAGGAAGGGCGAAAGTAAGTGAAGCATAATTAAAAGTACTGTACTTTATGAAGAGGAAGCAGCAGTGACGTGGAGTGCGAGTAACGAAGCGTAAAACCCATCTTTTATGTTGATTAGATCGTCGTGCTTTCCTTTCTCAACTATGACTTCATTTTTCACGACAGCTATAAGATTGGCAGCCTTGATTGTTGATAACCTGTGAGCCACAATGACAGTAGTTCGATTGACCATAACCCGGTCGAGCGCATCTTGGACAACCCTCTCTGACTCAGCATCCAGAGCACTCGTTGCCTCGTCTAGTAATAGAATCTTGGGACACTTCACTATGGCACGTGCGATGGCAACGCGCTGCTTTTGCCCACCGGACAGCTGAACTCCTCTCTCCCCCACCATTGTATCGTATCCATTAGCCAATCCACTGATGAATTTGTGGGCATTTGCTAGCTCAGCAGCGGCTATGATTTCAGCCTCTGTGGCATCACCTTCCTTTCCATAGGCAATGTTAGCACGGATGGTGTCGTTGAACAAAATAGGTTCTTGGCTGACCAGCCCCATCTGCTGCCTCAGCCATTTCAGTTGGAACTTGTGAATGTCTACACCGTCAAGTGTTATATGACCAGATTCAGGATTGTAGAATCTTTGCAGTAATGATATTACCGTTGATTTACCACTACCGCTCTCCCCAACTAAAGCAGCTGTCTGAAACATCGCATTCACACAACATACCTAAATGAAGAAAGAAGAAGAAGAATGGATATAACTGAGTTGAACGATACCTTGCCACTGCGCATAGTCAGGCTCAGGTCCCTGAATACCTGAATATCAGGCCTTGTTGGGTACTTGAAACTCACACGTCTTAGTTCGATTTCTCCCTTCACACTGTCTAGCTTCACGCTAGATTCATCACTTGGATCAATCTTGGATTCTCTATCAAGTATGGCAAATACTGAAGCAGCTGCACTTTTGGCTTTGGTTGAATCTGGAGCCAATGAACTCGACTGGGAGATTGCTATTGCTGCCATCGTTAGAGCGAAGAAAACCTGCAGGATTTTATGATGGTGATGCGGATCAATTGCGTTCAACAAGAGCATTATAGTGCGTGCAACTTACGCGGAATACATCCGTAAATGTGATTTTGCCATCCTCAACGAGTCGAGCTCCAGCATAGAAGCTTGTAGCATAGACCAGTGTGAATAAGATAAACCAAAGCCTACTCCACTAACCAATCCTTGTTTGATCCCAGTTTTCCTAGGCCCTTCACACTTGAGTTTGTACATGCCCATAACTTTGTCTTCCGCGCAGAAGGAGGCGACCGTTCTTATACTGCCCACGGCATCATTAGCCACTTGACTCGCTTCTTCATACATCACCTGCAACCACCAGCATCCATAGAAATTCAAATACTACACCTACACACACACACACACGCAGGATGAAAAGAAAAGCATGTAGCAAACCTTTGCGTCTGCACTGAAGCCTTTCATGAACATGATCTGTGCATACCCAGCGAGTCCTATGAGAGGTACCATAGCAAGTATGATGAGTGCCAACTGCCAACTAGCTTGGAAAGCAATAGCTAGTCCAACGATTGCAGAGGATAAATCTTGAACCGACTGCCCGAGTGCGTCCCCAACTAGAGCACGAACACTGGCAGCATCAGAAGACAGTCTAGCTCCTATTGCTCCACTCGAGTGTCCAGGCTCGTCAAACCAACCTACTTCCATGTTCACCACCTTCTGGAAGCACATCAACCTAATTCTCCTTATTAACTTATTCCCCGCCACACCAAAGAAATAGGTCCTGGCTGGATACGCGATCAACGACGCCACCCCTAGGGCCACAAATATCAAGGCCCAAAACCTCGAGTCCTTGCGTAATTTATGCGGCGTCTCGAAAAAGGTTTTGATCACGCTAGAAATCAATATTCCAAAAAGGGGCATGATTGCACCATTAACGATGGCTGATATAGCTCCCAATATCAGCACTGGAATCTCTGGCTTGTTGAGAGACGCAAGGCGGGCAATGGGGATCGAAGGAGGCTTTTCATCAGTGTTGGCACTTTCCAAGGGTGGGTTGAGCGTTGCAGCAGGCAGACCAAAATTAGATAAGGATAGTGATTGCCGATGACTGCTGCTTCCAATGTCGGAGGATCCTCTACTAATGGAGCGCTTGAACGACAATTTCTTACTTGAATCCCTGCTCATTGACCTTTCTTTATCTTTATTATTATTGCTCTCCAGTTCCTTGGACCTGTTATTTTCTTCTTGTAAGCGTATTAGTTGAGAGTATGCCCCTTCAGGATCCTGGAGTAGCTCATCATGCGTTCCTAATTCATATCATATTTGGGGTGAGACCGATTGAGCCGAGTATAAATATAAATAAACACACAACAAATGGAGTACCTTTTTCAACCATCTTTCCTTGATGAATGACCGCAATCGTATCAGCATTCCTAACAGTGGTAAGACGATGTGCAACGATCACAGTTGTTCTGTTTACCATAATCCTGTCTAATGCCTCCTGCACCACTCTCTCCGATTCGGCATCCAGTGCACTTGTAGCCTCATCTAAAAGTAAAATTCTGGGGTCCTTGAGAATAGCTCTAGCTATGGCCACTCTCTGTTTCTGTCCTCCAGACCGTTGTATCAATTCCCTACATAAATCAATAGCATATGAATACTTGAAAATTATGGAGTAGTATGTATGAATGAAGAAGGAATTCGACTCACCTGGGGAAGCTTATCAATGAATTTAGCAGCATTGGCTAGTTCAGCAGCCACTCTAATCTCGTCGTTAGTTGCACCTTCCTTGCCATATGCAATGTTATCCTTAATGCTACCTGTGAAGAGCACAGGTTCTTGGCTAACTAGACCAATCTTGGACCTAATCCACCTCAGCTGGAACTCTTTAACATTGATTCCATCTATTAGCACCTCCCCATCTTGTGGGTCATAAAATCTCTCTATCAAACTTATCACTGTGGATTTTCCACTCCCGCTCTGTCCAACCAAAGCTGCCGTTGACCCGCTGCAGACAAATAGAGAAAATCCTCTGAATATTAGCTCATCTGGTCTAGCTGGATAGCTAAAATAGACATCTCTTAGTTCGATGTCCCCACGAATGTCCTGGAGAACTTTCCCCCTAGTATCGTACGAATCAATTTCTGGTATCCTGTTTATGGTCTCAAACATCTTGAAAGCTGCAGCTTGGCCTGCTGCAAATGCGGACATGCAGGGAGACGCCTGTCCAAGGGACCTGGAACCAAGAATAACAGACATATTATTACACAATCAAATCAAGAATGACTCTTATTTTCATGCTGCAGCTTAAGGCCTTGTTACTCACATGGAACCAGTCAAGACAGCAATAATCACATTGAGTACTTCACCACCAGTGTAGCCCTTCTCCAGGATCATTTTTGCACCGTACCAGATGGCCAGACCATAACTGCAGAATATAATGCACATTACGGCTCCAAACCCCAATCCGGTAGCCCATCCTTCTTGCACACCTGATTTGTAGGCCTTGGTAAGGGACTTCTCGAAGTCAGCCACAGCACGTTTTTCCCCAGTAAATGAGGCAACCTGCAGGATAACTGGTACTATTCAGTATATATGGATATAACTGAAGTCAAAATGACAGCAGCTAACTAACTAACGTACGGTTCTAATGGACCCAATTGTCTGCTCTACCACATTTGCAGCCTTGGCATACGCATTTTGGCCTTGCGATGCCATCTTGGATAGGACAAGAGCCATGAGTCCACCGGATACGACCATTGGAGGAATGGCTGATAGCATGACAAGGGTAAGAAGCCATCCTTTAATAAATGCAATCACAAACCCTCCCAGAAACGTCGCTACCAGCTGTATAAACTTTCCCACCTTCTCACCCATGGCATCTTGAATTAGTACAGTATCGCCCGACATTCTTCCTACCACTTCTCCAGTATTAGTTTCCTTATCAAAGAAAGAAACATCTTGCCGTAGAATTGTTTTCAAATAAAGACTCCTAATTCGTGCCGCCTGTCTTTCGCCGGTGATCATCCAAAAACCAACCTCTAGGATAACATTGAATAATTAGATTGGAGCACCAAAATAGGCCAGTAAATTTTTTTACTTCCAAGACTTGAGTCTACTTACGAAGAAATGCGGCCACACCACATCCCAGAGCCAAGTACACGAACTTTAGAGCAACCTACATTTTGGTTCAAACAAAGCTGTGAACATCAGCACAAAAGATATAGGAGTATGTATGTGTGCAGTACCCTACCCTAGCCCCAAAAGAAAAGGAGAGAGGAAAAAAAAAAAACTGTAGAACATCAGATAGTCGTCTACCTTAGAAACCACTTTAACAACTTGTTTGTTGTTTTGGTTGTCCCCAAAAGAATCAATGAGCTCCCCAAAAAGGACAGTCATAAGAGGAAGGGACATGCCGTTGCCGATTGCTCCAATGGAACCAATAATCATCAAAATCCTGTCCGTGGAATCGGCGAAGGCAAACAGCTTATACAGCGGCACCGTATTTGCCATCTCTTTCTTCTCCTCTGAATCCTCTGTGCTGCTCCGGTTTCCAGATGTAGATGCGCCAGGCCCAGACATACTAACAATTTTCATACCACACTAATTACTCACGGATTAAACTTAGCAGCCACCCAACAACTGAATTGCTAATCTGTTTTCATTTTCGATCTTAAGCTAACTCTGAGGATTGAGATCCTAATAGTAGATCTAATCTTATTATGCTACCACTACCACTACCACCCTAATACCAAACTCCATCTTCCTTTTCTTTTCCTTCCACAAATGTATCGATAAATTATAATTTGACTCGATAACACACACACACACACAAAATCCAATTGAAGAGGCAGAGAATTTGTCAGTTGAAAAGAGATGAAAGTGCAGGTCATGAGCAGAATTAAAGAGGCTTCTTTAACAGGAAAGTAGAAAAGCACATACAAGAGAGAGAGGGCACACATGGCTTAAAATATTCAGGTTGATGGACAGATCTCTCTTCAATAGTGTGAGTTTGCCAACTTCACCTAATTTTTAATAATGCTTACTATTGGTTAACAAAAAAAAAAAAAAATATATATATATATATATATATATATATATATATATATATATATATACCTAGAAAAGAAAACTACGGCTACATACTACTATTATTGTTTATTAGAGAAGAGTACAAGAAAAGAAAACTACTGTTACATACTACTACTATTATTTATTAGAGAAGAGTGCTATATATAAATATATAGCAAGAAAAGAAAACTACTGCTACATACTACTACTATTGTTTATTAGAGAAGAGTCTCTTCTCTAATAAACAATAGTAGTAGTATGTAGCAGTAGTTTTCTTTTCTTGGTGAGGAAGCATAATCACAGTCAAGACAAGGGGGCTTCTGCATCGTCATTTCTAATTTCTATAATTCTATTTCTATTGGAGGCTAGGGGAGAAAAAAAAATTAAATTAAATTATAAGAGCTCATTTGCGTGATATAGAGTGGCCGGCCTTGTATGGTGTACTTTCTTATTTATATACTAAAATATGAGTTATTTTAGAGTAGGATGTGTTATAAGCCTTCTATTTATGGGTGGTTTTCCGAAATTAAAATTCAAAATTCACAACTAAATTTTTTAAAATCACCCATATATATATTTATATATATTTTTTCTCCTCAATTAATACACTTTTTTTTCTATCTCTTTTTTCTTATTTAACTTTTTAAATAAATTACATTGATTTGACATTAAGTTAAAACCTACCATACCAAAAACAAATATAGAATAACTATTCATGGTCTTAAAACCCCACATAACCCCAAAGCAAACATCACCTAAGAGGTTACTTGGTACAAATTCTTCGATCGGAAAATAATCGAAAAATTATGGCCAGAATTTTAAAGACATTAATCAAATTTATAATACAAGTTGTTGGAAATAATGAATAAAATGTAAAAAAAAAAAAAAAATTCTTTCTCCGGTCCAAAGAGACTCATTTTTACAAGTATTATTATTTAATATGTAGTGGGTAGTTGTATTAGTGGGTGTGTAGGCCCATATTTTAATTGTATTAGAGCATCTCCTAAAGCTTCTTTAAATAATAAATTATCTATAATTTAAAGAGTAAAGCAATAAAAATTACCTCCAACAAACTCTTTAAATTAACAAAAAAATTTACATAATCATTTTGGCTCTTCAAATTTAGAGAGCCATAATAACTCTTTAAAATTAAATGTGTTCAATATTTCATTAGTTCCAACACTTTTTTTCTTGAAATTTACATCAAAATATTTATTACTTTATATATCAAGTAAAATAAATTAGGGGAAAACACAAAAAAAATAAAAGAAAAAATAAATACTATAATAAATAAGCATTGGAAAGAGAACAAACTAAAGAAAATATAAAGAGGGTGTTGGAGAGGATTGAAAATATGATTATCTATATTTTAGATACTATTTATATTATGTACAATGCTCCTCAAATTATACAAAGGCTTTTGGAGATGCTCTTAGAGGGCGTGTGTGAGTTCTATACGTGTAAAAGAGAAATGAAACCCTAAGGGACAACCGGACAGACATCCAAAATAGAAAAATGAGACTCTTTGGGGGCGGACGGAGAGAGTTCAATAAAATTGTTGAGAATAAAGTGTAGAAAATAACTAAGATGTACTCCCTCCATCCGCTTTCAAGGGTATCATTTTTCTATTTTGTGCGTCCGCCCCCAAGGATCTTATTTCATTTTTATACATATGAGATCCACACACCCACTAATACAACTAAAAATGGAACTCACACCTCCACTAATACAACTACCCGCTACACATTAAATAATAATACTTACTCATTAATCCACGTGCAAAAAGCAAATGACACCCTTAAAGGTGGACGAATGGAGTATGATGTATTTTTAATATTAAATTAAATGTGTATAAATAACTTTGACATCTCAAAATAAAAATATGGGATAGAGGGAATATATATACTCTCTCCGTCCCTCATTAAGAGATTCTTTTATTTTTTGGCACGTGAATTAAGAAATATTATTATTTAATGTGTAGTGTATAGTTGTATTAGTGGGAGTGTGAGTCCCATATTTTTTTTTTTTTTTTGATACCGAGGTTCCGGGCTTACGCCCGACTAGTCCTCGAGGAAACAGTCCCGGCCCCTCAGAACTGCCTCCAAGTAAATCGCGGTAACCACACAATGGATCACAGGTTCCTAATATCTTTTAACTACTGCGCACAAGGAGTCGATCCCCAAGTGATTGCTCCATGCTGGTGATTGCTCCATGCTGACCCTCCCCCTAGCTCAGCCGCAGGTTCCCACCGAGCCGCAGGTTCCCACTGAGTTTCAGCCTCCCACACTGCCGCTTGTAGCCCTCAATATTAATTGTTCCACCATTGCGCTCCGGGGGGCTTGAACCCCTGACCTTTCAATCAGGGGCACCTCAATCCATATTTTAATTATATTAGTGGGTGTGTGTGGGTCCCATGTGTGTAAAAAAGTACTCCCTCCGTCCCATTTCAGATGACACACTTTTCATTTTGGGTTGTCCCACAAAAGTTTGCACATTCCTAAAAAAAGCAAAAAGTCAAACACAATCACCCTTTCTCATACACATTATTTACAAAAAAACCATCCTTACCTAACATACTTTATCATTTACTCCCTCCGTCCCATCCTAATGGTTACATATTTCCATTTTGGGCGTCTCATCCTAATGGTTACATTTCCCTTTTTAGCATATGAGACCCACACAAATTAATTACTTCTCTTTTCATGGGCCCACACATCCCACTAATACACATACTCACTTTACATTAAATTATTATTTCTCTCACCTCAATACACATTAAAATATTATATTCATTAATCCCCGTGCAAAAAGCAAACGTAACCATAAGGACAGGACGGAGGGAATATTTATTACCAAAAAATACCATAATACCTCCTAAAAGTTATCACTTTTCTTAATCTCTGTACCGGAAGAGGCGTGCAAAATTTTGTGGGATGTAGGGAATAAAGGCAACTCTTTGGATGAGACGACCAAAATGAAAAAAATACCCTTTTAAAGGAAACGGAGGGAGTATATATATATGAGAAATTTATTATTTTAATCAATGGAAAAAATGTGTTATGAAACACTGTGACTCTGGAAAAGGGAATCTGTAACGTATCTAAAGAGAGTCGCACTAATCACAATCATTATACTCAAATTTCATATATTTATATAAGGGATTAGCCATTTAGTACATCATCTCTTGTGTCACATCGCAGATAGACGACACGTAAGAGAGAGAAATTATGTCTTAAATCTTAAACCTTAGAGGTAATGATTGGATTTATTTTCTCATTTTATGTTTCAATCACTTAATATGTGCCACATAAAATGATGCACAAAAATGTGACGGAATAACGGTGTGGCTCTTTCCTCCTATGCTTGCATTTTTTAAAATTATTTTTTAGAATATGAAAATTACATAATTTTTTTGCAAGAGTGAAATAAATTTATTGTAAATGCCAAAACGGCGACCAAGCTAAGAAATTAAGGTATTAATTGTCCAGTACTCCCTCCTTAATGAAAAAAAAAAAAGAGCCGACTTTGATCTCAAAGATGGGTATTAATTAATTGCCAAAAGGTGATTTTTTATCTAAAGATTTAATTTTTTATTTTTAAACTTTAATATCATTACTAGGAATATATAAAATTATTAATTTCTTACGCTCCCTCCCTCCTACATTGCTTACCTTTTTGAAAAATTACTTTTTTTAGAAATATTATTTTTAGAACATAAAAAATCACATAATTTCTTGCAAACGTGAAATGAATTTATTTATTATTATAAATGCCAAAATGGCGACCTAGCTAAGAAATTAAGGTGATGTTTGTTATGAGTTTAAGTTTATTTAATAAATCAGTAAATATTGTTATTCTATACTCCCTTCATCCCATAAAAGTTTGCATGCTTCTTTCGGTACGAAGATTAAGAAAATGATAACTTTTAGGGGTATTATGGTATTTTTTTATAATAAATAAATGATAAAAGTATGTTAGGTGTGTTAGGTAAGGGTGGTTTTTTTGTAAATAATGTGTATGGGGAAGGGTGTTTGTGTTTGACTTTTTGCTCTTTTAGGAATGTGCAAACTTTTTTGTGGAACAATCCAAAATAAAAATTGTGTCAGGACGGGGGAGTATTTGTTATGTTTGGTTTGGATTTAAATTGGGTAGGTTTAAACTTTATGTCAAATCGAGTATTAATTGAGGTGAGAGAAGAGGGGAGAGAAAGACAGAAAAAAGTATTAATTGGAAGGAGAGAATATATTATAGGGGTGGATAAGTGTTAATAGGGTATATAGGTGTATATAGGGGAAATTTAAGGAGATTTATTAAATCTAAATTTGGAAGAATAAACCCAAAGTAAAGATTAAACCCAAAGTGAACATAGTCTAAGGTATTAACGTCCAATATTATGGTGGGCCATATTTATAATGAATAGTAGATTAAGTTATAGTAAAAGTTTGTGGACTGAATTTCCTATTCATTGTGTTTCATAATATAAAAAAATTATACTCTACAAATGATCATTAAATCTTTAAGATATGTGTATATTGATTATGATGCATAGCAAAAATCTAATATGAAAATTGAATAGGTGATTAGGAATCTCGATGGCATGGAAACGATTAGCACAGTTACGGCTAAATTGATATGATGGAATAAAATTATGATGGAATTGAGTGACCTAATGAATGGAATAGACATAGGAAATAAATGGTTAAAAATGATAATTATCATGATTGGTACTGTACGAGAATAACTAAGTAATAGAAAATATATTCCTTAATTGCTTCTAATCTCATCAATAATATTTTTATAGTATTAAATTTAAAACTTATATTATATAAATATATTTAATTAATTAAAATCTCAATAAAAATTCTATATTAAAAAAAAATTAAACTATTAATGAAGATTTTATATATTTTAATAATTATATAAATTTGAAAAGTGTTAAATTAAATATAAAATAAAATCTTAATATTATTAAAATATAAATTAAAAAAATTACGTATAATTAAAAAATATTAAATTATACTATATAAAAAATTAATTATACATTCAATATTATGTATATAATTTAATCAATAATATTATTTTTTATATATAATTTACTTATTTTGTTTAGGTATTAAATTAATTATATATATTTTTAGAAAAAATTTAAGGAATTAAATTTAACATAATATCTACCGGGTATATAAAAATGTATATGAATTTTTTTATTTTAAATAATTAAATATTTTATTTTTTATTAAATAATCCAATAACAAAGTTTTTAATTAATATTACATGCTATACATAACAATATTAATTTATTTATTATAATTTTTATTATATATATGTGGGTATAAATTAAAAATATATTTTTATAATTTTTTATAGGATTTATTATGGTAACTAAATAAAAAAGAAAAGAAAATGTTGATTCCTTCATGTGTAGAATATGGAATACCATGGGGTGGAATGAATCACCATTCCTTGTTTTAAGGATGGGTTAATTCCAAAAGAATAATGATTCCAATTTTTTTAGTACAATCATAATGTTGAAAATAAAATTAGAAATTGTAATTCCATTCATACTTCATGTTAACCATGTACCAATCACGCCGTTAGTTATTACCACTAATGCTAATCTACAGTTTCCCACTTTAGTTTTGTCGCTAAGAACAATAAATAGTGGTTTAATATAAGAAAGGGTTTATGCGTACGCTATGCATTTTATATCAAAATAATTTAGTCGATTCGATTCGAGGTAAAAGTATGTATAAACAAAGGAAAAGACTCGTGTAGCGGAATGATTTTTTATTATTGTGAGATGAATAAAATTAAAGCGAGAACATTTTAATAAAAAATGATATTCAATTAATAAAAAGTGACAATATTTTAATTAAAAATTATATTCAATTAATAAAAAGTATAGTAAACATTTTTGCAGCTTTATCAAAATTATATTTTAATTTTAAATTTATCATTTTCTAAGACACATAAAATACTTTATGTTTTTATTCATTATTTAAAAGTAATTACTAAAAAGTTTTTTTTATATATATATATATATATATATATGGGTTAATTGCTAGAAAAGTCCTTACCTTTACTTAAATTGCAAATAAGTCTAAATTTTTGGAATTTAGCAAAAAAGTATATCACCTTTACAAAGGATTGCAAATTGAGCACCGTCAGATTTTGACCAACATTGACTGCCCTAATTCAACTTTTGAAAATTAAAAATTAAAAATCTATTCCTACTTGTATTTCCCAAATTTCCCTTCCCTTCTCACAAACACAACTCCAAAGGAAGAGAGTCGTAAGGATGATCAAAATTCACTCTATTCTAAATTCATAATCTCACTTACACTATTCATCAATACTTTCTCTGAATTTTCTACTCTGATCTAATCTTATATGTGACATTTTTTAATAGAGAATATTGTGGGAGGCGACACCAGCGTGAAGATGGAGAAGGGTGGTTTCGACTTTCGGCAGATCTAGAGCGACGCGACGGCATACGATGGTGGTAGCGCGACGGGCTCCGGGCGGCTCGAAGTTCACGATTGGACTTAGGCAACACGGGTCGCCTGCATGGTGGTGGCGGTCGACGGCGCTAAACTCCCTCCTGCAGTGAGCGACGAGTCTTCTCTGACTGAAAGTGGCCTCGATCTTCACTGGGCGGAGATTGTCAGGGCTTCTGGCGACGCGTGTTGGCACAAGATGGTGAAGGCGTGCGGCGATTTTCGGCGTTGGTTTTCGTCCGACTGGAGGCTGAGCATGGAAACTTGAGAGAGGATGAAAAGTTGAGACATGAAGGAAATTTGGAGAGAGAAATGGGATTGCACAAATTTTTTTTTATTTTTTTCATGTTTATTAGGGCAGTCAAAGTTGATCAAAATCTGATCAGTGACTCAATTTGCAATCCTTTGTAAAGATGATATACTTTTTTGCTAAATTTCAAAAAGTTTAGACTTATTTGCAATTTAAGTAAATGTGAGGACTTTTTTAGCAATTAACCCTCTATATATGTCTTTAATATACTAAAGGAGAGTTTAATTTTGATGAGGTGTCGCCATCAGAGTTAATCTCAATTATTTTAATTTTAATTAAAATTAAAAATCTCAATTATTTTAATTATTAATTAAATTTTAATGTAGATAAGTACATCTATTATTTTAAGATTTGAATACGATATTATCAAATCAAAATTAATATAGATAAATACATATATTTATTTTAAAATTTAGAAAATTTATCCCTTCTCCACCTATAAATAAAACTTTTTATTTATTCGTTTTACACACATAATTTATTCATCATGAGTAATGACGAACAAAAGCTTTCTTCAAATTTTAAATAAAGGTATCCGTTTCTAATTATTATTGATTAATTTTTGTTGTTCTTTTATATTCATTCATTAATTAATTTATTGGTTTTACTTTTTTTTAAATGTTAGTGTGTAATTTTATAATCTTTTAATTACATAATTAATTTTTTCATGGTTAATTTTACAATATTTTGATTATTTTTTGTTTTTTTTGTTTTTTTTTTGTTTTAATTTTTTTTAAATTGTTAGTAAGTAATTTTTTAGCCTTTTAATTTTTTTAACGTAATTAGCTTTTTTTAATGATTAATTTTATAATTTTTTAATTAATTTTGTTATGTTTTCACTTTTGATTATATTTATTTATTTATTTAATTTTGTTTTAATTCTATATTTTTTTTAAAACTATTAGTATGTAATTTTTTAAAGGGGCGGCTATTTGCACCTCGAAATTACTAAACGTACCCCAACAAATATTCAATAAGACATAATTACCCTTATAAAACTTATATATGTTCGATTGTTGCAACCTAACAATCATCTATCTTATGTGTTTGGTTGCAACAACGAACAATTATTTATTTTATATGTTCGGTTGAAACAACCGAACAGAACAAAGAATTTATATATTTTATCTGTTCGATTGTTGAACAGAACAAGATTTGTATTTTTTTTAATTCATATCTACATTATCGAATAGATATTCATATCTATATTACCGAATAGATAAGATAACACACAAGTTTCATGAACACTAATCTTTAAACAATGATGATGATTCTCTTCCAGTGAAAGTAAACAAGTTTTTGTTGATTCTATCAATGGGGCAGTGGTAGTGGTTATGATTAAAACGAATTTATAACCAATGCCATTGTCACTTCATTGATAAAATCAACAGAAACTTATTTACTTTTATTGGAATAATAATCATATCTTTCTTTAAATGAAACTTATCTGTTATATTATCTATTTGGATGAATTAAAAAAATCATTAATCTTATTCTGTTCGGTTGTTGCAACTGAACAGATAAGATAGATGAATTTTTTATTTTGTTCGATTGTTGCTACCGAACATAATAGATGAATTATTTGTTATGTTCGGTTGTTGCAACCGAACAAATATAAGTTTTATAAGGGCAATTATGTCTTATTGAATATTTATGGGGGTACATTTAGTAATTCTGGGGGTGCAAATAGCCGTCCCCTTTTTTAAAATTTTTATTTTATTTTTTTCATGGTTTTACAAATTTATTTAATTAGTTTTGTTACGATACCTATTCTTTTCTTATTCCTTCGAATTTATCTATAATAAATTTATTTTTATTTTTTAATAATATGTATTAATTTTATTATAATTTTTCTTTTATATTTTTTTAAAGTTTTTTTATTTTTTAGTTATTTTTCTATTAATTTTATTTGTTTAATTTTTTTAATATATTTTCACCCACATTAAAATTTAATGATACATAAATATTTTTTTTCTTAAGATCGAATATGGATGTGATTTTTTTTTATAAAGTTTGCTCTTTCTTTTATATTTTTTAAATTCTTTTTTTGATTAACTTTTGTTTTTATTAATTTTTTTGTTTTAATTTTGTTATTTTGTTTTAAATTTTCTATTAGTGTGTAATTTTTTAATTTATTATTTTTTAATTATTTTTTTTGGTTACTTTTTTTAAATTAAATTTTTATGATTTCTCCTTAGATTACTTTTTCTATTTAATCATTTTTTTTAATTTTATATTTTTTATTATTAATTTTTAATCTTTCAATTTAATAAAATAAAAAAAATATTATTTGAAATGTACATACATATTATTTTTCGAAACATAATAATTTAATTTACACAAAAACAAGGATTGAATTTACACAAAAAACCTAATTTACGGGAATTATTCGCTTTTGAAGTTTGAAATACTAAAATATCTTATCGGCTCCCATGTAATATTTTTTTCCGTATATATTTTAATAATTTTATATTTTATTTACATGTATTGTGCTAATATTATTTATGTTATTTTTCATTGAATAAATATCCTTATCCAGATAAATTAACATAAATAATAATGATAATAATGATAATAATAATAATAATAAATTAATTAAATTAATAATAATAAATATTCTTATCCTTAATTTTTGCTGTTTCTTTTATATTTTTAAATTCTCTTTTGATTATTTTTTGTTTTTATTATTATTATTTTTTTAATTTTTTGGAGTTTTTCATGTAAATTTTTGTGCAAATAATATATTCACCACCTATAAATAAAACTCTTTATTCATTTATTATACACACGTAAAGAACAAAAGTTTTCTTCATGTTCTATTCAAGTTCTGAAGAAAGGTATCCATTTATTATTATTATTATTATTATTCTTTTAAAATTTGAATTAATTAATTTCATGTAGATTCTTTTATATTTTTAAAATTTTCTTTTAATAATTTTTAAAAAAAATTGTTTTAATTCTTTTTCTTTTAAATTTTTTATTATATTTTAATCTCTAGATTTATTTATGTTATTAATTGTTTTTATAATTAATAATATCATTTTAAAATTAATTTTGTTAATTTTTTTATTTCATTGAGTTGATATATATATTGAAACTATTTCTTTTATTACTTAAATTAATTATAAATTTTTCATCAATGATTAAACTAACATATTTTATTTTTTGATTAATTTAATTTTGCAACAACAATCGTAACAAAATTTAAAATCAATTCAATAATTTTTTTTGGTAAATCAATTTAACAATGAAATTAAGCTTTTCACGAATGGAATTAGATTCATATTTGAGTGTATATAAATTGAATTTTACTATTCAATATAAATTTATATTAGATTATAATGGAATATGTAGTTATATTAAACTTGAATTATATTTTTTTAAATTGTTGAATAAATAGTTATATTAGACTTAAATTATATTTTTAAAATTATAATTTTACAAACCGTGTAATACACGGAATTCATACTACTATATATATATATATTAAATTCTTAGACAGTATCGAAAAATATAGGTGAACAATATTGCATAATTGAAGTAGTAATTTTTTAAGGGGGTGGCTATTCGCACCCCCGGATTTACTAAACGCACCCCATATATATTTATAATTGAAATATTTATATTAAAAAAGACATAAATAACCTTAATGACTATTTGTACCCCAAATTTACTGAATATACCCATGATTAAAATATCTTTAATTAAAAAGATAAAAATAACTTTATAAGATTAAGATTCTAAAATAGCCAATGATCTTCCGTTAGTCTCAGGTGTGAACAGGTAGGGTGATCACCATTCCGGCGATGTCTGATCCCTTTACTCTTACCATTTTCCCTCGAAGCCCACAAGTAACCCACCGATCCTATCATTGCCTCGATTTTCCCCGCTGCTCCTACCACGCCGTGGCACATCGGACCTCACCGGGAAAAGCTCCACTGGCACGATGAAGGTGGTGGAATACTTCTTGAAGGGCTTTGATTTGGGACTGAATTATCTGTATATATTCCAAATGCTATAATGATTTTCTAATTTATAGTTAAGAGTTTATTTAAAGAATTTAGTATTAATTTTTTAGAATTTAATATTAATCATTAGGGTACAATTATTGTATAAATCTTGATTTACACCTTACAAATCTTATTTATAAGAATTCGTATGATTAATATGATGAGGCGAGTGATCTTGTTGAGACTATGTGCGGTAATATTGACGCAAAGCTGGATACGTTGTCGAAAATTTTGAAAAGTGCAGATGAGCTGCAACTGAAGACTATTGAAAGCTTGGTGTAGGTGCTGATGCTGCAGCAGGCGGAGGAGTTTAGGGAGTTATTGGGCGTAGATTTGGGATTGGAAGAGGTTGCTGCCGTAGAAAATCATTCTTCGGTTGGAATGAAAATTTAAAAATATTCAATTAGATTCATAAGGTTATTTATGTCTTCTTGAATAAAGCTATTTTAGTTATATATATTTATAGGGTGTGTTTATCATATTCCGGTTCGAATAGCGGTTCCTTTTTTAAATCAAATCGAAATTGGGGTTTGCAATGATCTTAAATAAATAAATAACACAAGGTTTTTGTGTTTATTTTAATTCAAATAAACGGTGCTAATTATCAAATAATGCTGGCTCTTTGGTTCAAATGGAAATACAGCTATGAACACTAAATTAGTTGAGAAAAATTGCGCGGCTCATGTGATATAAGTTGAAATAAAACATTAAAAAAAAATCGCAATACTCGTGATAGAGGGTAATTTATAGGTGGTTTAATAAAAAATGATACTCCCTCCGTCCCGTCTTTATGATTACATTTGCTTTTTGCACGTGGATTAATGAATATAGTATTTTAATGTGTATTGAGGTGAGAGAAATAATATTTTAATGTAAAGTGGGTAGGTATATTAGTGTGATGTGTGGGCCCATGAAGAGAGAATTAATTAGTTTGTGTGGGTTCCATATGCTAAAAAGGAAATGTAACCATGAGACGCCCAAAAAGGAATATGTAACCATTAGGATGAGACGGATGGAGTACACAATTATTAAAAAAATGATAATAGTGTAGTAAATTATTTCATGAATAACTTTTAATATATAAATAAAAAGTGACAATATTTTTGGAGAAAAGTGATACTATATTTATTGAAAAATAATAACCAATTAAAAAATTATAAAATGATCTTATCGTCACCCAAAATTGCCCTTTTATAAGTTGGGGCACTCTCTTGTGAAATGGATTGACTCATTATTAAAATATGCTTATTATATAGAGGTTAATTATACTGTGCACCCGGGTGCACCCTAAGATAGAGTGTATCCACTTTAAAAAACGTATACAAATATAAACAAAAACATATACAATTATGATAAAAAAATGTATACAATTTAATTGTTAGTTTTTTTAATGAAAAATTGAGTGTAAAAAAATATACAATTATTACAAAACATGTAATACACTATTGAATAAAAAGTTATACACATATGGATGCTAGTTTTTTTAATTAAAAACTTAGTGTGAAAAAATATACAATTATTAAAAACACATACTCCCTCCGTCTCACACCAATGCTTACGCTTCCTTTTGTAAAGGAAGCGTAAGCATTGTTGTGGGACGGAGAGAGTATATAAAATAGAATAACAAGTATAAAAAATAGAATAAAAAGTTATACACATATGGGTGCACCCTTGCACCCGGGTGCACCTAATATCAAGTCTTATATAGATAGGTAAAATATATTTATGGCTAATTATACTGTGCACCCGGGTACACCCTAAGATAGGGTGCACCCGCTTTAAAAAACGTATACAAATATAAACAAAAACATATACAATTATGAACAAAAATGTATACAATTTAATTATTAGTTTTTTTTAATGAAAAATTGAGTGTAAAAAAATACAATTATTAAAAACACATGTATACACTATTGAATAAAAAGTTATACATATATGGATGCTAGTTTTTTTAATGAAAAACTTAGTGTGAAAAAAGTGTACAATTATGAAGAAACACATATACAAAATGAAATAATATGTATACAAAATAAAATAAAAAGTTATATACATATGAGTGCAACTAATATATATATATATATATATATATATATAACAATCACGTCTCACATAATCAATATATCTAGGAATTAGAAATAACAAGTTAAATTCAAAGATAAATAGTTTTGATTTAAAATCTTAAAATTGTTGTTTAGTTTACTAAGTTTCAATCCAAGTATGCGTCTAGAATTCTTAGCAATTAATAAATAAAGGGTTATGGGGGTTGAATGGAATAGTGTAAAGATGGGCTGGTGATGGGGTTGAAATAGCAAAATTAGTGGGAGATTGAAATAGCAAAATTAGTGGGAGGTTATCAAATTCAAAGGACCCGTGTTTAAAATTCATTAATGCGTTGACTATGGGGTTGGTTGGCATATACGTATGCTCTTGCGTAATCAGGCAAGGGTAGGGCGGAGTGTTGGGAAGCCCAGGTGAAAGAATGGCCCATAGATGTGGCCCAACCCATCTTTCATACAAATGCTTCATTAGTTAGTAATGGTAAAACTAGAGTCGCAATGGAATTTATAAATCAATGAGTATATATAATTTTGATTTTGATGAAATAATGTGGATTGTTGAGAGATATACATATGTATATATACAGTTTTTAGGCAACTTAGGTCTTTATTGGAGTAAAGTAATTTCTAATAACTTGGGTTGATGGAATGATATAGTGAGTGAAAAAAGAAAAAGAATGAAATGATTATGAAGCAGCCATATGAAGCGCGACTAAGGAGGCATAGAATCCATCTTGGATGTTGATTAGAGCATCGTGTTTCCCTTTTTCGACAATCACCCCATTCTTAACGACACCAATAAGGTCGGCCCCTTTGATGGTTGATAGCCTGTGAGCCACCACAACAGTAGTCCTGTTCACCATCACTCGATCAAGTGCATCTTGAACCACCCTCTCTGATTCAGCGTCCAATGCGCTGGTAGCCTCATCCAGCAACAGGATCTTAGGGCTCTTCACGATGGCCCTTGCGATGGCTATTCTTTGTTTTTGTCCGCCCGACAGCTGAACTCCCCTCTCCCCCACCATCGTGTCATATCCCTGTTGCAATCCGCTGATGAATTTGTGGGCATTTGCTAGCTCCGCTGCAGCTATGATTTCCGCTTCTGTTGCGTCTCCTCCCTTGCCATAAGCAATGTTGTCTCTGATTGATCCACCAAACAAGATTGGCTCTTGGCTCACCAGTCCCATCTGTTGCCTTAGCCATTTCAGTTGGAACTTTTGAATATCAGTCCCATCAATGGTGATAACCCCTGAATCCGGGTCGTAAAATCTTTGCAACAGAGCGATCACGGTTGACTTCCCACTTCCACTTTCTCCAACCAATGCCACCGTCTGAAGCAAAACATTTCATTTCATATACTTTACCTATTTGGAATTAATTAGGTAATCAATCATTCACATACCTTGCCACTGTGAATCCTCAAAGACAGGTCCCGGAAGATTTTGACATTAGGCCTTGTTGGATACTTGAAACTGATGTGTTTTAGTTCGATTTCTCCCTTTAAATTCTCCATTGTGATTCCAGATTCATCACTGGGATCAATGTTTGATTTTCTGTCTAAGATGGCAAAGATGGAAGCAGCTGCACTCTTGGCCTTGCTTGAATCCGGGGCGAATGTGCTGGATTGAGATATAGCCACGGCTGCCATGTTTACAGCAAAGAACACCTGCACCCCCGCAGCAGCGTAAATAAATAATTAAATCTCATCTCATGCTTATGTTAGGTAATTAGATAAAAGCTAGTACTCACACGAAAAACATCTTCAAACGTGGTCTTTCCAGCCTCAACAAGCCGTGCTCCCGCATAGAAGGCTGTGGCATACACGAAGAATACCAAACACAAAGATAGCCCAAACCCCGTCCCACTAATCAATCCTTGTTTAATCCCCATCTTTGCTGGACCTTCACACTTCTTCCTGTATAGTTCCATCACCCTTTCTTCAGCACAATAAGAAGCCACCGTTCTTATTGTTCCCACTGCATCATTAGCCACTTGACTTGCTTCTTCGTACATCACCTGCAAAACGCAATCATCATCTCATCTCTGTAATATTACAATGCAAATTAAGTGGTACTAGCTAAAAAGCGGACCTTGGCATCTGCGCTGAATCCCGTCATGTACAAGAGCTGCACATATCCATTTAGTGCTATCAGAGGAACCATAGCGAGGACGATGAGAGACAACTGCCAAGACGCGATGAAAGCTATGACCAAACCCACAACTGCCGAGGAAAGATCCTGAACCAATTGCGCCAATGCATCGCCAACTAAAGCGCGTATTGTAGCAGCATCAGCAGATAGCCTTGCCCCGATCACTCCACTTGAGTTCTCCGGCACATCAAACCAACCAACCTCCATATTAACCACCTTCTCGAAGCATGACCTTCTAACTCTCCTAATCAGCCTACAACCAGCTACTCCGAAGAAATAGGTCCTCAATGGATACGCCACAAATGAAACCACACCAAGGACAACAAACATGAGTGCCCAAAACCTCGAATCCTTCTTCAACTGATGTGGCGGCTCGTAGAAGGTCTTGATCACCAGAGAGAGTAATATCCCGAAAAAGGGAACTATAGCCCCGTTGAGGATTGCGGAGAGAGCCCCTACTGCCAGAACTGGTACCTCGGGCTTGTTGAGAGCAGCCAGACGGCCCAGTGGAATATCAGGGTGCTTATCCAGCTCATCGGAAGCATAGTTCAAATCTTCATAATCAGACGATCTTGCAACGCTCAGCCCCCTAGACAGGCTAAACGTGATGGATAGTGAATGCCGACTTCCGCTTCTAAACCGGGAGGATCTCCGACTCATTAAATGGAACAGCGATGCTCTCTGGCTTGCTTGCCTGCTATATTCCCTACTGTACTCCAGCTCTTCAACCGGCTCCTCTTCCACTTTACGTGATTCTTGCAATCGTATGAGCTGAGAATATGCTCCTTCGGGATCCTCCAGCAGCTCAGAATGAGTACCTGTAGTTTCACACGTTAGACACCACACCACACATTCTTATTTTGATGCCATGGAGAATGAATATGAACCTTTTTCAACAATCTTTCCTCGGTGAATGACAGCAATCATGTTGGCATTTCTTACTGTGGTCAAACGATGCGCAACTATGACGGTTGTTCTGTTAACCATGATCCTGTCAAGAGCCTCTTGGACGATTCTCTCCGACTCTGCATCTAGAGCACTTGTGGCCTCGTCCAGAAGTAATATCCTTGGATCCTTGAGAATTGCTCTGGCAATGGCGATTCTTTGCTTCTGTCCGCCCGAAAGTTGAGTCCCGTGTTCACCAACCGAAGTATCCAATCCCTGAGGCGGAAGGAAGGAACAATTTATTAATTTGGCACTAGCAGTGTAACAAAAAAGAGGGAGGGGTGTGGCGTTAGCGTTTTGTTTACCTGGGGCAGTTTATCGATGAATTTAGCAGCATTTGCGAGCTCAGCTGCTGTTCTAATCTCTTGATCAGTTGCACCCTCCTTTCCATAGGAAATGTTATCCTTGATGCTCCCCATAAACAGAACAGGTTCTTGACTAACCAGCCCAATCTTGGATCTAATCCACTTGAGTTGGAATTCTTTGAGATTAATTCCATCGATAAGAACCTCACCGCTGCGTGGATCGTAAAATCTCTCAATCAAGCTAACAACGGTGGACTTGCCGCTCCCGCTCTGCCCCACCAATGCGGCGGTGGAACCCCGTGGGATGAAGAGAGAGAATCCGCTGAATATTTCCTCAGTTGGTCTGGCCGGATAGCTAAAATGAACATCTCTTAGCTCTATGTCGCCAGAAATGTCACTCAACACCTTTCCCCTGCTGTCGAATGGATTTATGTCGGGCTTCCTATCTATAGTCTCGAACATCTTGTATGCTGCTGCTTTCCCAGCTGCAAATGCGGTGAGGCAAGGGGATGCTTGTCCCAGAGACCTGATACATACCAATTATATACTTATATATTTACCAATGGCAATTGAACTGAAGTGAATTGAGTAGAATGTCACTCACAGTGAGCCAGTCAATACAGAGACAATTACTGTGAATACATCTCCCCCTGAATGACCCTTCTCCAAGATCATCCTTGCACCGTACCAAACAGCCAAACCATAACTACAGAACATAACAAACATGACCGATCCTAGACCTATTCCCGTGGCTAGCCCCTCGTGCACAGCTGATTTGTAAGCCTTCTCAAGGGACTTGTTATATTCGGAAACAGCGTGCTTCTCTCCTGTGAAGGATGCCACCTGGATGATGTGGATTCCACATTGTTATTATGGATGGATGGATTGGATAAAATTCCTTAAAGAAAAGCATATGTACATACCGTTCTAATGGCGCCAATAGTCTGTTCTACCACAACAGCAGCGCCAGCATATGCATTCTGGCCGCGAGAGGCCATCTTGGAAATGAGAGTGGACATAATTGCCCCTGAGATCATGAGGGGAGGGATGGAGGACATCATGACGAGCGTGAGGAGCCACCCTTTGGTGAAGGCAATGACAAAACCTCCAAAGAATGTAGACATCAACTGAACAAACTTGCCTACCTGCGGTACATGGAATGGATTAAATTTAAATATTGAGCGAGTGATGGAGGTGGTGGTACAAGTGTAAAATTTACATACCTTCTCGCCCATGGCCTCTTGAATGAGAACGGTGTCGCCGGACATTCTTCCGATGACTTCTCCTGTATGTACTTCCTTATCAAAGAAAGCGATATCTTGCTGCAAAATAGTTCTGAGATACAGAGTCCTTATGCGTGCGGCCTGCCTCTCTCCCGTGATCATCCAACAAGACATCTCTGATGATGAATTAATATCAAGTAAAGAAATCGCATAATCATAATTAAGATAAGATGATGAAGGGGATATCAACTTACGAAGGAAAGCACCAGCACCGCATCCCAAAGCCACGTACACAAACTTAAGCGATACCCTTGAAACCCTGGCAACAACGTCCTCATTGTTTGTGTTTGTGTTTGTGTTGAAATTACCAAAAGCATCGGCAAGTTGGCCGAACAGAAATGCCATGAGCGCCGGGTTTATGCCGTGCGCGATGGCACCAATGGTTCCCACAAACATCAAAATCTTGTCCCAACTATCCGAGAACACAAACAGCTTGTGGAAAGGAACTGCATTTTCGCTTCCTTTCTCCTCTGCCAAACCCTGCTCTTCTACACCGCCCATATCCCTTCCCTTACTATATTCACTTTATTAATTTCCAAACTCTTAACTATATCATCAACAACTTCAATATGATGATTTTGATCTTCCTAACTACCTCCTTTTTACCTTATACTACTCTTCATATACACTATCAAAGAATATATAAATAATAATGACTTTAATTTGGAGTTGGAAATTAGGAGAAGCGAAGAGAAGAGAGGAGAGGATCAATTCAAGAGCCGGAGGGAGGGGAGGACTCAATATAAATAGAATAGAATAATTCGCAAGTTGTAAGTTTGTTGGGTAGGTCGAAGGAGGTGAGCACCCATGATTGCTTCAATTTCAACGCCTTGTTTTTTTATAAATCTAATCGACTTTTCCAACTTGTACCCACTTTCTCTTATACCTCAACTCTAAAACTCATCTTCCCCCCTATTCTTTTTCGCATAATTTTCATGTTTTTATTTTAACTACTTTTTGTATTAGGACCTTCCACTCCAGCATTAAATATAATCCGTTTACATTGAATTTGAACTGTTTTTAAAAATTACTCCATATCCATGAATTAAAGAAAGTGTATACATAGTAATTAATTAAATTTGTTATGAATCGATCAAAGAAAAAAAAAAAAAAAAAAGAACACAAACGTTTATAGTGGTTCGGCAAATCGCCTACGTCCCTCTTAAGGAAGAAGAATATCTTATTGATGAAAATTACAACGACTATGAAACTTAAATCTCATACAAACCCTAATCTTGGAAATGTATGGATAATTCTGTGAACCATACTGAATGACTAAAACTTAACTCATATATATACACTCAATATGATATATATGGACAATATATGATTTGCATAATCTTAAATCATATATACTTTACTTGCATAACAAGCTATCCTCAATATCCAAGCCCTTGAGCTTATATGTTGATCATTCATCATTTTTCTTCCACGTGTTATATTGCTGATTTAACTTATGCAAGAGCCTACCTCTCAACAATCTCCACCTTAGACCTTGCATGCGTCTACTTCTCAACAATACTCCACCTTAGACCTTGCATTACCACATCAACACTCTTACTCTTCTTCTCCCACCTGCTGCATTACGGTGCAGCCACCCTTATCCACTATTTTAACGAGTGCAGCAAACTCCTTCACACTGCCTTTAGAGAGCAGCAAACTCCTTAACTGTTTTTAACGTGACCAACAACCCTCCTTTTGCATCACTACTCCACCTCTAGTAGCAACTTTTCACCATTGCTCTACCTAGAGCAATATCCTCTACCTCAGCAGCTAGTTCCTCACCACACCATGAGGCTTTGATTCTTTGCCACTGAGCCGTCGTCGATCACCTATGGAGAGAAGCTGCCGCTTCCGACCACTTTCGAGCGTCGCCTAATTTCTTGCTGAAGCGTTGCTCGCCTAAGTCCGATTTTAATCTGAATTCAATTCCTCCCAAATTGTGCATGTGAATTGTAAAATCCACGACCCAACTCCCACAATTCTCTAAGGATCCCATCAATGGTCTTTCCCCATTGATCTTATCATTCCGTCGAGAAGAATTCCAAGAATTCATCTCTTCGAACTGCCATCGAAAAGAACGACGCCTTATCCCTCTTGCTGATCTCCAAAAGTCACCTTATTTCTTGACCATCCATCGCTTTCTTCATCATCACTCTGAAATCCTCGGTGAACTCCTTGACGTCGAAACTAACAACACCAACCAAACTGCTGTTCAATGTTCACAACTCTTGGAACTTTAGAATCTGATCTTCACCGTCCAGAATCAACGTCTATAAGTCTTGGACGTTCTGTTAAAATTACAGCTCGATCCAACGGCTGATTTGTAAGAATGACCCTTTAACCACGGCTGTGCAGAACTGAATTGCCCAAAAATCTGACTTCTGTTTTCGGCCTATTACCATTAACAAAAACCTTCAAACACAATCTCCACTGTTCAGAATGTATTTCAACAAGTTAAGAACGTGCTGACAAACTTTTACTTCGATCCGACGGTTGAAACTCCAGATATGGCCTCTGCAATATTTCTGTGCATGGACTTCTCTCAAAAAATGTGAATTCCTTCGCGTTTCTGCCTTCTTTCCCACACCTTTTCGCTTCTACTTTCTTTGATCGTCCCTTTTCCTTTCCCACAGATGGCGCCAATTATTGTGAATCGATCAAAGAAAGAAAAGAAAAGCGAAGAATAAAAACGTTTATAGTGGTTCGGCAAATCGCCTACGTCCACTCTTAAGGAAGAAGAATATCTTATTGATGAAGATTACAACGACTATGAAACTTAGATCTCATACACACTCTAATCTTGGGAATGTATGGATGATTCTGTGAACCATACTGAATGGCTAAAACTTAACCCATATATATACACTCCAATATATGATATATATGGATAATATGATATATATGGACAATATATGATTTGCATAATCTTAAATCATATATACTTTACTTGCATAACAAGTTATCCTCAATATCCAAGCCCTTGAGCTTATATGTTGATCATCCATCCTTTATCTTTCACGTGTTATATTGATGATTTAACGTATGCAAGAGTCTACCTCTCAACAAAATTACAGATTGTTTTTGAACGAGGTACCCCCTCCGTCCCCTTGAAAGATATTCATTTCACTATTCCTGGCATCCGCTTCAAAAGCATCAATTTTCTCTATTTAATAAAGAAAATACACAATATGACCCACCACTTCCCTCTAATACAATTACCCATCTTATCTATAATAATAATACTCCTTAATTTACGTGCAAAAAGCAAATAAAGACCTTAGAACCATCCACGTGCAAACAACAAATGAATATCTTTCAAGGGGACGGAGAGAGTATTTAAGAAGAGATTTATTAATATGTTACTCAAATCTCTCCATCTTGTTTAAATGAATTTATAAATTTATAATTATAATTTAATATTTTATTTATTTTTAGTTTGAGGTGTCATATCCCTCAACACCTCACTCGGCCATCCATCTCCGGCCCCTTCTATTTTAGTAGTATAACTAATTTAATTTAATACATACATACTATATGATGTATATTATTTAATCAATTAAAAAATTTATAATATAAAATTATGTTTTTGTTAATTATATTATAATAAACATTTTAATAGTAAAAAAAATTATTACTCAATATACAACCTAAAGGATAAGACATGGAAAGCAAAGTTGGTTGAATAAAAAACGTTAGAAGTGGAGACCGTTTCAGCATGCAGCAGTGCAATAGTAATTTTTATTTAGGTAGATGCACTAAAACGCGTAAGCTTGGACCATTTCAGCTAGGGAATAAGTATTTATTTTATTTTTACTCCACATGAGTTCATATTTTATGTATGTATATGTATCTACCTACCAACTCGGTAATACATTAATTTATGCTCCATAGATTTCTGCTTTCCATTAATCTTTTTATCATTGTTTTTTTTAATTGGAGTAACATTTTTAAACTTGGAAATTGAAAAATATAAGTTGTATAATTAGTTTATGTGAATAAATTAACAAAACAATTTGGAGGTTTGAAATGAAGTTGTAAATTATAAATCAAAATGGAGGGAAACGAGCAGATCGAGGATGGGAGGTTAATCTATTCTGTGCCTCCAAACAATTTAAGTGTTGGAATAATTCATATTGACCTATCTCTCGTGGCTTCTTTTGCAATAAATTAATATTGTTGTATGTATATTGATATATTATAGATACAATATATATTAATATAATTTTATCGTTGTTACACTTAGTGTTAATCTTCTGTTACATCGGAAAGAAAATCTCAACCATTGTCCTCAAGAGTTTAAGCTTTCCTAAATATGTTTTATTATATTATACTTTTCAATCATCCAACGATACGCAATAAAAGATATAACATCAAAATATAATAGGAAAACTGAACCGATCTTTTCTATCCATGACTATAATTAACACCATTTTCCGCATTCATATCATGTACTTGCACAATTGACGAGTTTATTGGTACATAATTACCAACTCGCTTTTACTTTGACAAATACTATGTCAAAATTATGGTGAGAAAATACAAATAATTAGACACCACACCAGGGAAAGAAAGAAAGAGAGAGGTAGTCAAACTCATTTTAATATGAGTGAGGCTTGCGTGCACCCGGGCGCACGGAACACATTCCGTGCGCCTTTAGAAATTTTGTATTATGGGTAAGGGTACATTAATTTGGTCTAAAGGGTATACACTTTAATTACTAAAAGGTACACAATTTTGTTCTAAAGGGTATACACTTTTCATTAATATTTTTTTTTCTTTAGAAAATAAAGGGTACACATTTTTATACTAAAGGGTATACAATTTAACACAAAATTCTAAAGGCGCACGGAGTGTTGTTCGTGCGCCCAGATTTTTCTTTAGAAAATAAAGGGTACACATCTGTATACTAAAAGGTATACAATTTAGCACAAATTTCTAAAGGCGCACGAAAAGTGTTCCGTGCGCCCGGGTGCACAGGAGCTTTTGCCTTTTAATATATTCGGAGCCGTATGAAAAACAAGGTGATATTTGAAATTTAAAATAATTATGTACTAATATTTTTCTTCTCTTTGTCCTGGTCACCACCTACCAGACCCCACAAGTCGTAATCATGGAGATAAGAAAGTGATATAGAAACTAAAGGCTGCCAATTTTCTACATTTATTTTTATTTTTCATAAATGAAATTTGTTAGGTTGAGTAACTTAATTGTTATTCTCAAAATGATTAAAGGTGAATCAATAGGAGGGTGAGTTTATCTACGGAAATATCTTAATCAATTTACAGTAAACTGGAATTTTGATCATATCCGGACGGATTATTGAAACTTGTAGTGGTTAGCTCCAATTTATGTTAATTAATGAATTATTTATATACAAAATAAAAATAAACAATGTACTAAAACATGAAAATGTGTCATTTTTAACAAATTTTTCTCCAAGTCAAACTTGTCCTGAGATGTTCCCACCAGCTTACAGATTCTTCAGTTTTGACAAAAGGATTCATTTATTCACATGCACATGATATATATATATATATATATATATATATATATATATATATATATATATATATATATATATATATATATATATATATATATAATACACCCACCCTCCAAAATTATATTATGCAAACTGATTTATGAAGTATTGACTCATATATTTTTCTATAAACTTAAAAGTTATAGATGTCATTTAATTTGGTGTTAGTTGTAAGAATGAGAAAACTTGTGTGATGTTCATTACATATCTCAATCGTATATATATAATTATCCTATTTATTATAGACAATATATAAGATTGGAATTATGGCTAATATACAGGGATATTATTCCTATAATAAAAATAAGATATGCACAATTAATTTTCATAATTAATTGTCATAATATCTAACACGCCCCTACAGTGGAAACGAGAGGTTTGCGGACGTTTAAATTGTTCCGGAAATCATCAAATAATATGCTCGGAAGTCCTTTTGTGAAGATAACGGGATGGAACATGTAGGATATGAACTTCTCCACGAGACACTTTCTCACGAACAAAGTGGATGCCCATTTCAATATGTTTAGTCCGCTGATGTTGAACTGGGTTTCCGGAAATATATATGGCGCTGACATTATCACATGTAGTAATTTGTATTTCATTAATCATTATCAATTTTGTTGGCCACGAACACATATTTTTGTAATTTGTTATTGTTTTAAGGGGAAAAAATAATTTATGATCAATCTCTGTCTCTTTCTTAATGAACATACTTACATGCATTAGTCTGCAAAGATTAGTCCACTAATTAATTGATAAGAAACAAGAAATCTGTTAGCGACGATACATGGTAGTTAATTAAAAAATTAGAATAATGATGTAAAAACGGGAAATAATAAAAGGATTTAATAGTCGTAAGCATGTTGTCAGGAATAAAAGTAAAAGGGTGATTGATAAAATGTCAATGGAAATGACAGCAGAATTCAATAATTGATACTTAACGATATTTGAATAAAAGGAATCTGTACTTAGACCAAACAACCATTTGAGTTGGGAAATGGGATTGACTCGTTCAACAAAATCTGCTAACTGGAGGCCTTTTCTTAATTCTTGCCACCGTATAATTATTATCTTTATTCCCTTCAATTAATCTTTAAAAACAAAAAAAAAAACAAAAAAAAAAACAAAATGTATGTTGGTTGTTGATGTTAAAGTTGCACGTTACGACATCCAATTATGCAGGCCATCCACTTTGACTCTTCCTACATCTCCACCTAACAATCATCAGCTTCCTCGAAAATCGCTTTCAAATTGTTACATACCCATTAATATCTCACGATTGTGTGATCGTTTTTGTTTTCATAACTAAATCTTTTTTAAATTTTACATTATTTAAGAATATACATTAAAATTAGAGCTTAGCAAAATAGACAAGCCTCGTCCAATCAACTTTATTAATAGTAGAACTCGTAAATGACGCTTCGCACATATCATGATCCACTCTATTGTGATTCCACAAATAACATACTACACTTAATTTTCAAAAAATAATTAGTTTTTATAAATATTTTGTTAATTATCGTCGATTAGTTCATTTCGTTAATATATTTTTACACGATTTTTTTTATTTTATATTCTTTTCTTATAGTTTCATATAAAAACATATTTGGCCCGTCTAAATCAACCTGCAACAGCCAATTTAGACCACTAAAACATGTGCCAATGATCTCATTCATGTAGATCCACCACATTCTAACCCACAGTGGGAGGAATTGTGATGAATTGTGAGTCAACTCAATCCCTCAATAAAATTGCTTAAATTCCTCTACAAATTCATTAAATAATACTCAAATGTAATAATTAATAAAGATGAAAAATTTAAACAATTTCTTTTAACTTTCTAGTTTTCATAACAATAACACTCTAGTCTAGATTCAATTAAAAAAAAACTATTAAAATAAGAAAGTTGAGAGTGTTTAGCTATTATTGAGTTAATATGTGAATTAATATACCTTATAAATTTTAGTAATAAGGTATTGAACAGTAAAATATTGTTTATATTAGTTGTTAGTATAGTTAGTTCACCAAGCACCCTTATTTATCCTTTCTTCAAGGCTCCTAATAACTCACCTTGTTACTACTACACTATTCTATTATGCTCATTTATATTTTAGATATGTTGCCATTGGTATATGAAATAATATGCTATAATAATACTCTATCCGTCTTATAATAAGTGTTTTACTTTTTGTTTTTGTCCGTTTCACAATGTTTGTGTCCAGTTTTAAAACCCCGAATTTGAATTTCAAAATTCACTCCCAAATTTTAAAAACCATCCCTATACGTACCTATAAACATTATATCTCCTCAATTAATATACTTATAACTCTCTATCTCTATTTCTCCTCAATTAATACATTTTTTCTCTTTCACTCTCATATATCTCCTCAATAAATACCATTTCTCTCTTTATTTCTCCTTTCTCATCTATCTTTTTTACATAAAATTAATGCATTCTTACACATTAATTTGATATAAAATTAAAACTCACCCTATCAAAAACTCAAAACAAACATAACATCATTATTCATGATTTTCAACTCCCCAAAATTTTACATCAATGTCTTACCCCAAAAATGAAAACTTCACATCAATAAAAAATCTCAAAAGTTATCTTAATTTCACAATACCACTTCTACCTAACACACATAATATACTTTATAATTAATTTATTACCTAAAAATATTACAATACCCCTAAAAAATCAATAAAATTAATTAATAAATAACTTTTCTTAAACTTCGTGTATATAGTAACTAATATAACTATTCCAAGACGCAGGGAGTATTAAAATTTTGAATAGCTAATTTAGTAGTACTAGGTGAAATATCCTGTGTAAATGGTATGGATATTCAATCCAAATATATGGTAATATATACTCCCTCCGATCCACGAAAAGATGCTCTTTTGCTTTTTGCATGTGGATTAATAAGTATTAATATTTAATTTGTAGTGGATAGTTGTACTAGTGGGTGCATGACCCCATATTTTAATTGTATTAGTAATTGTGTGTGAGTCCTATATGTGTAGAGAAAGAAAGGAGACCATTTGGGTGGAACAACAAAATGAAAAAAGACCCTATTTGCATGGGACGAAAGGAGTATATATACATAGAGTATACTCCCTCCGTCTCACCTAAAGGGTTATTTTTGCTTTTTGCACGTGGATTAAGGAGTATTATTTAATGTGTAGTGGGTAGCTGTATTAGTGGGAGTGTGGGCCCTATATTTTAATTGTATTAGTGGGTGTGTGTGGGTCTCATATGTATAAAAAAAGAAATGAGACTCTTTGGGTGAGACACCCAAAATGAAAAAATGAATCCTTTGAGTGGGACGATGGAGTATATTAGTAAATTATAACTAATATAATTTATTATTGAATTTTTAATTAAAAAAATCCCTCCATCTTATCGAAAGATTCTCATTTTACTATATTGGGTGTATCATTCAAAGGTTTTCATATTTTACTTTTAGTAAAAGGGCCACACATATGGCTCACCATTCACTATTAATACAACTACTTACTATACATTATAATACTCATTAATCTACGTATAAAAAATAAATAATAACCTTTCGTTATATTGCTTGTTCACCTTTTTGAGTGTATCTTCAAGTGTAGGGAAACAATTGTAACTCAACGTGTGATCAAGTTAAATTATCGAACCCAAGGGATTAGAGCTAAACAGATTACCATGTAAATATAATTTGCACCACAAATAATTAAGACAAAATAAACTTTTTTTTTATTTTGGAAATTATTAAACTAATTATGCTAAAAAATAAATACTAAATAAAATAAATAAAAATAAAATAAAAGCCACAAACAATCACAAGTGTTTCAAGAGAGAAGATAGATAGCTCTAAGAAATCCAGTTTAAATTGGTCAACCTAAATCACTAGACAATTGGTTAGAATTCTTGTAGAACTTATGAAAGCAATCACTTAATTATGTTAAATCCCTTTGTTCAAGTAAACTTAACACATAAATTTGGTTTAAACCCTCAGATGCAGAAGAATAATTTCTACTCCCTTTCTAGGTACTTCATGCAAAATTTCATTAAAAAGGCTAGAATACTAGACTTCCCTTTATAGGTACTTAAGAATTAATCCTCAATTCCCACCTAATAATCTAAGAAACCAAATCCTCTATAATGGTAATTAATAGATATATTAAGTGTCCAATATTAATTATTCTAATGAACAAAGGTTATATGGTTAAGTCCTCTTTACCCATAACAGGTTGACAAATATAATTCTTATATAACACAATATAATTCTTATATAACACAAGCAACAAGCACAAGCATGCATAAGACAATGACATAACCATGAATGAGTACATATCATACAAGACAAAAATATACTCCCTACATTCGCCTTTAAATTTACTTTTTGCACGTGGATTAAGGAGTATTATTATTTAATGTGTAGTGGGTAGTTGTATTAGTGGAGGTGTGAGTCCTATTTTTTAATTGTATTAGTAGGTGTATGTGGGTCCCATATGTATAAAAAAAGAAATGAGACCCCTTGGGGGCGGACACCCAAAATAAAAAAAATGATACACTTGAGAGTGGACGGAGGGAGTAAGTCTCAATCAAAGCATTAATAAGGGAATAAAAATACTGCAAAAATCCATAACCTAGTTTAGGTCATCAATTCAATCCAATTCAACCTTCAAAACTCAAAACTATTCAGAAAAGTACTAGCCCATGTTGTTAAAAGCAACAACCATGCCTATGGAATGAAACCTACCCAAGAGTCTAATAATCAATAATAAGAAATTAAAGAAGGAAGAAAAACCTTTGTCTGAAATAATTCTCCGTCTTCTCTTTTCGTCTTGATGTTCCTCTCCCATTCTCCTTTACAAGTAGCAAACACCGTGATTGAGTATGAGGGAGATAGGTGAAAGACGGGTGAAGGGTAGATATGGATGGCAGAAGCTTATGGGTTAAGATTGTGTAGCCCAAAGGGCGTGGTGGAGAGTTATTCTTTTGGGACTTCCTAAGGCTCATTTTATAGTTGAGGGCTGCTAAAATCGGACTCCACCTCAAAATAGGATTTTTTTCACGTCAAAAATCACAAACGGGTCGAAAAATGAAATCTGGGCTTGCTGGAAAATGTCACGGGTCGTGCTGCCCACTCGTGCCGCACGTCAACAGCCTGCGCGACTTCACAGTTTTGCTCATAATTTCTTCATTCGAACTCCAATTGAGGTCATTTTTGTGCTCACGCGATTCTCTCTTCCTTAACTTTCTATCTATATAAAGAACTTATGAAAATTCACCTATTTGAATGTAGCACGAGTCGTACAAAGATTGGCACGAGGCGTGCTCTTCCAGCACAGCTTGCGCGACTTCACCGTTTTGATCATAACTCTCTTATCTGAGCTCCATTGAGGTGTTTCTTGAGTCAAAATAATCTTCTCTTCTGTAGCTTTCTAACCATATATCACATGATTAGTTTGGACTTCCATAAAAATACAAAAAAATTATGTAAATTGAACATGCGTTTTTCAACATTCTTTCACGATTTCACTCTTCATTCCAACTTTGCATTTTTAATCCGTTTTCTACCTAAAAATACGAAATAATACCTCAAATGCACCAATATCTTAAATATATAAAAATTAATTATTTAATGCTAAAATATGAATATAAATTCCACAAAACGGTGCTAAATCGGACCCTAAAATATGCAGATTTTCACATTAAATATATATATATATATATGTGTGTGTGTGTGTGTGAGAGAGAGAGAGAGAGAGAGAGAGAGAGAATTAAAACTAATATAATAACTTATAAAAATGCAGAGTAAAAACTAGTACAGATGATAGTATGATTGTTACTTCTCATGTGATATATACAAATTAATATTGAGTACAATTTAGTAAATTAATGTTGGTAAATTTTTTTTTTTAATCAAGTTAAATAGGAATTAAATTTTCTACATATGTGATGAAAAAATAAAATAAAATAATAATAATAATGATGATGAACAGAGGAGGAAGAAACGTCTGTATATATAGAACCAATAATTTAATAAAAAAAATAAGAGAATTAAATCTATTAATGACAATGATTGGATCCAAGTAAATTGCGCTATTTGAATTTAGGTCTGAAAGCAATATAGAAAACAAGTGGTTCTAGATCCACCCGCTTGAATCGTGTCGTGTCTGAAAGGAATACGTAGCAAAGGCAAAAACTCGTGTGCTTAAATATATATATTGTTTTAATTAAAAAGATAACTATCTACGAAAATATAAACACGGCCTCATATATGGAGTATGTATTAATTTATTCAACCAATTTACATGCATGAAAGTTTTATCTCGTATTGTCATTTACTTTTTTCTTGGAATATACATTGATGTTTAGAATTTCTCATAGGGGTCAAGTTGATCATTTATAAATTAACTTCCTCCTCACAAAATCTAAATGTCAAAGAAATTAATATCTCATTAATCTCAGTAGATAATGAGGAGTATAATTTTTTTTAACTTTGAGTCGGCATAATGTTGAAAAAATTGTAGTAATGTTTGATTAAATATATTATGGCTTGATTAATCAATAATCAAAATTAATATTTTCAAATCCTTAACTTAATCATAACACTAATGTTAGATATTAATTATAAAAATTAATTTTGCATATCTTATTTTTAGTATAGGAATAATATCCCTGTATATTAGCCATAATTCCAGCCTTATATATTGCCTATAGTAAATAAATAGGATAATTGTATATATACGATTGAGATATGTAATGAACAAACACACAAGTTTTCTCATTCTTACATGATATCAGTAACCGAATTCTTTTCTCAGTAAATCTGCTATTTTCCAATCCCTTCTACAACTCTCTATTTTCTAAATCATCATGGCAGCCACGTCTGAAACACCAAAATTTCATCCTGCTTTGGCTGTCAACAATATCAAGAATTTCATTCCTATCACACTAGACATGGAAAACTCCCAATACAACTCATGGACAACCTTGATCAAAGTTCATTCTCGTGCCTATCAAGTTATGGATCACATCATCCCTCTTTCCACCACCACCACCCCAGCCTCTTCTACCTCCATCAAGGAGACCGATCCCGAACTTTGGTCTCGGCTTGATGCTATTGTTTTGCAGTGGATTTATGGAACAATTTCCAATGATCTACTCCAAACTATTCTTGAACCTGATGATTGAACTTGGTTTCAATTTTGGTTGAATTGATTAGAGCAAGTGTACTTTATCGCGTAGTAGACCGTAGTGACCAAGTGCAAAATTTATATAATATCGAACCCAAGGGCGAAAGTGGGTAGCCGTGTTTGACAGATGCTTTACTCTCGTAGGACGAATCAAGAGGAGGGGGTTGAATTATGCTATAAACTAACAACTAAGAAATCAACTAAAGATAGAATATGTACAAATGAGATGGATGATGGGTGAAGGTGAACAATCTAAGAAGTATGTAAGGCAAGCAACATCATGGATAAGGCTTATGTAGACTCACACATATACATGCATTGAAGGTTTTCATGTTATGATACTAAGGGCACTCAAAGAGCGTCTCCAATCCTCACTCTTCCTATAGGTACTTACGGATATTAATATACCAATATAGAGATATTATCACGAAAAATTTTCTCTAGTAGGCAGGGACGTTTTCCTAGTGTTCCTTTTCTAAGGACAAGTGAAAATTGACTTGGTTCCCCTCATCATATCAAACACTTTCACAAGTAATTATCAATAATGTCATATCATCAGGTTCTAAGCACATGAAGGTTATAGTCAAACTCCCCACATACTTAACATAGTCATCTCATGCAATCAATTATTCAATTAAACCACTAAGCATAATATTGGAATGACCATCCTAATACTATGAATAGAGATTTTAATCACATAAATCATACATAAAATGAGAATAAGCATTCATGATAAAAAAAATATTCATAACAATCATTTCATCAAACATGTGGTGTGCAAAATCTACATAATGCCTAACCAATCATATTGCTAGCCTCACATGAGGACTATCCACTACATAGCATTACAAATTCATTACAATCCAAGGCATGCTCCATTTGAGCCAAATAATGAAGAAAATAACAAAATAAAGGTAAGTTGGCTCCCCTTTGATGGTGAACTTCCTCCTCCTTGATTATGCTATAATTTTCAACCAATGATGAATTCCTCTTCTTAGATTGGTGGATTGATGAAAAAATGGATGGATTTGAGGAGATCAAGTGGGTAGGATGGATGAAGTGAAGGATGTAAGAGATGGAGATGAATGTGTATGATTTAGGTGTTTAGTGTGTGTGGAAACTACACAGTTTTTAATTCTGATTTTGGCCCGGACTTGACTCGAGCAGGCATAGCTCGAGTCGAGCTGTGACATGCTTCGGCAGTTTTTTTAGTTTCTTACAGAGCACGACTCGAGTTCCACACATGGCCTCGGTCATGGGCGTGTAGCTAATTCTGATGCCCGCGCACGGCCTCGATTACAGGCCCGTGTGCAACCACAACCCGAGCTCGACCACGCAGCTCGACTTGAGCTTGGTCGAATCCTGTCCAGCTTCTTCGTTTTAGCTCCCGACTCCGTTTTGCTCTATTTTTGTCCTGTTTTGCACATATTTAAGCTCATTTACACATTTCAATCAATCCATACCACATCTCTCATAATCACATAAACTCCACCAAAAGTCACACAAATACGAATAAAAATACACAAAAATACATAATAAAAGATACTAAATCTATGTGAAAATGACACCGATCAATGATACTGCTATGGATGCTTGGAAACATTTAGCAGATTTATTTCAAGATAACAAAAATTCGATAGCTGTTCATCTCGAAAACCAATTCACTCAAACTCATTTGAATGATTTTTCTAATGTAAGTACGTACTGCCAAAAGTTGAAGACTATTGCTGATCAACTCAACAATGTCGAAACACCAGTGTCAAACCAAAGGTTGGTTCTTCAGATGGTCGCTGGTTTGAGCGATTCTTATGGTGGAGTCGCTATTTTAATTCAACAAAGCGATTCACTTCCTCTTTTATCTAAGGCTCGTTCAATGCTTGTTTTGGAGGAAACAAGCATGACAAAGCGAGCGGCACGTGAATCTGGGACTACTTTAATTGCAGCAAATTTACCATCAGCAAGTGATACCGCTGAATCCACCACTCTCCACGGTCAAAATACCAACCACCAAAGTAGAAAGAGTAACAATCGTGGTAGAGGTGGCAACATTCGAGGCCGCGGAGGGGGGCGTAACACTCCTCAACAACACTGGCAGTACTCTCCTTGGGCAACTTGGACATCTCAGCCATGGGCAACACCACCCTGCCCATATCCAACGTCATTTTCGACATCCCCATTGCCATGGCAGCAATGTCCACCAACAGTAGGAATACTTGAACCAAGACCACAGCAAGCTTATCAAGTGTCAATTGTCAGTCCAAGTGTGGGATATACTCCCACAGACATTGATGATGCAATGCACTCTCTCGCTTACTCAATCGGATAAAAATTGATACATGGACACCAGTGTCACATCGCATATGATGAAGAATCAAGGTACCCTCACGTCTTATTTTAATTTGAGCAATACACATGACATAATTATTGGTAATGGCAATACTATTCCAATTCGTGGTTATGGTAGTACTTGTCTCAGCTCTCCCAATCCCCCTTTAAACCTACAAGACGTGTTACATGCTCCACACCTCATTAAGAACCTTGTTTCTGTACTGATAATTTGGTTTCAGTTGAGTTTGATCCACTTGGTTTTTCTGTGAAGGATTTAAAGATGGGGAGACGTCTAATGAGATGTGAGAGCTCGAAAAATCTCTATCCTATCACCAACACTCGGGCCACACCAACTTCTACTTTTACTGTTATTTCTCCTAACCTATGGCACTCTCGCCTAGGTCATTCGGGGGATGCCGTTCTTCGTTCTCTTTGTAGTAACAATTTCATTAAGTCAAATAAGGCCCGTAACTCCTTTTGTCATTCTTGTCCCCTTGGGAAACAAATTAAATTACCATTTCAACACTCCATATCTCATACTACTTTGCCTTTTGATATTATCCATAGTGATTTATGGACTTCTCCGATTTTGAGTTCATGTGGACACCGTTATTATTTGTTATTTCTTGATGGTTACAGTAATTCCTATAGACTTTTCCAATCTCTCACAAGTCACAGGTGTACTCAATTTTTAAAACATTTAAAACATTCATACAAACCCAAATTGAAAGGAAAATTAAAACCTTTCAATGTGACAATGGTCGGGAGTTTGATAATGCTTCATTTAGAAATTATTGTGAAGAAAATGGCATACAACTTCATTTCTCTTGCCCTTATACATCGTCTCAAAATGGTAAGGCAGAAAGAAAAATTCAATCCATCAATAATATAATTCGTACTTTACTTGTCCATTCTTCCGTCCCTCCATCTTTTTGGCATCATGCTTTACAAATGGTCACATACCTCCTCAACATTCTTCCTAGTAAAGTCCTAGGATATAAAACTCCCACTCAAATTCTGTATAAAAATTTTTCATCTTACTCTCATCTGCAGGTATTTGGGTGTCTGTGCTATCCTCTCTTTCCATCATCTATTAGTAACAAATTACAATCATGTTCTACACCTTGTATTTTTTTGGGGAATCCTCTTAATCATCGGGGTTATAAATGTTATGATCTGTCGAGTCAAAAAATATTTGTTTCAAGACACGTAATTTTCGATGATACCCAATTCTCATTCTCCCAGTTACACACTCACCCAACCACCTCATACGAATTTTTAGATTCTGGAATCTCACCACTTCTTTTTCATTACATGCAAAATCAGTCTATTTCACAATCAAATCCATCACCTCAAGTCCATGATACTCATTCTCCTAATCCACAGTTCCAAACTTTGCCAAATAATACTCCACCACAAATAACACATCATACAATATCATCTCCTATCCCACCTCAACCCCAAACAAAACCACCTGCTCAACAAATGACCACTCGGAGTCAACATGGGATATTTAAGCCTAAACACCAATTTAACTTGACTACTACCACTGCCATATCTATTTCTCCCTTACCACAAAACCCGATAAGTGCTCTTAATGACCCGAATTGAAAATTAGCCATGTTGGATAAATACAATGCTCTAATTCAAAATAAGACGTGGGTGTTAGTATCCAGTCCAGCTAATACAAATATAATTCGTTGTATGTGGATTTTTTGGCATAAAATGAAATCTGATGATTCTTTTGAGCGATACAAAGCTCGTCTTATTGGTGATGGCAGGTCTCAACAGGTTGGCATAGATTGTGAGGAGACGTTTAGCCCTGTGGTAAAACTAGCTACCATTCGAACAACATTGAGCATTTCTTTATCTAAATCTTGGCCTATTCATCAACTGGATGTTAAGAATGCTTTCTTACGTGGTCCTCTTGATAAAGAAGTATATATGCATCAGCCAATTGGATTTAAAGATCGAAATCACCCAGATTATATTTTTTTGCTAAAGAAATCCCTTTATGGCCTCAAGCAAGCACTTCGTGCTTGGTATCAGCGGTTTGCAGATTATGTTGCATCGATTGGTTTTTTTCACAGTAAATGTGATCACTCTTTATTTATTTATCGTCATGGCAATAATGTTGCATATATTCTACTTTATGTTGATGGCATTATACTCACTGCCTCATCAGATGCTCTTCGAAGATCTATAATGACTCTTCTTGCCTTTGAGTTTGCTATGAAGGACCCAGGTCCTCTAAGCTATTTTCTAGGAATTGCAGTTACTTGACATGCAGACACTCTTTTTCTTTCTCAAACAAAGTATGCAAAGGAGATCATTGATAGAGCTGGTATGGATTTTTGCAAGTCTTGTTCAACCCTATTGACACTAAGCAAAAGTTAGGGGTGAATGCGGGTTTATCATTCGGTGATCCTTCTCACTATCGGAGTTTAGCTGGAGCACTCCAATATCTCATATTCACAAGACCCAACATCTCTTATGCCATACAACAAGTTTGCCTGTACATGCATGATCCAAGGGAGGGGCCCATGGCTGCTCTTAAACGGATTATACGCTACATACAAGACACATTGAACTTTAGTTTGCATCTCTTTAAATCTCCTGTTACATCTCTTATCTCATATACTGATGCAGATTGGGGTGGCTGCCCAAATACAAGTCGTTCCACGTCTGGCTATTGTACTTGATTTCCTGGTCTTCCAAATGTCAACCTATATTGTCTCGTTCTAGTACTGAAGCAGAATATTGAGGGGTTGCTAATGTTGTCTTTGAATCTTGCTGGATTCAAAATCTTTTATTGAAACTTCATTGTCCAGTCAATAAGGCAACACTGGTCTATTGTCACTACAAGAAACTGTGAGATTAGCGACGGAAATTTTCGTCGCTAATATTAGGAAAATCCATCGCTAATCGGATTACCGACGGATTACCGATGGAAATCGAATGGTCGCTATATCGAGCGTCGATAATTATTTACCGATAGATTTTTAAATCCATCGATAAATACCGATGGAATTTTCTATCGGTAAATAAAAATATCCGTCGGTAATTATGCAACTCAAATTCGTCAGAACCCAAAAAATAGCGACGAAATTACCGACGGAAATTATTCATCCCTAATTACCGATGGAACTATCCGTCGCTAAGCACAAAATATTGTGTCAAATAAAACTTAGTTTAGCGACAGAATTACCGACAGAATAAATTACCGACGAAAAAATCCATCGCTAAATACAAAATATGGAATTATAAAAACTTATTTTAGCGACAGAATTACCGACGAAATATTATACCGACGGATTTTTCCATTGGTAAATAAAATGAATTTTTATATAAAATATAATTTAGCGACGGATTTGCCGACGAAAATGTTGAAAGTGAGATTTAATGACGAATATTTCCGTCGTTAAAATATTTTTATATTTGTAATATATATTTTTAAATTAATATTAATACCCGATAAATAAGCAAAAATTGTAATTAAATAAACCTTCAAATCACAACCTAATATAAAATCTCCACAATTTCAAATAAAAACCCAAATTCGCCACAAAATATCAAATTCTACCAAATCCTTAATACAAAATATCTAATATATATGTCAGCAACAACTTATTTACACCAAGAAATTTCATCATATTTTTCTAGGTGCAAAGACAACTTGGGTTCTTACTTTTCCCTAATTTTCTATATTAGTAGCCACTAGAGGACGTTCACCAACATCCTTTCCAAATATCATGAGGAGAGCAGCTGAAACCACCACAGACCAGTAATCATGAAGTGTTGAGAAACCACAAAGTTATCCCACTCAAATGGAGTCAATATAAAGACCACTTACTTCACAAGTAAGACCACGCAATGCATTTCACTAAACTCTTGCCCAAAAATATTCCTTCTGCATAAAAGATAGAAAAACATTCTTGGTGGATGAGAATAAATTGGAAGCACAAGAAATGAAAGCATGATACTTATTTCCATTAAATGCAAAAATGCTTACACATAATATCTCATTCATAATTAATACAATTATAACAGAGAATGACGTAACACTCAAACTCTTGATAAATAATGCTATAGCTAATAAAAATGAATATTCTCCAGATATTCAGAGTTGACGAGTGGACTTCCCAGCAATAAGATTTTTATAGATAAGGGGAATAATCCATATTTCAGAATTGACAAGTAGACTTCCCAGCAATAAGATTATAGCTTGTAAATGCTTTGAAATTGTTGAATCCTTAAAAGAGAATTTTCCAACAAACAGTATATCTAAGTGCATTTTTTTACCTGTTAAATTCACTGAACAGACACCACTAACATCTTATTTGGTTTTGCCAGTGAATAAAAGATATAGTTATTTAAAAGGTTGATACATAATTAGTAAGCATCTTGTCAGTATCCAACTAAATTTTATCTTACTACTTTTGATGAAAATTACGATGGAGCATATTTAAAAAAGTAAAATGAAAGCATCCTCCAACATTGGCTTATATTTATAACTGTATAAGGCCTCTCTCAATATTGAACTTAATTTACTGGGAAACACAGAGAAATTAGTGCAGCAATACCACATCTAATGACTTCTCCTTTGAGTCCTAGCCAACATCTCAATCGCACAAAGTACATTATCAAATTCGTGACTTTTACATGGTGCAGCTCCACTAAGTTATTTTATTTACAAAAATAATATTAAAAGTCTTAAATAATTATGTGCTCAGTAAAAATAAGCCCTCACAAGTTCTTCAAATCAAAGTTTGCTTCAACTAAAAATTGGTAATAAATTAAAAATAAGCTGAAATTTTCCAGAAAACAAGATATTATTACTTTATCTCTTCAATTTTCTCCTTTATCAAACATAATTTCTGGCATAGGTCTGGTATCATCAGTATGAATTTATTAAGTAGCAAAGGTGAAGGTAGGTATACAAATATTCCATATCTTAGCATATCAGGTAAAGAAAAAATAGAAACACCTTGAGCAAGTTAATATAAGAGCTTACATGAAAGATTGCTGCAGCTCGAGAAACTAGCAATAGATGCTCGGGATTCGGGAAAATGGCTTTTTCCACTTAAAATGCACCATTGGAATAGACACATCATTTAAATATGTTTTTGTCTGCTTCTGATTGACTACAGCTGACGCTGATGTTGATATTATTTCAAGTCCACTGCCAGCGAAATCTGGAGTGCTTCAAAATTCTCATTGCAGTCATTACAACAAAACATTTATCCTCGGGAAGTTTCTGGAGCCATGAATCGAACATCCATTATATGATTAACTATCAAAGACCACTGATATCATCAATACAAAATATTTTAACTTGCCTTCAAATCACACAACCTAGACTCACGTAGACAAAAAATATGATATTCCTCCTCACACTAGACAACAAGATAAATTAAGTATCAATTATTATGAAACTGTGCTAATTACTATGTATGTATGTATGTTACTATGTATTAAACTCTAATTAAACTCTTGAGTTAGATAACACATGAACCAAATAAACCCTGCAATTTTTCCCTTTCTTTCGATGGCATGTCAACAAGTGCGATAGGATTAACTTAAGCCAGTTCATAATATTCCATTATTTACACATGGGATTATTATTTACACAACAGGGAGATAGAAATAATAATAAATTAACACACTGATCAATTTAGATGTAAAACTTTTGCAAGTGGATAAAAATGGTTCTTGAAGTTATACAGAAATCTCGCATTTAACTTAAAATATCATTAAGATGAAAAGGAAAAATTGAGTAAAGTAAACAAGCAAAATTAATATACTCATGAATTTCCAAAACCTGCTATATAACCAATCAACCAAATGAGAAAAATCCGAGGCTGCCAATCAACAACAAATTGAAAATTCAGAAATAAATTCCAATTGTTCAACCTTTAGGGCAAAAGGAAGAAACAGGGTTGTACCTTCAAATCCAGATGATAGATTCAGGTGGAGGGGGAGATAGGGGCAGGTGCAGGGGCAGGTGCAGTGGGCAATTTCAGTCTGGCGAGAAGAGCAGTGGTGAGAGTAGCCTCGGATCTCAAGCTGCCATCAGGAACCCTAATCACCACATCCTGGAGCATCAAATCGTTGATGCAGGACATGCTGGCGTGATGCACCGGTAGCTCCAGGTCCCTAATCGTGTTCATCAGAATGATCAGTATCAGGATCAACCAACGCCCTAACCATATCTGAAATCCCCAATTTGCAGCAGAACAAACAAATTTAGGGTTCAACATTGAGACACTAATTATGTATATTATTCACCACGCTTTAACAGAAATTGAGCATATGGTAGATGAGCGACTGCTAATTTTGAACAATTGAAGTTCTAAATTGAAGGCAGAGGGCGTAATTTCAGACAATTTGTTAATCCTCAAAATTGATCGATAGAAAATGCGAAGAACACCAAGTAAAAATAATTCGAAAATAAAATTTAGTACTATTTCAGAAATTTCATTTAAGAAGAAGGGTTTATGAAAGGGGACGAAAATCACTCACAGGGTTTAAGGATTGAAGTTTCCAAGTCTTTCCATACTGGCCGCTCCGCAGTCACCGGCGCAAGCGCCGCCTCCGTCGACAATGAGGAATTAACATTTGATGCATTAGCTTCAACCGTTGCCATCTCTGTCTCTCTCTCTCTGTAAATCAGTAGCAAGAATTTCCTTCGTAAAGCTCTAATTTTGTTCGGCACCACCGACCGCAGCGCGTAGAACCAGTGGTTCAGCTTCTCCCGATACTGTCTCTCCGCCTCCATAAAGAAATGATTCCAAGGAAAGAAATGGCAGCGAGTGGTAACTCCAACTCCAGCAACAGAAGAATGGCGGGCGGCGGAGGCCGATTGGCGGCGACGGAAAACACGGTGGCGGAAGGTGATCTCCACCGTATTCCAGGCCTATCAGCTGAACAATCGGCACTGGAAGATCTGTTCGAAATATACTCCTCAGATAAGTCCGCCGTCGAACTTTACGCTAAGTCCATTCGCAACATCGCTTGCCGCTGCAGATGGTGGCGTGAATCGTCGGCTAGTACCGGTGGCGTGAATCGTCGGCTAGTACCGGTGGCGTGAACAGATGGGTGTCGGCAGATTGAATCTCTTATCGGTGGTGGCGTGAGGGTGTTGAATTAGGGCTCAGTAGAAAATTAGGGGAAAATATATGGCTGGGAGTAAAGTAGTAAACCTTTATTCCCAATTAAATAAAATTTAATATCATTACCGACGGATTAACTCCGTCGGTAAATTAAGGACTAAAATATTCTTTAAAAAATAAAATTTAATTAATATATGTACCGACGGATAATATCCGTCGGTAACTAAAGACTAAAATGATTTTTTTAAAAAATAAAATTTATAATTACCGACGGATTACATCCGTCGGTAAAGTAAAGACTAAATATTTTTAAAAAAATAAAATATAATATATTTACCGACGAATATAATCCGTCAGTAACTAAAGACTAAAATAATTTTTTTAAAAAAATAAAATTTAATTTAATTACCTACGGATAAAATCCGTCGGTAGAGTAAAGACTAAAATATTTTTAAAAAAATAAAATTTATAATATTTACCGACGGATATAATTCTTCGGTAACTAAAGACTAAAATAATTTTTTTTAAAAATAAAATTTAATTTAATTACCGACGGATTTAATCCGTCGGTACTTAAAAACTAAAATTATTTTTTTAAAAAAATAAATTTAATATAATTACCGACGGAATAAATTCGTCGGTAAATATAACATAATTTAGTCTTTAATTTATCGACGGATTAAATCCGTCGGTAATTAAAAACTTAAATTACTTTTTTTTTAAAAAAAAATTTAATATCATTACCGACGGATTTAATCCGTCGGTAAATTAAAAACTAAAATTAAATTTCTTTAAATAAAATTTTATATATCTACCGACAGATAAATTCCATCGGTAATCTTCCGGGATTTATTCCCTCTAAAACAACGACGGATATATCGACGAAAAAGAAATCCGTCGCTAATTCCGTCGTTAATTCCGTCGATAATTTTTATTGATGATTTTTTTAAAAATGAATCATATTTAATCAATAAAACGTCGGTAATTCGTCGGTAATCCGTCGGTAATTACCGACCGTTTAATTCCGTCGGTAAATCCGTCGGTAATCCAACAGTTTCTTGTAGTGTACTGGTATGACTTGTTGGTTATGCATAGCATAGTTAAAATTAGTCCTCATCCCACTGTAATGTACATATTTTGTTATTTTGATTCGTCTTAATATAAAATGTGCATTTTTTTTAGATAAAACTCACAAATAATTAATATATTTTCATGGAACACATACTCAACATAAATACAACTACCCATTTTACAATAAAACATTATTGGGTAAGTCATTTTACACTTTTCAAAATAGTTATTATTTTCGCTATAAAACGTTATCACCTCCGCTATAAAATATTGTCACTTTTCATTTATACTATAAATTATTCATGAAATAGCATTACCACTTTTCATTAATTGAGTATCACTTTTCATTATTAAACTTATCACTTTTTGTCTGTCTTATAAGCCCTTACGTAAAACGGTCTCATACAAATTTTTGCCAACATTACTATTTCTCTCACATCTTATTACACATTAAAATATTATATCCCTTAATTTATGTGGAAAAAGTAAATAGTCATGTTTCAATAGGAAGGGGAAGATGTTCCTAGGGTGAATGAGTTTTGTTAAAATCAAAAATTCTCTTTATTTCTCTCCCTTGAGAAATCCCTAATTGTCGCCCCTCCCCTTTCCCCCAAAACCTGCACCCCCTCCATCCGTCACTCGTCGGTGGCCTCAAGGTTGCCGGCGAGGCTCCTACGATCCCAGGTCTATTTTTTCTTTCCTCTCCCTCTCACCCGTTAAATACTCCCTGTAGGCACCTGGATTTTATTGCCTATTAAATAAAATATATGGCAAATTAATGCAGTAATTATTAATTAATTATTTATTTATTAAGGAATTTAAATAAATTAATTCCTAAAATAAATGAGTAAATAATTGATAATTGAGCCTTATCCAATCCAGCAGGCTTAATTAAAGGAGATAAGCCCAACATATCTTTTAAAGGAGAAAATATCTCTTAAGTAGTTATTTTCTCTACATATAAATAAGGGTCTTCAGTCCTCATTCCAGACACACCAAAAACATCTGAAGACGCGCTTCTGAAAAGATCAAGAATACGAGCAGTGCTCCCTTGAGATCTTCAAGCATCTTCAAGTCAAGACTTAAGATCTTCAAGCATCTTCAAGTCAAGAACGGTCTGCGATCAGAGATCAAGGTTCTAAGCCCCTCCGATCCGGCGTTCTTCCATTCAACCGCCTCTTGATCTCTTCAACCGCCTCCGATCAGAAATCAAGGTTCTAAGCCCCTCCGATCCGGTGTTCTTCCATCCAACCGCCTCCGATCAGAGATCAAGATTCTAAGCCCCTCCGATCCGGCGTTCTTCATATCAAATTCATCCAACAGTCTCCGTGAAGTCAACATTCTACCAAATTGAACAGCATTCTTCACAACAAATCTTCAAGTCAACGTTTTATCCGAACAAAGGCTCGACGCCTCCGGATAAATATTTTAAAGCTTCAAGTCAACCCCGAGCACGGACAAGCTTCATCCGAAGATCCGGCTCAGAAAGTTGATAAAGTCAAAGAAGTCAACTCAAGAGAGGAATCAGAGGATAGCTAGAAACTGTTTACTCAAATTCTCAAGTTTAATCCATCTCGGATTATCATTGTAATATCTTTTGTGTTTATTATTTTAATAAATACAAATTTTGTTGTTACAAATTTTGGCACGCCCAGTGGGACAGTTTCGACCTCTCATCTCTTCTCTTTAAAAGTTCAAAGATACAAAGTATGGCTCCTCTCAGAATTGCAATAAGAAGGTCTCCTGTCTTAAAGCCTTCAGAGCTGCAGACTGTGAAGATTCAAAGGACAACTCCAATCAAGATTGCAATAAGAAGATCTACTGCCTCAAAGCTTTCAGAGTTGCAGGTTAAAGATGTCGGAGTCGTTACAAGAAGTATATCTGAAGGCTACTCTATGACAAACCTTGTGGAGGAGATCTTTCTCGATAAGCCAATGCACAATGACAAAGATAGTGAAGGTGACTCTAACATCCAAACTCTTCAATCCATAGAAAATTCAGCGTATGACTCACCCATAGCCTCTGCCATGGCAACAAATGCTTCGCCTGTCGAAGAACAACTGGCAAGTTTGACTCAGTCCGTTGCTACACTCACTAAACAAAGCCAAGAACAAGGTCTGTTGATATCCAAACTGATGGAAAAGATGGAGATAGCACAGACAAGCCATGCAGATGATAAGCAAGTTGAAGGTAAAGACGAGGAGGAAGACTCTTCGAAACATCATCTTTCTGAAAAGAAGCCAGTTGAAGAACATATACAAATTTCTGCTGACGGAATGCTCCCTATGAACCAATTGAAGAGCATCGTACTAGAGACAATAAAAGACAAATTTAAAGAGAGCTCAAATTCTTCTGTTGCCTATAAAAAGCCATATACAAAGAGAGTTGACAGTTTGAAGATGCCAATTGACTACCAACCTCCTAACTTTCAACAATTCGATGGCAGAGGCAATCCAAGGCAACATATAGCACATTTCGTCGAGACATGCAACGATGCTGGAACCTTTGATGATCATATGCTCAAACAATTTGTCCGCTCGCTGAAAGGAAATGCCTTTGATTGGTATATCAAATTGGAAGCTAACTCCATCGACAGTTGGGGGCAAATGGAAAAAGAGTTTCTCAATAGCTTCTACAGCACTCGAAGGACTGTTAGTATGATCGAATTGACTAACACTTGCCAGTGGAAAGAAGAGCCAGTAATCGATTATATTAATCGATGGAGAAATCTAAGCTTGAATTGTAAAGATCAATTGTCCGAAGTCTCTGCCATCAACATGTGCATTCAAGGAATGCAATGGAGTCTGCGATACATCCTCCAAGGGATTCAACCAAAGACTTTTGAAGAACTAGCTACAAGAGCTCATGATATGGAGTTAAGTATGCCATCAAGTGACTTCGAATTTCCAAGCAACAACTCTTATGAATTTGAAGACATTTCACTTGATGAACCTCTCGAGGAGGAATCACAGTCAAAGAAGCCAGTGTCAATAAAGATTCAAAGAAATGAAGTTAAAGCAAGAGAAAGTAATGCACCCAATGATTGGGGGTAATGAACTATTAACAAAGTCAATGCTCCATGACACGAGCTAAAACTGTCTGCATTACGCTCCTTGATACGAGCTTAAACTATCTAAAAACTCTCCAAATGTTATGCTCCTTGACACGAGCTAAAACTGTCTGCATTACGCTCCTTGATACGAGCTTAAACTATCTAAAAACTCTCCAAATGTTATGCTCCTAGATACGAGCTTAAACTATCTAACTCAAATCAAATCTCCTTGAGAAGAGACGAAAATCTCTATATTTTACACTCCCTGATATGAGTATAAACTGTTTAACTCAAATCAAATCTCCTTGAGAAGAGACGAAACTCTCTATATTTTACACTCCTTGATATGAGTATAAACTGTTTAACTCAAATCAAATCTTCTTGAGAAGAGACGAAACTCTCTATACTCCTTGATATGAGTATAAATTGTCAGCAAAATTAAAGCTCAAGACTCCTCGGGAAGAGTATAAACTGTCTACAAATTCAAATTGAAGACTCCTTGACATGAGTATAAATTGTCAGCAAGTTCAAGTTCAAAGCTCTTTAACGCACGAGCATAAACTGCATGTTACTCCTGGCCCGTGTGAGTATAAACTGTGTACGGTACCCCCATTCAAACTAAATCATGTCCCTTTGAACTACGTTATGACTTGATTCTCTGTGAAGAGGTACGTAGGCAACTTAACACTCTGCTAAGTTTAGTCATAATTCAGGTTATTCGTATCAAGGTGCTGAGGCAAGCAATAAAATTCAGTCATGTTGATCAATAATGGAGTGTCGCAATTTGTTCACTTCAACACAAAGGCGTTCGTGAACAAAATGCGAGGGCTCAAGTTTAATCCATCTCGGATTATCATTGTAATATCTTTTGTGTTTATTATTTTAATAAATACACAAGGTTTGTAGGCACCTGAATTTTATTGTCTATTAAATAAAATATATGGCAAATTAATGCAGTAATTATTAATTAATTATTTATTTATTAAGGAATTTAAATAAATTAATTCCTAAAATAAATGAGTAAATAATTGATAATTGAGCCTTATCCAATCCAGCAGGCTTAATTAAAGGAGATAAGCCCAACATATCTTTTAAAGGAGAAAATATCTCTTAAGTAGTTATTTTCTCTACATATAAATAAGGGTCTTCAGTCCTCATTCCAGACACACCAAAAACATCTGAAGACGCGCTTCTGAAGAGATCAAGAATACGAGCAGTGCTCCCTTGAGATCTTCAAGCATCTTCAAGTCAAGACTTAAGATCTTCAAGCATCTTCAAGTCAAGAACGGTCTGCGATCAGAGATCAAGGTTCTAAGCCCCTCCGATCCGGCGTTCTTCCATTCAACCACCTCTTGATCTCTTCAACCGCCTCCGATCAGAGATCAAGGTTCTAAGCCCCTCCGATCCGGTGTTCTTCCATCCAACCGCCTCCGATCAGAGATCAAGATTCTAAGTCCCTCCGATCCGGCGTTCTTCATATCAAATTCATCCAACAGTCTCCGTGAAGTCAACATTCTACCAAATTGAATAGCATTCTTCACAACAAATCTTCAAGTCAACGTTTTATCCGAACAAAGGCTCGACGCCTCCGGATAAATATTTTAAAGCTTCAAGTCAACCCCGAGCACGGACAAGCTTCATCCGAAGATCCGGCTCAGAAAGTTGATAAAGTCAAAGAAGTCAACTCAAGAGAGGAATCAGAGGATAGCTAGAAACTGTTTACTCAAATTCTCAAGTTTAATCTATCTCGGATTATCATTGTAATATCTTTTGTGTTTATTATTTTAATAAATACAAATTTTGTTGTTACACTCCCTTCTGTGACATGGAGGTGTGCGATTTCGCCCTTCTTGCTGTGGGGACTTTAGATCTGTCCTCTTGCTTTGGGGCTTTAGATCTGTACAGCTTCGAGTTTTGCGCTAGTTGTGAAATGTTGGAAGGCATCAGAGGTGGCTCTTCTCCAACCTTGCGAGAGGATCCCAGTTCTGAGAGGGTTTTAGATAGAGTCGGCCGTTTTTGGTAGTGGTGAGTCCAGGATTTGGCGGTGGATCTCAAGGTGTAGTGAATGGGGAAATGAAGATCTTCATCTAATTGTTTTTTCTTCTTTTCAGTCTCATCTGCTTCTCTACTGTTTTTTAATTTTTTATGCTTTTTCTTTTTCTTCAGGGTCCCTTTAGATCTGGTCTTTCTTAGGTTGCTTTTGCAACAGTTTGAATTTGTTAAATTTGTAGCGATTCTTAATATTTCCAGTTGTTTCAATCTCCCTTCGTGGAGTGGTTTAGTCTCCCCTCGTAGGAGTGGTAGTCCTTGATAGGGGTTTTCTCAACACACAAATTAATCCTCAAGTATAAGGATATCAATTGTAGTCGCGAAGATGACCAAGTTACAATATCGAACCCACGGGACGGATAAATATCAATTTTATACTCTTCTAGTATATTTTAGACTATGTTGGTAATTGTAAAGGTTTAATGGATAGTAACTTCTAATCGAAATAACAAAAGAAATAGCAAAAGTAGAGAGAAGTGAGTTGTGATCAATAAGAATGATAGGTAGTTCTAGCCCATGATTGATCTAGGAACAATCATGGTTAGATTAATCATTCTTACTTGAACCTTCAGCGAACCTCTGTCACAGCCCTCCGGATGGATCACCACCTCTACTCTTGTCTCTCCTATTATTGACGATCAAAAGCTCTCTTTATTCTCTGTATGAGCCTCCTTTTATACTTGTAATCACGTCTCTAGGGCTTGGAATGGGCTTCCTAAGTGATCTCACGCGTTTCGGCCTCGAAAATCTGGATAAGGTAAGTTCTCGCACACAGGTTCGACCACGTCAAGCAGGTCGAACCCCGAGCCACAGGTCGAACCCCAGGTCGAACCCCACTACTGGAAGAATTCTGCACAGGTTCGACCTTCTGAACAGGTCGAACCACTTAGGCCTTGGTCGAACCCCAGGTCGAACCTCAGCACTGGACAACTCTTGCTCCCGATTCGACCAACTGGCAAGTCGAACCCCAACGTTGTGATCGAATCCTCCTTCTTGCAAACCGGTTCGACCATGGTTCGACCTGATGGCCAGGTCGAACCAACTGAGTCGTGGTCGAACCCATCTCTGTATGTCCAGCAACGTTGGTTCGACCTTCTGGAGAGGTCGAACCCTCCTCCAGCCAGGTCGAACCCACCTACTTCTTGGGCGGTTCGCGTGGCTTCGACTCTGTCTCTTCGATTCTTGGCCCTTTCACTCCGTTTTTGCTAAGAAAACACTCAAATAGCTCCACTAACACCTGATTCATGCTATTTCACAATATATATAGGTTTTTCACCTATTTCCACATCAAAACTCTCCAAAACTAGCACAAAACATAGCGTCAAACTTGTGAATTTACACACTCATCAGTCCTCTTAATTGAGGTGGTCGAGTCCCGTATGTGTCCCCTTTTAGTGGGGTATTTTCTGTTCCCTCGAGAATTTGTAGGATTCAGTCGAGTCCGCTTAGACGGTGTTCTTGACTAATTAGCTACGTCGTTGTATTTATTTTTTAGTTATTTATAAGACTATCGTTTTAGGGAAAAAAATAGGAGGGGAAAGAAGTATATAAAGATCCCAAAGTCATATGCTCAATTCTTACAAATTAGGAGTAATACTCTCTTAGGCCATCTCCATCAACACACCAAAATGGTGTAAAAGTGAATTTTTGGTGTGAAAATCATCTCCAGCAGTAGCGCTATTTCCACGGCATTTTTGTATGGAGCCGTAAAACAACACCAAAATGCGGTGGCTTTACCGTGCCACACTATCTTTTCTTCTTTTTTGTTTATTTTTTATTTAAGTTTGTAACATGTAATCAGATAATTTAGGGTAATTTTTTAATTAAAATATTAGGGTAATCAGCTAATATATATAACATGTAATATTATTTTAATTTAATAACAACTGTACGTGTAATTTCTTATTTTTTTTGCAACATTTTAATTTTTTTAATTGTATTAAATAAATATTTTTATTAACAAATATTTTCCTAATATTTAAGTTATTATCATATTGTAATTTAATTTTCAAGTATTTTATAAATTAATAGTATATATTTTCTAAATATTTAATTATATTAATTTTGTATTAAATTAAAAATAAATATCAAAATAAAAAAGTATAAAAATTTTATTTATATATAAATATAATAAGGATTAAATGATTATTTTATTTTTTAGTGTTAAAAGTAGTGCAAACTGCTGAAGATGAATTACTGTTTGTGCACCATTTTTGTGTTGAATGTGCTGCAAAATTGTGTAAACTACTGGAGATGCCCTTAGGTTGTACATTTTTATATTTCTTCTGTCTCATAATTCATTAACAACGATAAAAAAAATAATAATAATAACACCCAATATTAAAACTTCTAAAATTTAGTTTAATTTCAATTTTGTTATTCTATTTTAATAAATAACATATTTTATAATTTATTTATTAAAAATAATAATAATAAATATATATGTTTATTATTACGTGGCAGTTTGATTGATAGAACTTTATTTGCATCGCCTCTAATTAGATATGTAAACGAACAAAGCCGTTCATGAACTATTCGAGTCTTGGTTTGATAAAGTATTGGTTCGAGCTCATTCGTTAACTTTAACGAGTCAAACCAAGCTCAAAATTTGAGCTCGAATAGCTTATCAAACCAAACTTAAATTTAAGGGTATTTGGATCGAAAGCTCGAGAACATATTCGTTAACGGGCTCATTAAAGGCTCGCGGACGCGTTCGTAAATTTTAATATTGAAAATACAAATATGATAATAGTTTAAGTGATTATTTAAAGGCTAATTATACAGTGCACTCGGGTGCACCCTAAGATAGGGTGCACTCGGGTGCACCCTAAGATAGAGTGCACTCACCTTAAAAAACGTATACAAATATAAACAAAAATATATACAATTATGAACAAAAATGTACACAATTTAATTGTTAGTTTTTTAATGAAAAATTGAGTGTAAAAAAATATACAATTATTAAAAAGCATGTATACACTATTGAATAAAAAGTTATACACATATGCATGTTAGTTTTTTTAATGAAAAACTAAGTGTGAAAAAGTATACAATTATTAAGAAACACGTATACAAAATAGAATAACATGTATACAAAATAGAATAAAAAGTTATACACATATAGATGCACTCTTGCACTCGGGTGAACCTAATATCAACTCTTATTTAAATATGTATTTTTAACTTTTATGTTTATATTTTGTTGGTTTGTTCATTAACATTTATGAATAACATTAAATGTTCATCAATAAAATATATTTTTAATATCTACAAACAAAAATATTTTTATATGTTCATAAACAAATACTATAAAAAAAAAGTTGTCTAATATGTTCGTGAACACATTTGTGAGCCTCATGGGTCGATATATTTTTTCTCTATGAATTCGAGTTCGGACTCAAGTTCTATTATTCCTTAACAAATGATACTCAAATTAATAGTATTTGACTCGACTCGATTCAGCTCGTCTCGATTATATCTTGTCAGTTTCCAAAATTGAACAATCATGTAAATTGTACACGATGAAAATTAAGGGTTCCATCGAAAACTAAATGAGATCCGTAAAATACAAGAATTGGCCGGTTAGGGTTTGTAGCAGGTTTGTCGAGATTTCTGCACTTGTAGGGCGGGCTTTCAAAATTGGGCCTAATTATGGGTTGGTTCTCTATACTTTTCCTTTTTCGATAAGAATTTTTTAATGGATCGCATAGTGGCCTTATAACAGTGTGATCTCGTGTCCCATATCACGCCTACGGGATAAGAATATCTAACAATTACGTGTAGAGTTTGTTTGCTATTGGTATGAGATATAAAGGAATTGTGTATAATGAAATGTATTTATTTATAATTAATTGTATTTAGTTCGGTATCATGGAAAAATGAGATTGTTGATAGTTAAATATAAGTTATTTTATTTTTTTCTTCTTATTATTATTAAAAAAGGGGGAAATGAGATTATTGATAGCTAAATATTAATTATTTTATCTTTTTCTTTTTTTTTATCAAGCAAACTCGAAATACATTCACTTATAGTAGAAGGGGTACTCCAATCCCAAAAATTACAATGAAAGATGAAATGAGTTCAAATTTTTAAAAAATACATCAATCTTAGTGAAAAACAAAATTATATAAATCATATCAGCACAACCTGAGGTTATAAACCTTGTACATACTAAACTCCTTGACAACGTTAACCATGTAGACATGCACGAATATTGTTACTCCACACTCGAAATGAAGATATTCGTTTAGCCTTTTGTGCTGTCGATATCAATGACCACAATCTCGCCTTCACCTCTTCTACTGCTTTATCAACACTCGGATTGCAATTGTTAAATATCACATCCGTCCCATGATACTCCCTCCGTAGATATCACATTCGTTTATCTTCTTCTTATTATATTTTATTAGAAAAGGGTGTAATGGTAAAATTATACTCCCTCCGTCCCATGAAAAGAGTTATGTTTACTGTTTGCACGGAGATATATATTAAGAAATATAGTATTTTAATGTGTAGTAGGTTGAGAGATATAATAATTTAATATATAGTGGGTAGTTGTATTAGTGATGTATGTGGGCCCCATGAAGATAAAGTGATTGATTAATGTGGGTCTCATCCACTAAAAAAGAAAATGTAACTCTCGTAGCAGGACGTCCTAATTAGTAAAATGTAACTCTTGTGGCAGGACGAATGGAATATATAATACCTAAGTATTAAATGTTGGTATTGTGTATCCCACCTCAAGTGGAGAATACACAATACCATAGAAAAAGTATTACTGCCTCCGTCACATAATACTTTTCACGTTTACTGTTCCACGTTGTTTAAGAAAATGTGCACTTTTGATCAACTTTATTGACTTTAGAGGGTATTGTGGTATTTTTAGATAATAAAAAAGTATAAAGTAATGATATATGTGTTAGTGTGTGAAAAAAGAGTGGCAAATTTGAAATTAAATGAACTTTTGAGGTTGTTAGATAAAGTAATGTTTCCTTTTTGGGGTGTGAAATGTTTTGTAGGACAAACAAATGAGGAAAATGTGAAAAGTTTTATGGGACGGAGGGAGTATTAATACTAGAGTGAAATAATACCGAGCTCTAATTATTATTAATACATCGAGACAAACGTAATATTACGAGGAGACTGCATCAATCCCCCCTAATACTGCCAAGCAAACGAGCACATAGGGTTTAGTTTTCTCCATATCATTTATGTAATCTAAAGGTGTCATTGGAACTGTTAAGCTAAAATGATACCGGAAAAAAGCTGTTTGCAGCAACCTCTCACAGTCAATACAACCTATGGTAGGAATTAGGATAGCACATGGCCCCAGGCATAGCTCAAGTGGTAGAGGGAATGGTGGAAAGACCTTCCAACTGAGCTTGGTTGCTGCAGGATTAGGGTTCGAATCCTGCCTTTGACATATATTTGACCACTTGCAAGCACAAGTTAAACAGTGAGCCCTCTCTATAAGCCACTTAAGGCGTATCCTGCGACTTACCTCCTTCACCAATCCCCAGGGAATGAAGGCTGGGGTACACCATTTTTTAGGATAGCACATGTATCTAACATGCACATCCTGCGATTTACCTCCTTCACCAATCCCCAGGGCAGGGACGGTGGGGTACTTTAGGATAGCACATGTATCTAACAGGCAACAGCAGTGCTGAATAATTTAAAAGTAAGTTAAGAATTACTCTACAATATAACGTTAAATTACTTGAGACTATGTAGATGTAGTTATATATGCTCATAAATTCTAATGCTTTAATTTTTGAATTAGCATATGAAATGAACACAAGATATAGTATATTTTAAGGGGGTAAAAAAGAAGAAAACAAAATAGTAGTCCAATAAAAAGATTAGAAGAAAGATGATCAATCAGAGGCCGAGCCTGAAAGGAACACCAGTTTGGGGCAACCACTGGGCTCCGGCGAGGAATTGAGCGGGGGCGTATTTGGCAGCCTCGGCGGCGGAGATAACACTGAAATGAGAGAAGGCGGGGTTCCTGCGTTGGGTGTTGGCTCCTGGGCCGGTGTTGGCGAACTCGTACATGAGGCAGGTCTTGTGGTTGCTCTCACCATCCCACAGCTTGTACCCTTCGGGGCGGATGAAGTCTCCCAGCTGGCTCTGCATCGTCACCGTCAGAGCCTCCTTCTTCCAGGGCCTCCCCAGGAAGGTGGGGATCTGGAACCTCACCTCCGCCAGATACTTGTCCGGGACTATCCTGCAGTTCTGGATCACCAGCCCGTTGCTCCCGCTCTTGATCTCCTTCCCATCCGCCGTCACCGTGTTGAACTGGTTCGGCAGCGGCCTCCGAGCGATGATCTCGCTGTCCTGGATCACCGCCGTCCCCTTCCCGAAGATGAAGTCGATAGTCCCGTAGATGCGGCAGTTGCGGTAGAACTGCCTCATGTTCTGGTAGTAGAGCGTGTCCTGGGACCCCTCGAAGCTGCAGTCGAACACCGCCGCCCGGTCCCCCATCGACCGGAACGCCACCGCCTGGTGCCCCTCCGGCCCCGCCTCGTTGCGGAAGGTCATGGATCGAGCGACGAATCCTTCCGCCTCGTTGGCGAAGGTGGCCGTGTGCATGGTGCCTATCTTCATCTTCCCGAAGTTCTTCCTCCCGGTCACGATGGTGTTGCCAATGCCGTCTCCGTAGATGAACACGTTGGGCTTCTTCTTGTCGACGATCACCTGCTCGTCGTACACGCCGGCCTTCACGTAGATCACGTACCGGCCCTGGTGATTGGGCGGGTACGCCGCCAGCGCCTGGTTGATGCTCTTGAACTTGCCGCTCCCGTCCTTGGCCACCACCGCGTTGGGCGGAGGAGGAGCCCCCGCGGCCAGCAGCTTCCTGTCGGCTCCCCCCATCCAGGAGGGCAGGCCATCAGAGTCAGAGTCAGAGTCCATGAGGCGGCGCTGCGGGCTGGAGAGCTGCTGCTGCACGTTGAACAGCTTCAGCACCTGGGACAGCTCGCCCAGGATGTTGACGGCATTGTGGGTGAGCTGGGTGGAGTTCACCATGCCGTTCTCGATGGCCGACTTGTACTCCGGGTTGTCTATCTGATCGGTGCAGTCCGTCTGGAAGGCATAGACGGAGGTCATCCAGCTGAGCAGTTCCTGGCGACGGTCCTCCAGGGTGTGCAGCTCGCTGTCGCCCACCATGGAGATGGAGGCCTGGAGCATGTCCACCGCGTAATCCAGCAGCTCCTTGCAGTCCTCCACCGCCACGTGATTGTATTCGTCCTTCTCCTTGTCCACCACCACTTTTCCAGTGGCTTCTCGCGACTTGTTCACCTCCACCAGGGCGGCCTCCACCACCGCCAGGATGTAGTCGTTGGGGGTGGAGGAGGCGTTCTTGGCCGCCGATTCCAGGCTGGCCGCGCAGGCTTCCTTGTAGGTAGTGAGCTGACAGATGGAGGTGAGGGTCTTCACCGACGCATTCCCCCCGCTGCTAGGGGTCGCCTCATCGCTTTTCTCCTTGCCTTTCATCACCACCACGGCTCCGATCACCACCCCAACCACCAACAGGATGGAAACCAACGGGATAGCAATCTTACCAATAGCCATTGTTCATATATTTTATTTTATCTTAATTCAAGTTAGCTAGCTAGCTAAGGCTAAGCTTCACTTCCTCCTTTATTAATTCAATTCAATTCAAGAGAGCATTAAGAGGAAGGGGAAAAAAAAAGTAAAAAATAGTTAAATGAGAAGCGAACAGATCATCTGGTTTGGGAGAGATGAAATGGCAAGGGGCAATTTTTTTATAGCGGGCGAACAAATGGATTAGCAGGATTATAGTGAAGAAATACGTACGACCATCAACCACAAACATGATTTTTACCTCTAAATTACCTCCTCCCCTCCCATCTAAATTTAATAGAATCATAATCACTCATTATCACATATCTAAATATACATATGGTTTTGCATTCATGGCCAGCAGCGAAGCCAATGAGAATGCACCACATACTCAATTTCTAACTCATCATTTCTCATATACTCCATATTCCATTCTTCCCTCCCAACTCTTTATTTACAGACTCTATTCAACCAATCTTATTTCTATTCTGGAAACACCCACTTGCCTAATCAATTACCCTCAATTTTACATTTTCGATTGCCTCTCTCTTTCCTCCCATTCTTCCTTTTCCTTCACCACTACAATTTGATTATTTATCATGTCAGCAAAATAAATTTTAATTAATCAAATGAAAAAGGGTATGAGGCTTACCAAACAGTCTTCTAAGTGCAAGATTAGAAATTAACCGCAATATATACAGAGCTAGATTTCTTAACCACCTCTAAGAAATAGTCTGCTCATAAACTGTAAGTTGGTGACCGTCTCCTATTTCCTAATTCAAATACCTTTTGCTTCTCCATGATTCCATCTCTGAAAGACTGAATCATTTACAACACACACCATCAAAGAGAGAATGAGCCCTATCCCTTCTTTCAATCCCTTTCTCCCTTCAAATTCACATCGTGACATACTGAACTGTTTCATTGTTACATGGTGAGTTCAAATTTAAGAATTTTTTTTTCCAGTACTCTTTCATTGCATCAATGTAAATCATCAAAACAATCATGCATTGGATAGATGGGATAATAGACATGCATTGGATAGATGGGATAATAGACACGTTGCACTGAAAAAGAACAAGCTGCACAGGCACGAATATGCAATGCATGCTTTACCAAGAAAAACCATAGAGCCATAACCACTTCTAACCATAGTTTCCACATTATCCCCCTTCGAATAAACTCCCAAAATGTTGTACTCAATATACATTCTATAATTGAGGCAGGCCACTAACTGGCAATAAAAATCGCAAGTACAACTCAAAATTCCAGCCCTAGCTCAAATAAGGATTGCCCAATAAGGAAAAACTGACTACTCATTAAACCTCAAGAAAATGTGTAGGTCCAATATGGATTTATGTACCAGCCAGAATGATGAAAGCGGCTACAGTTTTACAGGTTCACTTCTGAAAGAGTAATAGTGATAAGTTGCCTAAATCAGATACCATTACCAGTATCATCACAATGTTGGGTGTCTAAGAGAGTGATAGATACAGGTTGCCATCCCAAGACAGCTGGCTTGATCCACTGCTTTGTGGTGATAATCAAGTTCAAGATACGAATTACCTCACTCAAAGAAAATGTTCTTAAGCATGAGTTTTTAAGTATCAAAGCTGCGTCATACCTAAAACAAAAGCAAGCAAACACGTAATCAGTCAATTCAGCCAGCCCATTACCTTTCTGAAAATAAAAGCTATTGCATAATTTGTCAAACTTTACCTGCATTCAGATGCTTTCAGAGCACGACTCCCTGCAGAGGAAGTTATGAAATCTTGAATTGCAGCCCAGGTTGCACTTTGGTACTGCCCAGCATTTCCACCAACAGGATTCTCGCATGGCCACAACCTCTCTGTCCTGCCAACATAAAGTTCCATCATACCCACAAGTTTCTTGACTATCATTTTTTGGTCACACGCACATGCTAAAGCCTTCCTCACATCAATTTTGCGATACTTTGGATCACCATAACGAATACAGTCTGTTATATTTGCTTCTGTAGGAATAATGTTCTCAACTTTGAAAGTATTCAAAGCTATCAAGATTACACCTACGAGGCCTTGAACATAATTAGGTGGAGGATGGAATTCTTGGCTACCATGCACATCATTCCCAGGCACATTATTAGGGGGAACAGCAGAGGTCGAGGAAAGAGAATACTTCCCATTCACATTGTCAGAGAAAATCAATCGACTCATAGGCTTATTACCACCGGTGTCATTATCTTCTCTAAACCTAGGTCCATCTGATCCCAAAGGAAATGACTGAAGATTATTAACACTGAAACTGGTATCTGGAACATAAGGAGTCAACTCATACTGCAAAGTATGAGCAATGTAATTCGAACTGCTAGACGAGGTATCATTGTTTCCAGGTAATAGATTTGAGGAAGAACTAGTTAAAGGAACTGCAGCACTAAAGAATTCATGAGGAGCTTTCATAATCTTTTTTGCAGGTTTACTTTCACAACTTTCTGGTTGATCTGTAAACTCCTCTTTATTTCCTTCAAGATTAATAGGCAAACTTGCCTTTTTTGGGCTTTGTGGAGCAGATGGCACCTGAAAGCCAAGCGTGTATGCAGTTTGATTTGAAGGAATCTTATCATCAACAGAAGATTGCACAGGTAATCCACCATAAACAAGGCTTGTCCAATTCCATACACACTTTGCAGCCGCAACAAGTGCTGCAGATTTCTTTGCAGGGTGGGCAACAAGGATGTTGTATCTTCTCAAGCGTAATTGATGAAGAGCATTTGAAAAATCTCTGTCACCCGATATAAGCAAATAATTTGCTGGGGCTGGATTGTCAACTGCCCAAAACAGCATGTCAACTAGAATTTTCTTGTCACTTGCATCTTTCACTCCTGTTCACATTGTGAGTGAAACTATATAAAACTTCCATACATTCCATAGCAAGAATCTTTCAAAAAAATAATAACTCAACACCACTAATATTGGCATTTGGAAACAACAAGGTTCACCAGAACAACAAAAAGAGGAACTCACTAATTGCAAAACTTTAGCAACTTTCACATTCTGATGACAATTAAATCCAATTTTCCCTACATCTAGAGCAAAATATTCAGAAAATTCAAACACTTAGTACGCTATATGTAAATATAAAAACCGTGTTCATATAATTAAACCCAACGATGTTTCTCCCTGATTATTTAAAAAGAAAAAATTATTAAAAAAAATGAAAAAGGAAAAAAGAATTCTCCAATTCACATAGATTTGAAAAGGTTAAAATAAAATAGGAACTAGGGCTTGTTAATCTGATAAACGGGAGCCAATAGGATAATATTGGAAAAATACCAGCAGGAACATGGTTGAGAGCGATGCCGGTACTGGAGAGGGCGTGTTGGGCGGAGGTAGGAATGCGGGTGGTGTCTCCGTAGGCGGAGATGGTGATGGGGCCACAATAATTCATTTTGAGGAGGGCGGAACTGATGTTCTTGGCAATGGCAAGGGGATCGCACCCTCTCGGCACCTGGCAGTTCTCAATGTCCCACCAAACAGACGTCTTGGCGGCGGCGAACTCTTCAGCAGCGCCGCCCATTCCCATCGAAAGGGTGGCCTGACCGTCCCCCATAACCACGGACTGAAATAGAACCCAAACATTTTACGCTACCCTACCCTACCCTACCCTACCCTACCCTACTACTCTATACCAATGAAATCATCTCCCCATTTCAAATGATGTCACTATAGTTTATTTTGCCTTCCCGCCCAAAAACACACTCCCAATAAAAAAATGTTTCAACCAAATTAGCCTACGTTTAGTATCAGTCTATGTGATTTTAGGAGATTAAAATTTACTAGATTTTATAAACAAAACAAATAGTAATAATATAGAGTTGTTTTCATAAGTAAGGTATGTTTTAATTTAATTTTATATCAAATCTAATGTTTAAAAGATGTACTTTCTTATAACAAAGTATATATTTTTGTTATTTTGGTCTATCCAAAAATAAATTATATATTACACTTTTTTACCCACACCTAACTAATATATTCATATAGGGCCCCTCTGTAAACGAGTACATCTACTCACTTCATCATATTAGTAAAATAGTGTAACTTGGGTAGGGATGTAAACGAACCAAGCCGCTCGCAAGCTATTCGGGACTCGATTCGAAAAAAAATTCGTTCGAGTTCGTTCGTGGAAAAAAACGAGCCGAGCCGAGCTCAATTTTCGAGCTCGATTATTTTTTCGAGCCGAACTCGAGCCCGAGGGTGTTTGGCTCGAAAGCTCACGAACGTGTTCGTTTACAGGCTCGCGAACGTGTTCGCGAACATGTTCGTTTAAAAGCTCGCGAACATGTTCGTTTACAGGCTCGCAAACGTGTTCGCGAACATGTTCGTTTAAAAGCTCGCGAACATGTTCGTTTATAGGCTCACGAACATGTTCGTTTATTAAGCTCGCGAACGTGTTCGTTTATAGGCTCGTGAACGTGTTCGATAATAGGCTCGAATAATGGTCAATATGCTCATTCTTCATATTATTACTCCATTATTATTATTATTATTATTATTATTATTATTTATTATAACATATTAATATGATAATTTTAGAGTTTAAAATTTTTTACATAAATAAATAAACTTATATATATATATATATGTATACTTTTATCAATATAATTTATAAGGAATATAAATTTATAATTTTAAAAATATAATATACTCTTTAAATTAAAGAAAAATTTTAAAGTATGACAATAAAAATAATAAAATTATTAAAACATAATTAATAAAAATAAAATTAAAAAGAGAGTGCATGTTATTAATTCTAAATAATGAATTGAAAGTCATATTTATAATGGGTTTAAAGATCTAATTTTTTTATTTTTTATTTCTATATAAGATTTAGTTTTGATTTATTTATACTTAAATTTGAATAAATATATGTATTTATATACATTAAATTTTAACTAATACTCCCTCCATTCCGGAAAAGTTTTCATCTTTACTGTTTCACGTTGTTTAAGAAAAGTTATACTTTTTGACCAACTTTATTGACTTTGGAGGGTATTGTAGTATTTTTAGGTAATAAAAAAGTATAAAGTAATGATATGTGTGTGAAAAAAGAGTGACAATTTTGAAATTAAAGTAACTTTTGAGGTTGTTGGATAAAGTGATGTTTTCTTTATTAGGGGGTGAAAGGTTTTGTGGAGCAAACAAATGAGGAAAGTGAGAAAAGTATTATGGGATGGAAGGAGTAGTAATTAATAAAATTGTAAGTATTTTAAAGTCGACACCTCATTAATACATAAATATATGTATATATATGTATATATATGTAAAAATACATTAATTTAATATAATTATTTATTTATATTTTAATAATATAATTTTATTTGAAGGAGAAATTTCGAATTTATATACACCTGTATTTGCCTTTTAATATTATTATTATTATTATTATAGTTAATGGGATAACATAAGGATACATTCAAATTTTAGGCAAATACTTGTGTGACACCGTCTTACATAAGGTCTTACGTGAGACGAATAAAAAATTTATAAAATGTTAGCACTTTCGCTATATTCCATATAAAATGTTCGTTTTGTTTATATTATAAATTGTTCATAAAATAGTTCACTACACTATTATTACTTTTTATCGATTGAATATCACTTTTAATTAATAATATTATCACTTTTTATTCGTCTCATGTAAATATTTACGTGAGACGGTCTCACACAAGACCTACTCCAAAATTTAAATTAAATACATACTCCATATACTTATAAATGTTAATTAAAAAAATATTTTGTTATATTATTAATATATTTTTTAATTAATAATTAATAAAAATTTATAATATCTCTAGATTCCACTTTTTATAAAAAAAATTATTAATAAAATTTTATTATTCATGAGACCTCACTCAAACCTTTATACATTAAAAAACTAAAAAATAAATTATTTTCAGTTTAACGAGCCGAACGAGCCCGAGCTCGAACAAAGGACTAGTTTTTATCGAGCCGAATTCGAGCTCGAGTTTTTTTTTATTTAATAAAAATATTTCGAGCCGAGCTCGCGAACTGTTCGCGAGCTCTATATTTTATACACGAGCCGAACTCGAGCTTAAAAAATAAAATTCGAATCGAGCTCGAGCCGAGCTCGAGCCCTTTAAAAAAATTCGAGCCGAGCTTCGAGCCCGGAGATGTTCGGCTCGGCTCGGCTCGATTACATCCCTAAACTTGGGTGAAAATTGATAGAACATGTGTTCTCACCCTTATTAATTAATTTCTCCTCTTTATTAGTGTTGTTTTTATTTTTATTTTTTAAATTTATTATACTTAAATGACTATTATATTCTAAACCCTATGAGTAAAATGTACACTAAACCACAAGGATGAAATTATAATTATACCCTAAACTTTAAACACTATGGGTAAAATATAACCTAAATCACAAGGGTACCCTAAACCCTGAACTCTAAGGTTAAATTATACCTTAAACTGGTAAAATTACAATTATACTATAAACCCTATAAATAAATTATACTCTAAACCAAAAGGATAAAATTATAATTATATCCTAAACCATAAACCTTATGAATAAATTATACCATAAACCACAATGGTGAAATTACAATTATATCATAAATTATAAGGATAAAATATACCATAAAATGAAAAATTAAATTTTAAAAAAATAACCAAAAAATAATACTAATAAAAAACGAAATAAAAAACAAATACTCCTGGTAGCTAGGGGTGGCAACGGGTAGGGTGCCCGCTTATTTTGGAGTACTCGTACCCGTATCCGATTAAAAAACAACTGCTCATATCCGTACCCGTCTAATTTAAAATTTTTATTATGGTACTCGTACCTTGGGGTGGGAAAAAATTGAAAACTCGGTATGCCTAGCTTATCGTACCGAAAAATATCAAAATTTAGGTATATCGAAAATTTTGATACGGTATAGTCGTCGTACCGAAAAAATTGATTCGATATCGGTATATGCCGAAGTAGAATTTCGGTATTTCGATATACCGAAAAAAATTATATGTATATTTTAATTATTTTATATTTGTATTTGTAATTTTATTTAGGGCTTTGCCTAAATAATAACTAAGCCCAAAAATAATACCCAAGCATAGCACATTTAACTTTATAAACGTGGGCGGCACTATTGTCACCCCGGTTTTTACTAAAGGCACCCGGATTGAAAAAAATGTGTGAAATTTTAATTAAATCCTCTTTTTTTTTTTAAATCATAACTCTTTTATTACTTTAAAAAAACACAATTTACTTTGCACACCCAACCCACATCTTTAATATACTAAAGAAAGTTTAATTTTGATGATGTGCCGCCACCAGAATTAATTTCAATTATTTTAAATTTTAATTTAAATTAAAAATTACAAATTTTTAATAATTAATTAAAATTTAATATAGATAAATACACATATTATTTCAATATTTAAATATGATATTATCAAATTAAAATTAATTAATATTAATTATAAATTATTATAGATAAATACATATATTTACTTTAAATCTTATAGATAAATATATACTCCATCCGTCTCAGGCTAAGAGGGCCATTTTTTCATTTTGGTCGTCCCACCCAAAGAGTCTCATTTCCTTTTTTACACACATGGGACCCACACACCCCTCTAATACAATTAAAATATGAGATTCACACTCCTACTAATACAACTATTCATTACACATTAAATAATAATACTCCTTAATCTACGTTCAAAAAAGCAAATGACCCTCTTACGCCGGGACGGAGGGAGTATATATTTACTTCAAGATTTATAAAATTTATCCATTCTATACCTATAAATAAAACTCTTTATTCATTCGTTCTACCCTAATTTATACATCATGAGTTATGATGAATAAAAGCTTTCTTCAAATTTTAAAGAAAGGTATCGTTTTAATTATTATTGTTATTGATTGATTTTTTTGTTGTTCTTTCATATTTTTTAACTTTTTTGTTTATTTAGTGGTTTTAACTTTTTTTTAATTATTGGTATATAATTTTATAATATCTTTATTTTTTAAAATAAATTTTTTATAATTTCAATTGTGATTTTATTTTTCTTATTATTATTTTATATTTTTATATTCTCTTTTTGATTATTTTTTATTTTTATGTATTTATTTTTTGTTTTAGTTTGTTTTTATTGTTAATACGTTATCTTTTTCACTTTTTCTCATATTTTTTATTTAATTATTTTTGTTTTATTTCTATTTTTAATTATTAGTATGTAATTTAATTTTGTACGTTATTAATTTTTTCATAGTTTTATAAATTTATTAAATAAATTTTTTATGACTTTTTTTCTTTTCTTATTCTTTGATTTTATTTATAATAAATTTATTATTTATTTTTAATAATATATATTATTTTTATTTTATTTTTCTTTTACATTTTTTAAAAGTTTTTTAAAAATTTTCATTATTGTTCTCTTAATTTAATTTGTTTTAATTATTTTAAATATATTTTCACCAAACTTAAAATATATATATATATACATACTAGGTGGGGGTACACCTCATAAATGAGGTGCTAACCCGGATTTCATACAAAGAGATTATCAACCTGTAATTTATTGAAAGAATAATGATAAAAATTCACAAGCAGCTTTCATCAACCACGAATGTAACACTGAAGATCATAATGAAAAATCATAATATAAAATGATGGCTATTCACGGTACCAAACTGATCACTTGAGCTAAACGTCCAGCCTGCATCAGATTTTTCAAAACAACCTGATGGACATTTAAGATGTAGCATCCATCCATGTAAATTCAACCACGAAATGTAAAAGGCTCCAAAATTGGTATCCTGAATATATACAACACCCTTTCAGCCTACAAATAATCCAACAGTGATTGGTAACATCATCTAGTTTACATCCTACCAAAAAAAAAAAAAAAAAGAGAATATTTACAGGAATTGATCAGTTGAATCTAGTGTACATGGAAAACAACTCAATATATTATGCAAGTGAATGAGGGCACATGTTCTCCAATAATAGTAGAGTTGCAGAGGTAGCTTTACCTTTTCTAATTTGACGTTTGTGTGGACAGCTGCTTCCAATCACCAACTAAAGAGAAAGCTGACAAGTTATATTCTCTGAGTTTGTTAAAAAAATACTAAACAAATTACTTATAAGTTAATTTCATATTTAGCCTTTTCAGTTTCTCTAGTAATGCATTGACATATGAAAGTCAGTTTTGTTTATCCTTGGTAGGAGCCAACTCCTTTTCTATTGCTTTCTTTATTCTAGCTTCAGCATCAGCGTCTGCAATTCTGATCTTCTCTTCAGTTAGAACTGCTCCTTCTATATCATGGCAAGCTCTGTAGCTTTTGCAAGCAACGCCACCAATGTGCCTCTTGAATGCCCAACTCCTGTCGTACAGATTAACCTTTTCTTGGCTCATACTCCAAAAGTTTTCTTCTAATTGTCCATCAATTTAGTACATGCAACGGAGTATGAATAATATGAGAATCTCCAAAACAGAAAGAATTCTCAACATGCCAAAGCAAGCATCATAAAATAATAAAAATTCTTTCAAGAAAGGTAAATTGATCAGACAACCAAAAGGGGTAAATCCATTCAAAGATATTATAGCAAAGGAGAGTTTCAAGATGTAAAACCTAAATCTATTACTTAATAAATTACTTAATAAACAATAAAGTGATCACATTCCAAATATCAATATGTATAGAAAGACATGAATTGACTATAAAAAAAAATGATGAAAGGTATTGAAAATCTGTAGCTCTATGATCAGTAAATTGCAAAAAAAATTTGAAAAAATGACCAAACAGAACCTTTCCCATACTCGGTTTTTGTATAAGCCCCTCTACCCACTTCAAATACTTCTCAGATGAATATGTCCTGATTCTCTCTTAATCCCAACTTGAAAATTATTTTTATTTCAGTATACAATATAGCACTTCAACAACCAATAAGGAGTGTATTCTGGGCAACACAACTACATAATGTTGTGCTCTTCATCACATAATCACTACTGGCAGCTTCTGCGCTAACCACTTTAACCATCATGACACCCTCAGGCAGGCAAGGTTAAGCTTATATAGAAAATTCACGCAACGTAATGCCTCACACCTCCGTAGAGCAACATTAGCCAATTCTTTTTCAAGTTTACAACTATGCTTATTAGTTATTTTATGTCTCACGGAAGACTGAAAGTAGGGTGCAGGTGCACATACCAAAACTACAATAACCTTTCAAGCACCATATCTTTTTTTACTTAAAAAAAATACATTGCTGAGGATTAAATCACGAATACAGGAAGAAATGCATACCAGAGACTCCAGAGCATTGCCATTTCCATAAACATATGCAGCTGAAATTGTTTGACCATCACGTATGGTGGTCCCATATTATCATCATGCTCTTACACAAGATGCAAATCAAGGTATTTGAAGAAAACCGCGAACCGGGGAAAACCAGGCAGCAGCGGAGAGTAGCAGTGCTGGGGCCTGGGGGTAGTGGAAGAACAGTGTAGATGCTGGCACACAAAGCAGTAATAGGAACCTAACAGAAATAGAAATTAGAGCATGTGATTCTCTATTCCACAATCCACACTTCCTTATATGTTGCTTTAATTTTTTTAGTATCAGGTTTGCATACCCCTTTTTTTTTCCTCTACTACTTTTCTTTACTTTCTCATACTTCTCAAACATTGTAATCTTGTTTTCCCATCAACAAAATACAACAATCCTCCAGAGAACAACTGTTTAATTATTAGAACTAAAAAGCATTTCATGTTAAAGACGTAATTCACAAATTTAATACCTGAAAAATATATATAAACTATTAAGAACCATAAAACATCCTTCCCGTCTGCATCCCACCAGGACGTAATAAGAGCAACAACCCAATCTACAAATTAGCCATGCAATTCTACAACACTCTCACCCATAGTATCTTCAGCGCAATTCCAAAATTAATCACAATAATAGTTGCAATAACAATAGCAATAGAACCACCACCTCAGCCGTAGAACCCCCAATCAAACGGAGGAGAGAGAGAGGCCATACCAGATAAACCGAGTAGCTGGGCCGATGCCGATGGAATGATAGACTTGGCAATAATGCAAACAACCATCGCACTCTCAAAATTACCTTTTTCAGAGTATAAACTGTTTGTGGTGGAGCGTCAACGTTTGGGGTGAATAAAATGTTAAGAAACAAAGTGCTGCCCGACGGTGGACAGAAGGGAGAAAGGGGAGAGATTTTGTGCCACATAGAGAGAGAATACACGAAGTTCTTCCCATTATTGAATGCAAGAGCAAAATCGGAAATCCCTCACTTCTGATATCTCCAGGTCTTGTCACCAAAATAACCCATAAACATTTTAGAATTTTAACACATGAACTCAAGGAGACTTGCACATAACCCAAATTAAAGATTAAACATCACCATTTATATCTGTCTATCAACATAACTAAATTAAAACATGGAACCACAACAACCTCGTGTTAGCATTACTGCATGACGACATTAAAAGGAAGTTACACAAAAGGCGAATTTCTTCAACATAATGCGATGTTCGAACAATATTCGTACAAAAAAACATAAAAAATGAAATACAAGCAGATATGCATTGGATTTATTTTCTAATATGAAAATGCGCACCTTAAAATGAACTCTTTTCAAGAGAGCATTTTCAAAGCACAAGCATAAAATCACCAAGTGGGGTGAAACTCGTCATTCTCCGCTTTCAAGTCAAGCTTCTTTCCACAAGACTAACTGGCTCCATCTAAATTACATCTCTCACACTCTCAGCCTACATTCTCATTCTCAAGATTTAAGGCAATTCCTTTCATACTAATATGGACGATGATGCCACTCTTTGGGAACCGCCTCAAAACACCACTGTTCACTACTGAAAGTGCTTTGAAGCCACCTTTGAAATCCCCTGTAATTGTTGTACGAGCACAAATATTATATTGGACCGGGAAGAAAAAAGGGGAAAAAGGAAAGTAGTTGAAGAAGCGAGCTTTGATGCTTTTTCTCCTGCCCGCTGGAAATGGAACATAGCTTTGTTGACTTTACTTAGAAAGGATTTCCCTCAGGGGGGTTCCGTAGGAAGAAGAAGAGCAGATCGCTTCTTTGAGTGATTCTCTCCGTGCAGAGAGGATCAGTATCGCTAGTTGAATTCGCCCTCCGTCCTTTAAGCCAGGGAAGCGCTCTTCGGGCGGAGCTTTCGGAAAAGGGTAGCCTAGTGTGTAAGCACAGCAATGAACCGCCGGCTGATGAATCAACCGGACGAAAAAGGTAGACCAGCTTCAACTGCCTACTCCACGGGTGATAGTTCAACTTCCTTTCCTGATTCCGTAGGGGACACCACACCAGGCGCAGTTCCCTCTTGTGTATCAATTTACCTTTTACCTTAGATTATGTTAGTGGCTTGGGACTACCGATAATCCACATTTGCCCCATGGGGAGTTGAACAAAGTGAAATCGAGAGAGAGGTTTTTTTCCTTGAGAGTCAGGACTGCATCGCCTATTTCTCGTTCTCGCTCGGGAGCCAAAACGAACACGCCTGCTACCTACTGTACTGGACCTTCGACCAGGCATTCTACCTTGAGATCGGATCCCCTGACCATGCAGGCTGAACACAGAGATCATCAGAATACTTATTCACACATGCAAATCAATTACGAAGAAGACACATACAAATAGAAACAGGGAAGAGAATTACATTTGGTGGGATTGTTGGGCTCTGGCTGTCTTAGCTGCCTGTTATTCTTCAAGTTTGATTCAAACCATCATTGGTACTTAGTAGAATCGTGCACTGTCAAAATATACAATACAAAAAAAAAATGCAGAGAATTTTATGTCCAAAAATAGATGTACAGTTTTTTTTGGCGCCTGCCACACATGATTACATCCTTGATATTTGATAAATACATTAAATGCTTATGTTATTGATACCTTCTCGACTTAATTCTGTCTGCATCCCAGAAAGGAAATAAATTTGTAAAGTTGCAATATCTATTTTCTTTCTGATGATTTTATAATCATGTGAAATGAAAACTTGCCCTAGATGACTAAAATTTGCATGTCACAAGTTTATTTCAATTTTATGAGAATTACAGTATTAACTGGACATATGAACTTGCTCCATACAATTCAAATTCAAGATCACATCATGAATTTTGAGCCACTGTCATGTGCTCATTTCTGCATCTCCATAATATGAAAGTGATGAAAAAAAAATTAAGTAACATAAACACAATTCAGTATGCTTGATTAATTAAAAAGACAACATTTACTATTAGATAGAAAGATGGCAGTCCAAAAAAAGGGGAAAAAAATCACATGCAGAAAAAGAGAAAAAGAAAACCAAAATTGATGCAATACAAATAGACAAAAGTAACATTAATGAAACATAATTTCATACCTGAGTGCCGAAACGAAGGTGTGGTGGTGGCGGCGGCTTCTGTGACTGAAGAGCCTCCGGCGACGGCGTCTCATGAAGAGGTCAAAGTTCTAAGCGCGGGAATCTCATGAAATCACAGTAGAAATCCAGATCTGAATGGAAATTTGATCAAAGCAAAAATCTGTGAAAATTTCGCATCGAAAATTGGGTCTGTAAATAGGGCTCAGCGTACCTTTGTCTGCACGGCGAAGAATGATTGCGAGAAGGAAGATGCCCTCAGTGCCGTGGCGAGTTGATCAGATGGAAGATGGAGTGAGAGGGGAGACCGCGTCGGTGTTCATCGATATTCGATCGTGTGAGGTAGTGAAAGGAATTGTGAATCCACATTGTGGGGGAGAGAATGACACGTATGTAAATTAGTGGGGGAGAGAATGACACGTATAAATAGCATATGACACGCATCATTTAGTATTACCGGCAACCGTTTGGAAACTGGCAAACATTGGAGCTAAGGCGCTTTATAGATAGTAATAGATATATATGGATGTGATATTTTTTTATTTATAATTTTTTCTCTTCCTTTTATATTTTTCTAAGACTTTTGTTTTTATTATTATAATTTTTTATTTTATTTTTAATTTTTTATTAGTATTTAATTTTTTAATCTTTTATTTTTTTACAATAATAATTTTTTTGGGTTATTTTATTATTTTTTTAGTTAAAATTTTTATGTCTTCTCTTTATATTATTTCTTCAACTTTTTTGTTTTAATTTTTTTTTGTTTTAATTTTTTTATTAATAATTTTTAATATTTTGATATTTTAGTTATTAAATTTTTTCACGATTAAATTTACTAAAAATTTAAATTTTAATGATGTATCGTCATCTGAATTAATTTTGATTTTAATAATTACTAATTAATATTTAGTGTTAAATACATAATTTTTTTTTAAAATTTGAATATTTATATGATTAGACTAAATCAAATAAAAATCAAATTAAAATTTTTGCTCTTTCTTTTATATTTTTTAAATTGTCTTTTGATTAAATTTTTTTATTAATTTATTTTCTGTTATTTTATTTTTCATTTTTATTAATATGTAATTTTTAAAAATTTCTATTAATAATTTTTTCAATTGTTACTTTTATTTTTTTAATTAAAATTTTTATGATTTTTCTTTAGATTATTTTTCTATTTATTTAGTTTTTTTGTTTTAATTCGTTTATTTATGAAATAATTACTGATAGGTACACACTTTGTACCCCTAATTACTACTAAATACATTGATTTAAAATAATTATTATTTAATACAAAATATTAAAGTAAAATACCAAATATACCCCTAAACTCATATACCTTTAAAACACTAACCCCAACCTCCACCCACCACCGGACCACCGCTGCCGCTGCCGGACCGCCGCCGCCGGCGGAGCTCCGGCGGCCGGTCGCCGGAAAATCTGTTCGTCAGGAAAAAAAAAAAAAAAAAACTGGTCGCCGGAAAGCTGCCGCGCCGCCGCCGCCGGAGATCCGGCAGCCGATCGCCGGAAAAACTGTTCGTCCAAAAAAAAAAAGAAAAAAAAAAACTGGTCGCCGGAAAAGCTGCCGGACCGCCGCCGCCGGACCACCACATTTTTTTGCTGCACACACTTTTTTTTTCCTGCACACACTTTTTTTGCTGCACACACTTTGCTGCACATGAACTTTTGCTGCACACAATATTTATGTGCAGCACATTAATAGGGGTAATATTGGAATATCACTATATATTTTTGTACCTAGTAGTAATACTTTTGTATGTTTGTATCTCATAGTAATTTAGGGTTTTTTTGTGTACCTAGTAGTAATCCTCCCTTTATTTATTTATTTTTTCATTAGTATTTTTTTTTACGTTATTACATGGTAAAATTTATTCAAAATTTTAAGAGTGAGTCTCATGTGAATCGGGTTTAAATGAAAACTTTATTTTTTTAAATTACAATAATTTGAAGATTATTTTTTTAATTTAAAAGAGTAACAATTTATGTATCTAAAAATTAATTTTTTATGTATTAAAAATAACATGGCTTACATATAAATTGAATTTTACACTTCAATATAAATTAAAATTAGATTATAATTGAATAAATATTAATATTAAATTTGAATTATATTTTTAAAACTATTAAATAAATAGTTATATTAAACTTTAATTATATTTTTTAAAGTTGTAACTTTATAACCCGTGTAATACACGGGGTTCATATTAGTTACCCCTAGAACATAATGTAAAACTCACACATTCACACCAAGAACACACACTGACTCACGCCCAGTACATGAAAAGAAAAAATAAAAAGAGAGAAGAGAAGACAACTGCAAATAGACCACTTCTCTCTCCTGGGCACTATTTACCACCAAGTCACCACCAGATCAAGTTTGCTGAATAGGAATAGTAGGAATTCGTTCTAACAATTAAAGATTTACAAACCCATAAATGAAGAAATACATGAATTTAATTAAAAGTATTTTGTGATTTTATCAAATTAAAAGAGAATAATATTGATTCATCCAAAAAACCATTCTCCATCCTCCGTCGATCCAAGGCTAATGAATTATCAGGACGTACTTGGTATTAGCAATTTCCACTGATATGGAATCGGACACCCAGTCTTTATCTTCATATTTTCATCTCTGCCATAATCTTACCCATCCACGATATAGCAAATTTTGTACTCCCTCCGTCCCACATATTTTTACCCACTTTCCATTTTGGGGTGTCCCACGTATTTTTACCCATTCCATTTTTGGCAAAAATACATAATATTTTATTAGCTACTTTTTACAATCCCAACAACTTTAATTACTTTTTTACACTTTATTCATCATTCCCAATAACTTTATTCACCTTTTCTTTTTAAATTACTAATGTATCCCTACTTTCTCTTACATTATATATTAAAAAAATAAAACGTCTTAATCTCCGTACCCGTACAAACGGGTAAAAATACCCGGGACGGAGGGAGTAATTTTTTTCTGGGGTGTGTGTTGTGCGTGAGTTAGTGTGTATTTTTGGTGTGAGTATGTGTGTTTTACTGTGTGTTTTAGGTGTAATATGGATTGAGTGTACAAAGTAAATTGTGTTTTTTAAGTAATAAAAGAGTAAGGATTTTAAAAAAAGAATGAGGATATAATTGGAATTTCACATATTTTTTATTTTTAATTCGGGTGCCTTTAGTAGAAACCTGGGTGACAATAGTACCGCCCTATAAACATTCCAAATCCAAACTTAATAACCCATTACTGTTTCCACACTGCACGTACAGTTCACTCCCAAATCACAAATCACGCCGCCTTAGTTCTCTTCCACAAACCCTAGCCCCTTGATTGGTCATTATAGTCGGGGCGACCAAGGAACAAAATATCGAACCCAAGGGAGAAAGTGATGTATCCGTATTCGAAAGATGTTTCACTCTAGAAGGACTAATCAATAAAAGGAGGGATTTAATTACACTACAATTAATCAACTAGAAAAACAATTAAAGATAGAACATATACACGTGGGATGGATGATGGATGAAGGTGAGATGGATGAAGTAACAATCTAAAGAGGAGTAAGACTAACCACAATCAAGATTAAGGACACCATAGACTTATTAAATATAAATGACAAGTATCAATGATAAATGGACTAGAAGCAATCACAAAGGTTCCCCTAATCCCTATGGCCAAGGTAATTAGGTTCTCAACTCATTACAAGTTTTAAGCACAAAAGATTGTCCCTTACTCTCAGTTCCCTCAAGGGTACTATGATTATAAGATTGATTCTTCTCACTAAATTAATAACCTTCTTAGATCCATTAACTAAGTGTCATCACATGAATGTTCTAAATATATAAAGATGCTATCACATACTTCACATACTAACATACACTATCCATACTATAACATGATTCAATCAAAACCCTAGTTACGATATCGAAATGGCCATCATAACATCATAAATAGAGATTTCAATCACACAAATCATAATACGAAAATAGTGAATCATAAATCAGGTAGGAAAACTCAAATATCATATCAATTATCATTTAAAATCCAACAAATCCACAAAAACCCCTAATTCATCTTGTGGCTAGCCTCACTAGAGGTCTAACCAACAATAAACATCATAAAAACATCATCAAAATGTTCACATACATTCATTGTTTCAAAACAAGCCAAAGAGAATACAAATGAAAAGAAAAATATCTTCCCTCCTTGATGTAGGTTGAATATATATCTTCACTTTGCAAGCTCCCACTCTCAACCCTCAATCCTCAATAGATTGGTGATGAATGGATGATCAAAATATGGAGGATGGTGAAAGGATTATGGATGGATAATGATAAAGGTGTAAAATGTGTAATGGAATGTGTGTAGTGTGTGTGCCTCCAAGAGGAGGAATGGAGATCCCCTCCAAATTATGCAAATGAGGGTATTTATATGTGTGGAGGCTCCAAAGAATTAGGGCAACATTTTGGTTCATGGGCTTCAATGGAGAAAATGGGCTTTAGTGGAGAAATGGGCCTTTTTTAGCTCAAAAATCGGTTCTGGAAAATCGGTTCAAGTATAATTCCGTACGACTTGATTACTAGAATCCGGTTGTAGCCAAGTGGTAGCATGCGTATGCATCCATGCCCAACGTCTCGGGTTCGATTCACACCCAGCACATATTTTTATTTAATTTCAAATAAGGGTCAAACCGGTTTATAACGCTTTCCGTACGGTTCTTGTCAACAAATCGCAAGTGGCCAAGTGGTTGGAGGCAGTGCTCCACTGTTTAGTGTTCACAGGTTCGATTCTTGGCTCCGCAATAATTTTTTAAATTCCTTCGTCAGCGCAAAGCACCGGATAAAAACCCTCCTCAGCGAAATTCGATCGAGTTTTGCTTAGCATTCCTTCGTCAGCGCAAAGCACCGGATAAAAACCCTCCTCAGCGAAATTCGATCGAGTTTTGCTTAGCATTCCTTTGTTTTCCACCTACGACAACACTTTCGCAGCAATAAAAGACAACGCTTTCAGCCGTTCTCTATTCCTCTCTTTCACAACGCCCAGTAAATATGTTGTCGTAGCTCCCTTTCAAATATGTTGTTTTTTCAACTGCTAAAATTTTTTTCTCCTTTTCGTCCCGATTTAATTCTCATTTTCTCCTTTTCTAATTTTTGCTCGAATATACCTCATTCCTACAATAAAAATTAGCAAGATTCACACACTTTACTCCAAAAATAAAAACAACAAAAATAAATAATAAAATTCTAAAAATAAAATAAAACATGCAAAAATCACTAGAACACGACTCTAAAATCTACTAAATTTTTACGATAATCACCCCTATACTCCTCTTTCTAAATTACTTCACATTGTAAATACAATCAATCTCGGTGTAGTGGGGCTCCAAGAAAGTCCAATCTTTTGTCAATATAAATCAATCCTGGATTTGGGGCAGAATCCACCAACAGTGTGAAGCTAGAAAAGAACCACCACTTCTTCGAATAGAGGGCATAGTTTTCGACACAAATTTCTTCCAGTAGGTAATGTTAATGTCTTGTAATAGAAGATAGTATGGAAATTGGAATAGCATAATTATTAGCTTTCTTTTTCAAAGCTAGCCCAGATGGATCATATGGAATACGAGAAACAGTGAATCCAAGAAAATTATGTGCTTTTTATGATTTATTTATCGATATGATTTGATATGTTGATAATATTCGGTATGGCTCTGTATATTGAATTTTCAATATGTAATAAATTTTTGGTATTTCGGTATAACGCGGTATATACCGAAAAATCGATACGGTATAAATTATGGTTTGGCAACGATATGTATTTTTAGATACCGTAATTTTGGGATACTGAAATTTCGACATACCAAAATTTCGGTATCGACATCGGTATGCAAAATAGCATACCGAAAATTTCGGTACGGTATCGGTATTTTCGGTATACCATATTTTTTCCACCCCTACTCGTACCCGTCTCATACCCGTTTATCAATATCCGCGGGTACCAGTACCCATTTGATATTCATTTATTTATTATTTAAATAAATATAACAATAAAAATTATATTAAAATAAATATTTAATAAATATGATTAAATAAAATTTATAACTATTAATTAAATACATAAAATATCTATTAATATAAATTATATAATATATATTAAATTTTATAAAAAATAGGCTAATACTACTATGCACCTGGGTGCACCCCATGATACGGTGCACCCACTTTCAGATCGTATACAATTATGAACAAAAACATATACAATTATGAACAAAAATGTATACAATTTGTTTGTTAGTTTTTTTTATGAAAAATTGAGTGTAAAAAAATATACAACTATTAAAAAATATGTATACACTATTGAATAAAAAGTTATACATATATGAATGATAGTTTTTTTAATGAAAAATTGAGTATGAAAAAAGTATACAATTATTAAGAAACATGTATACAAAATAGATTAACATGTATACGGAATAGAATAAAAAGTTATATACATATAGGTGCACCGAATATATATAAACGGGGTACCCACGGGTATTGAGGCATTATCCGTACCCATCCCAAACCCTAATGGTATTTTTTCACAACTACCCGTATCCATCCCAAACCCATTTACAACTACCCGTACCCTACCCATTATGATTCGAGTAGGTCGGGTACCCGAAAATACCCATCCGATTGCCATCCTAACTGGTAGCATGACCTGATACAGAAGCGAGAATTTGGGTTGAAAATGGAGTGGGGCCCAGCGGTTCTATGAAATAATAAAAAAAAGACAGTTCCATCGTAATCTTTGTTTTAGTAAAATATTATAAGTATCTCTTAACCCATTATACATTAAAATATTACACCTTGTCCATCAGTATTATTATTTTATATAAAGTGAGTGGTTGTATTAATGAGAAATTATGAATTAGAAAACTTTTTCTAAAAAAGGAAAATGGATACTTTAGATGAGCCAAAATAACAAAATGGATCTCTTAGTAATGGATGGAGGGAGTATATTTTTTAATTTACGTGCAAAAGTAAAGGTATACATTGTTTCGGAATGAATGGAGTGTAAAATTAGAGTGAGGATGATTAGGGTACAACTAGTCCTACTAATAAATTGGTACAACCGGATCCCAAATCACAAGAAATCTAGCGGGTCATTGATTTCTGTATCTTATCTAATCAAATCCCCTTTCTTCCTCTCTGACTTTAATTCCGTCTTCCTTCCATCACATCAATTCTTTTCTTTCCCAAATCCTTCATTCTCTCTCCTCCCTTCTTATTTTCTCTCTCTTCTGTCACACCTGACACCTTCTTCATTTCTTCCCTGCAACTCCACCACACCACACTTCATTTTCAATCACCAAGAAAACAGAGAGGGAAGCTTCGACCACCGGAGAGATGACGTACGGGTTCCGCCATCGTAAACCCCACACGCTGTCCCTTGTCTTCGATTACAAATCTACATCTAACTCCTCTATTCTTTCCTCTCTTCCATCGGACTGGAGAATCACATATTAAATCTGAATCTAACTCCTCATTTTTATTTACCTGCTCTAAGTTGTTCACCATGCTCCATTATAACAAGAGCTTTTTTACAGTCATGAACAGCCACTTGAGATCTTTGGAGATCGATCCGCCGCGCCAGATCTGCCACCGCGCATGGTCATCGTGTCTTGCGACCTTATTTTAAAAGAGGGACTCGGGATTGGATTGAATTATTTCAAAAGAAGAAACACGCCTTAATTCTTGTGACCATTTTCCCATTTTATCCTACTTTCTAGTTTTCTTCCACATTTTCTCTAACTTTTTAGATTAGACTTGATGTGGGGTGGGGGGATTTTTTTTAATTTTATTTTGAAGAAGAGGTTGGATTGTGTGGTGATTGATCTTTAATCGTAACATTATCGACTTCATTTGGTATTTTTTCTTACACTCTAGCTAACATTAATTACTTGATGGCATGTTGTAATTGTTAGGGTGGGGTACACAATTTGCTAGAACTTGTTAGAATTTCAAGAATGCAATTTTGAATAAGAGAGGTTGGTTATTTTATTATTAATTTATTTCCATTGATGTTTAATTTCCTAATACTAATTCTTATCGATGACATGCATGTTGTAATTGATAGGTTAAATATATGTGGGTTTGGTTTGAAAAAACTAATAATACTATCCTCTTTGAAAATTACTAGGGGCTTTTTTTATACATAGCCTGAAATTTTAGTAATAGTTTATTTAATATAGAACTCACGGCCATAGTGATGCAATTAATTTAATTTGAAAGAATAACTCAATTAATTTAAAAAGTAATCCTATTAATTTAAAAGAGTGATTTAATTAATTTTATAAAATGATCGATTAATTTATAGATCACATACAATTTAATTTTTTGCAATACATGAAAATCAGAGTTTAAATTACTTCGATTCGTTATAAAAAATTACTCATTTCATAGAAAAAAGTAACCTCGATTTTCAAAAAATTAGAGTTTCAAATCAAAGAGTAACCTAATTATTTATAAAGAGTAACTTAATTAATTTTAAAGAGGTTACCTATGCATTTTCAAAGTCAAGTTAAATAGTGATCCAATAAATTTATGAGTGACCTAATTAATTACAAAAAGTAATAAATTTAAGAGTGACCTAATTAATTACAAAGAGTAACCTAATTAATTTTAAAGAGTAACCTATGCATTTTCAGAGTCAAGTTAAATAGTGATCCAATAAATTTAAGAGTGATCTAATTAATTACAAAGGGTAACCTAATTAATTTTAAAGAGTAACCTATGCATATTCAGAGTTTTAAGTCAAAAAGTGGTCCAATAAATTAAAAAAGCGTAATTAAAAAAAAGGAAGTTTTGAATTATGTTATCAATTTTGATTTGATATTTTTTTTCAAAATGCAAAGTTTCCACAAAAATCTCATGACTTTGTTTTCTTCTCACACTTCCAGTGTACAATAGTCATTCTCTCTCACATAGAAGAACACTTGTTACCATCTACAATGTCATTTCTCTCTCTTGCTGCTACCCTCACTGCCTCACAACCCTTGCCACCGAGTTCCGTATTGTAGCAGAATCAAACAGCGCCATATTTCTCGCGAAGACAGTTTCCCTATATCCGTGAACACCTGCAAAGTCGGTTTGAATAGCTTGCAGAGGTGAGGCTGTTTCGATTGCCTCTTCTTCATGTAACAAAGAATACTCCGGTCTTCTACGTCACCCTGACCAATAATTATTTCACTGGCGGCATCCTCATGAGCATCGGCCACGCTACACGCACTCTGCGTGAGATCCTCTTCCTCAACAATTGCCTCTCGGGCTGCCTGTCGTATGAGATCGGGCTGCTGAAGAAGATGACCCTATTTGAAGCGGGCCATAACTCACTCACTGGTCCGATTCCCAACTCGTTCGATTGCCTCGAAGATTTGCAGTTGCTGAACATCTCGTACAACCAGGTGTATACGGGTGAGAGGAAAGAGAGAATGGGGAAAGAGGAAATCATGTTTACATAGAAGAGGAAAGAGAAAATAGAAGGGAAAGAAGAGAGAGAAAGATGAGTGGGGAGAGAAGAAGTGAACAGAGAAGAGGAAAGAGGAAAGAGAAGGGAAAGAGGGAGAAAGATGTGTGGGGAGAGAAGAAGTGATCAGAGAAGAGAAAAGAGAAGGGAAATAAGAGAGAGAAAGATGAGTGGAGAGAGAAGAATTGAAGAGAAAATGATGACGTACCATTCATTTGACTTATTTCACGTGGTCCAGCTGAACACATATCACATGGGCGACTCCATATTTAAGATATTTGACTCATTTCAATAAAAGATCCGGTCCTACGAATTTAAAAAAAACGTGCTCCATACTAGTCATTGTCAATTAGAGTTGATATTCTTTGTACCTGGTTGCAAGGATGCACCCATATGTGTATAATTTTTTATTCTATTTTGTATAAATGTTATTCTATTTTGTGTACGTGTTTCTTAATAATTATATACTTTTTCATACTAAGTTTTTCATTAAAAAAACTAGCATCCATATGTGTATAATTTTTTATTCAATAGTGTATAAATATTTTTAATAATTGAATATTTTTTTACATTCAATTTTTCATTAAAAACTAACAATTAAATTATATACATTTTTGTTCATAATTGTATATGATTTTATTTATATTTGTATACGTTTTTTAAAGTGGGTGCATCCTATCTTAGTGTGCACCCAGATGCGTAGTATAATTAGCCATAAAATTAATAATTAGGTTTGAAATTTTAGATTTTGAAAACAAAATAAGTAATGATAATATTTATTTATTTTGAGTTTTTAAATAGAATCGGTTTTAATATAACATATTTAATGATGGGTAGAAAGATTAAGAGTTGATATTAGGTGCACCCAGGTGCACCTATATGTGTATAACTTTTTATTCTATTTTGTATATATGTTATTTTATTTTGTATACATGTTTCTTAATATTTATATATTTTTTTCACAATAAATTTTTATTAAAAAACTAGCATTCATATGTGTATAACTTTTTATTCAATAGTGTATACATATTTTTTAATAATTGTACCTCTTTTTACACTCAATTTTCATTAAAAAACTAACAATTAAATTGTATGCATTTTGTTCATAATTATATATGTTTTTATTTATATTTGTATACGTTTTTTAAAGTGAGTGTACCTTATCTTAAGGTGCAACCAAGTGCACAGTATAATTAGTCAAAGATTAATAATTATTATAGCTATAGTGAGAGATACACAAGTATATGTGGTTTATAAAATTTAGTTTATCAAAATTTAAACCAGACTAAATTTTTAAAACTAAAATTTGGACTTTAAAATTAAAAACAAATAGTGTTTTAGAGGGCACCTGAGTGCATTTTAAGATAGGGTGCACCACTTCAAAAAACATATGCAAATATAAACAAAAGCATATACAATTATGAACAAAAATGTATACAATTTAATTGTTAGTTTTTTAATGGAAAATTGAGTGTAAAAAAAATACAATTATTAAAAAACATATATACACTATTGAATAAAAAGTTATACATATATGGATGCTAGTTTTTTTAATGAAAAACTTAATGTGAAAAAAATATACAATTATTAAGAAACACGTATACAAAATAGAATAACATGTATACAAAATAGAATAAAAAGTTATACACATATGAGTGCACCCTTGCACCCGGGTCGGGTGCACCTAATATCAACTCATAAATTATTATTATTATTATTAAATATATATACGAGTACAGATTCCCACGTAATACGCGGATGAATTATTATAACAAATCAAAAAATATAATTAAAGGTGGTATTTAATTTATAAATATACATAAATAATAATAATAATAATAATAATAATAAAATAAATAAATAAATAAATAAAAGTAGTATTCTAACTAATAAAAAATATGATTAAAGGTGATATTTAATTTGAAGATAAACATGAATAGCCCTAAAGAATTAGTATGCGTGATTTATGTATATTAATTAATATTTGCTCTATTTATATATATTTTTAAGATATATATGCTTTTATTGATTGGTTTAATTATCTATTTGTAACCAAGAAATAATAAAAATAAAAAATAAATTATTAGTTGGATATATTTTTATTGATTGCCTTAATTATCTATTTTCAATAAAAAAATATGAATAAAGATGGTATTTGATTAGCCATAGTTTAGTGGTATGACCAACTAAAAATTACCAAACCTCAGGGAGGACGGCACTAGAGCTCAAGCGATATCATGTTCATTGTAATTATATAGAGACGGATATAAATGGAGGGGTGATCAAACAAAAAATTAAATCAATCAATGCAAACAAGATTAAATGATTAGATGAGTGGTTTTCCAAATTAAGCAAGGGTGAGATTAACAACAATCAAGGAGTGGTACTTTATATATTCATGCATTCAAACTCATATGGTTTAAGGCTTGACTAAGAGCTAACACTAATGTCACCTAAGCTTCCTCTCGGAATGGGTAGGATATGATCTTATAAAGGTTCCATGATTAGTTCTCAATTAAATCATTCCAACTAGGTACTAGATTCAATTAAGAGTCCCTTCACATAATCTATTGACTTCTCAATCTAATAAATGATATGTTCTATCAAAGGGTTCTAAACTATTAAGGACTTCTCAATCTCCTAATAATCTATAATGCACATGAAGTGTTTGATGAAATGATTCACTTAACTATCCTAAATATGCAATTGATTTCTCAATCTAATCACATGCTTAAAATAATTAAACACACAAAACATCATCAACCTCAAGATATTAAACATCAATGATAGAAAATTAATTACCAAATCCACACATGAATTTAAGTACATGAATATCACAAATTATTCAACTCCTATCATGTTGCTAATCTCACAAAGGAGATTAGCCTACAATCATTACAAGATCCATAACATAGACATTAGGAATCTTACAAATCATTGTAAACTAAAAGGTTTAACACTAAATCAAGATGAAAACTCCCTTGGATTGAATCCAAATGAATCTCATTCCTTCCTTGAGTGAAATCCTTCTCTTCTTTGCTTCCTCACTTGATTTGAAGATGAAATGATGGTGGATTTATGAAAGGATAATGATAGATGATGAATGGATGAAGAAAAGGTGTAATATGAAGAGAATTATGTGTGAGGTGTGTGTTGGCAGCTTAATTTCGTGGGGTTATTTTTTGTATGTTGAATAGAGAGGTATTTATACCCCCATGGGCCTTCTAGAAGGAATCTGGATTTTTCAGCAATGTTAACACCTACACGGCTCGTGCGCTGAAGTTCGGCTGGAGTCGTGTTTAGGGTTTCTAGTCAACGCACGCTTCAAGCAGTGCACGGCTCGTGCGCCGCACACGGCCACCGCGCACGGCTAATGGCACAGGCCCGTGCGAGGAACTTGACCCGTGTACGCGACACGGCCGACCGTGTTGTGTTGTTTTTTTCTCTTTTTCTCTCGACTCCGTTTTTGTTCCGTTTTTCACCTGATTCATCATTTATAAGTTCATTCACACACAAATTCCAAAAAACACATAACACCACCAATAATGACTCAAAATACGGATAAAAATATACGAAAACTCACATAAAAAGATACTAAAATTTAGGTAAAAATATCACTCATCACACCCCCAAACTTAAAGTGTTGTGCGTCCCCGCACAACGAAAATGATAAACCAAGGAGAGTGATTTTCACCTAGGAAAAGACTAAATGAACATAAGTAACAATACATCAATAATAATAAGAATCACAATTTTTGCTAAGTCATCCTACAACATTAGATTCATGACATGAAGAATTAACAAGTTCAATCACAAGAGAATATTAGTGTAATATAGTCTCTTTTTGGTCCAAGCCTCACATAGGTTATAAATGTCACTCAACACTCTTTAAAGTAGGGTAAATCATCACTCATTAACCGATTAGCTCGACTCGCTATAAGCTTGCTCGTAGACTACATTCACAAACCACCAAAGTTTAAATTAATGATAAAAAAGGTCTTTAATTGGGATGTAATGATAGGCTCTTTGGTAGGGTAGGAAGAATGTGGATAATAGTGACTAAACAAGTGTAAGTAATCGAAGAGATGACCAATTTCCTCAACTTCTCTACTTTCCGTTTCTTCCTTTCTTTTCTTTATTACTCACAAGCACTAATCATCAACTTCCTTGGATTTCTTTAGCTTCTTTCAATGCATGCTTCCTTCTTTTGACTTTTAATACTTGAGCATTTCATTGTTTCTTTGCTCATTTTCTTGTTTTGAGGTTGCATGTTCACTCTTGTTTGTGCTATTTTCATCATTTTTTTTATTTGTTTACCATTTCCTTTTCTTCTTTTTTCTTCCTCATCAAACCTTTCTAGCCACCATCTCCTCAATCACCCACACAAAGGGTATATATACATGGCTTAAGAAGGTAATCAAGGCTTGTAATGTGCTATATTCACAATAAAAAGGTTTAAAGGCTCAAATTGGTTAACTAGGGATGATGTACATGGTAGGAAAATATATGGCAATGACTATGAATAACAAGGATGTCCTAAGATCATTTCACTAATCTCCACAAATCGGGCTCGTTCCTATAGTCCTTGAGCAAGTTCTAGCTTATCAAACACAACCAATCCACTCATGAAGAAAAACCATGTATGCACGGTTGAGGCTCAAATTCTCACAAGCTTATGCATTGGATCTTAAGAAACTTATTACACCACATTCATCTCAAAATTGAACAAGTTAAGTAAAACATGTCACAATTCGAAAGTGCAGAGATTCTTAATCATAACTTGTCATCACTTACTACCACAATATATCACCACTCATGTTCAAAAATGACTCACAACATCCCAAAACAAACCACCAAACATACCAAGACAAAAATAAGAAAACACACAAAACATAAAATAAATACTCAACAAACAAGAAACAAAACAAAAACACATAACATGCAAAAACGACAATCACCATCATTAGAAAATGAAGCACATATTCAATCATCCATAACAATGTAAGCTCACAATCATCCCCATCCTTGATTGAAAAAGAAACCTCCCAAAGACATAACACATAAAGTAGCATGTTAATCCATCAATCCAAATCAAAATATGTCAAGCAACTAGAAGTGATAAGGTGTAGAGTACTTCCTCAATAGGCATTTGATAATGAAAACGTTAGCTCCAAGCTCCATTCATGCTTCCAATACCTTTCACTCATGCTCAAAGACTCAACAAACACCATTAGCTCAATAATTTCATAAAAATATGGACAATCATGAACTTCAACACAACCAATCATACCAAAATCTAACTAAAACTCATGAGAAAAATTTTAAAATTGACCAATTTTTACAAGAAGACTTATCATTATCAAAATATCATTATATCAAGCACACTCAATTGGTGAGTCACACCACACACTCTCCCCCCAAATTTAAATCGAAACAAGTTGAGACTTAAATTTACAAAAAGTGGTGAGACTAACCCTTGTAGTTTCCATTGATGGTCTTCTTGTGGAGAAGCCATGAACACTTCTCTTTTCTTCAATACGATTTCTTCTCAAGAGCTCAATCCACCTACATGACCAAAATCAACAAAAAGCATCAAAATATAAAAAGAATGGGTTGCCTCCCATTTAGCGCTAAGTTTAATGTCTTCAAGTCGGACAGAATTTTCATGCTCATCGAATCAAATGATAGTCCATCCCACTTTCTCCTCGCATCCTCACTTTGAACAATAGCTTAGCCCTCTTTTTGTCCACTAATTCAACTTCTCCATTCTTGCTTACAAGCATCAAATCTTCATCAAGGAGTGATTCTAGTGGACTTCCTTTTTCTCCTTTATCAATTTTCCAATCAAGCTCCGATTCTTTCATCATATTAACATCATAAGAAGATAAGTTAGCATTTGAAAATTTCATATAATCATGAAGAAATAAATTTAAATTGTCAAAAAGAAGAGAATCATGATCATCGAAATCATCCGGAGGCCTTGTATGATGAGGCTTGATCCCTTTATCTTTCTTGCACAAGAATGTGACATTCTCTCCATTTGAGCTCAAAGAAAGCTCTTCTCTCCCAACATCAATCTTTGCTCTTCCGGTGGCTAGAAATAGTCTTCCCAAAATGAGTGGAACTCGAGGGTCCGCCTTTACTTCCAACACCATGAAATCAACCGGGAAAGCTAGCCCCTTCACTTTCACCTCCACGTCTTCAACAATCCCAAGTGGCTTCACAACTTTACCATTTACCACTTCAAGACGGATAGTCGTAGGCTTTAGCTCTCCAATTTCAAGGTCTTTAAACGTGACATGAGACATCACGTTGACACTTGCCCCCAAGTCACACAATGCATCAAGGGTGCTTTTTCCTTCAAAATCACAAGGAATTATGAACTTTCCCGGATCACCAGCCTTCTAGGTCCCCCTTTTTGCTTCGACTTACTCATTTTGGGTTGCTCCTCTTTCTTTTTCTCTTCATACTTCTTCTTGAGCGACATGACATACTCCTCAAATTCCTTCTTCTTCTCCTCCTTTACAAATATTTGTGGATAGGGAATAGGGAATGGAGTGATCGGGATACCCCAATAGTCACGTTTGTACTCTTCTTCTTTGACCTTCTCCTCTACTTTCTTTTTCTCTTGCACCCTCTTCCACTTGGGTATCCATTTAGGCCCCTTCTCTTCTTTCTTACATACTTCTTCCATTTCTCCAACAACCTTGCTTTCCACCAACCCTTCTTCAATCTTTCGTTCCTCTTTCATATCAACCAACAAACATTGAGCCTTTGGATTAACTTCGGTTGTGGCAGGAAAATTTTTCTTTTTGTTGAGCACTCAACGAACTTGCCATTTGTCCAACATTGTACTCCAAAGCTTTGCATCTTCTATCACTATTTTCCTCAATAGCTTTGAATCTTCTTTCATTAGCTTCATCTCTAGCTTTTTCTGATACTTCTCTAGCTTTGTTTGATGCAATCAATTATTCAAGTAGCTCATCGGTTGATGCTCTTCCCTCATTGTTCGGTGCCTTAGCCCCCGGTTGATATCCCGGAGGATACGCAACCGCATTGCTCGGATTAGAGTAGGAAAAGTTACCATGCCTTTGTTGTTGTTGTGGGTATGAGCTTTCACTACTTTGACCATTGAAACCTCATTGCCTTGGTGGATAATTTCCTTGACTTTGGTTGAAACTACCTTGGAAATTATTTTGGTAATTCCCTTGGTAGTTTCTTCCTTGCATGTATTGCACATCCTCCACACGTGGTATTGTCATAGCCCATTGTTCCCCACTAACACTATTTGGAGGAAGCACACTTTGATCCATTTGGCCATCAACCATATTAACTCCTTGATTAGTCACTCCTTGTTTCAAACTCATTTGCTTCATTACCTCCGCTACTATCATTTCCATGCTTGGCATTTGTGGCTCAACATTCACACTCTTCACACTCGAGTGTTGCCCTTGATCATAGCTCTCAAATCCGTAGCATCCACTAACCCTCTCCGATGGCCATTGGTAGACATTTGTAGCAATCTCATCAAAAATCCTTATAGCCCTTTCCGGAGTCACTCCAAGTACGGATCCACCCGCCGAAGCATCAACAAGCACTCTTTGACCATTTACCAAACCTTGGTAGAAAAATCCCACTTGTTGATTTTCTGGAAATCCATGTTGAGGACACTTGCGTAGCATTTCCTTAAATCTTTCCCACGCTTCGTAAAATCTTTCTTGAGGCAATTGCTTGAATTGAGTAATCAAGCTCTTCATTTGAAGTGTCTTAGAAGGTGGGAAATATTTGTTCAAGAACATTTGTGCAAGTTCCTCCCAAGTGTTGCACATTCCCGGAGTAAGAGTAGATAACCATGTGCGAGCACGATCTCTCAAAGAAAATGGAAATAACCTCATTTTGATGCAATCCTCGCTCACCCCATTCATCTTCACGGTGTTAGCAATCTCAATGAATTGAGCTAGATGAGCATTAGGATTTTCATTCGGAGTTCCACTAAATTGTTGCTCTCTCACCAATGAAATTAAGCCCATTTTAAATTCAAAGTTGTTGGCATGAATTGGTGGTCCCATCATTTGTGGCATTGTTCTTGGCATGAAGAAATTCCGGATCACCCTTTGATCATTGTGAATTCCATGTTGCACCGGAGGTGGTGGTGGTGGTACATATGCTTGTTGCGGAGGAGCATAAGCTTGTTGAAAGCCTTGTTGCCTTAGAACTTGTTGCACCATTTGTTGAAGCAAAGCTTGGTTGTTCATAGCTCCATGATTTTGATAGGCTTGTTGAGGAAGATTTGCATTGAATTGAGGTGCGTTGTCATGCACGTTCATATTGTGTCCTCCTTCCCCATCATGCTCTATCTCCACACGATTATCCTCTTGAAAGTTCTCAATTCGCTCACTATTTTTGTTCTCCTTTCTTCTCCTTCTCAACGTATGCTCAATCTCCCAATCGATAGGTTCTACTTGTTTCCCCTTGGATCTTGTTTGCATACACCTCCAAAGCAAAAGAAGTTAGAACAAGGTTTCACAAAGCAAATACAAGTAAACAAATAAAATAAAAAAATATCTCTATTAAGATTACTCAAAATGATCATTCGTCAAGCTACTAGCAACCGTTACCTCCCCGGCAACGGCGCCATTTGATTAGCCATAATTTAGTGGTATGACCAACTAAAAATTATCGAACCTCAGGGAGGACGGCATTAGAGCTCAAGCGATCTCATGTTCATTGTAATTTTATAGAGACGGATATAAATGGAGGGGGTGATCAAACAAGAAATTAAATCAATCAATGCAAACAAGATTAAATGATTAGATGAGTGGTTTTCCAAATTAAGCAAGGGTGAGATTAACAACAATCAATGAGTGGTACTTTATATATTCATGCATTCAAACTCATATGGTTTAAGGCTTGACTAAGAGCTAACACTAATGTCACCTAAACTTCCTCTCGGAATGGGTAGGATATAATCTTATAAAGGTTCCATGGTTAGTTCTCAATTAAATCATTCCAACTAGGTACTAGATTCAATTAAGAATCCCTTCACATAATCTATTGACTTCTCAATCTAATAAATGATATGTTCTATCAAAGGGTTCTAAACTATTAAGGACTTCTCAATCTCCTAATAATCTATAATGCACATGAAGTGTTTGATGAAATGATTCACTTAACTATCCTAAATATGCAATTGATTTCTCAATCTAATCACATGCTTAAAATAATTAAACACACAAAACATCATCAACCTCAAGATATTAAACATCAATGATAGAAAATCAATTACCAAATTCACACATGAATTTAAGTACATGAATATCACAAATTATTCAACTCCTATCATGTTGCTAATCTCACAAAGGAGATTAGCCTACAATCATTACAAGATCCATAACATAGACATTAGGAATCTTAAAAATCATTGTAAACTAAAAGGTTTAACACTAAATCAAGATGAAAACTCCCTTGGATTGAATCCAAATGAATCTCCTTCCTTCCTTGAGTGAAATCCTCATCTTCTTTGCTTCCTCTCTTGATTTGAAGATGAAATGATGGTGGATTTATGAAAGGATAATGATAGATGATGAATGGATGAAGAAAAGGTGTAATATGAAGAGAATTGTGTGTGAGGTGTGTGTTGGCAGCTTAATTTCGTGGGGTCATTTTTGTATGTTGAATAGAGAGGTATTTATACTCCCATGGGACTTCTAGAAGGAATCTGGATTTTTCAGCAATGTTAACACCTACACGGCTCGTGCGCTGAAGCTCGGCTCGAGTCGTGTTTAGGGTTTCTGGTCAACGCACGCTTCAAGCAGCGCACGGCTCGTGCGCCGCACACGGCCACAGGTGTGGCTGTGTTGTGCTATCTGGCTTCCGTGCACGGCTAACGGCATAGGCCCGTGCGAGAAACTCGACCCGTGTACGCGACACGTCCCGTGTACGCGACACGGCCGGCCGTGTTGTGTTGTTTTTCCTCTCTTTTTCTCCCGACTCCATTTTTGTTCCGTTTTTCACCTGATTCATCATTTATAAGTTCATTCACACAAAAATTCTAAGAAACACATAACACCACCAATAATGACTCAAAATACGGATAAAAATATACGAAAACTCACATAAAAAGATACTAAAATTTAGGTGAAAATATCACTCATCAGTATTTAATTTGAAGATGTACATGAATAATTGGTGTGTTGTCGCCGGCACCCAAAAATAAGATTTGTAATTTTTCCAAACAAACCCACTAAGAATGTAGTAGGGTAAGTAAGGGTCGAACCCACATGGAGTAATCGAATTTCAATTGAATTAATTGTGCTTTTAAAAGTAACCAGATGGGGGGATTAGATTGAGTTTAACAACTACTAAACATGAAAACATAAATAATTAAAAGTGCAAAAATAATAAAATAAGATAAACAAATAAAATAACAAACCTAGTCCAAGGAATTGATCTCCTCCCATATCCTAATTCACATGGATGAAATTCCTAAAACACCAACAAGTTTATAAACTCAAGCCCCTACGCTAACGGTACGATCAAATAACTCAAAATATCCTTAAGTTTAATAACCTAGGGTACGACCTCTAGACTAAACTATTCTTGAGTGACCCTATGGATTCGAACTCGACAATGCATTAAGATTTAGATATTATGATTACTAGGCTATGAAAACGGGGGTAGCGAATCATACAACCTAGATTTCGTGATTTCAAGGGGTACTTCCTCACTTTGTTACTCAATTTGTAATATTATAACAATTACGGATTATAACATGCAAAAATAACTATTGAACAATCAATCACCTATTGAGAGAGGTAGTCTAAACAAGTAATTGAAAATCAAGATTCACATCAAAGCCAATCACAAAATAAATTCATAATACAGATTGATAATATTATTCATAATCAAACATATAAATTATTCTACGGAGGTTCACAGTCCTCGGATTAGAAACGAAATTACATAATTAAACTACGAATTAAAATAGAAAAAACCCATAATCCGGTGTTCTTCGTGGTGGAGCTCCTCCCTTGTCTCCAATCTGCTCGTGCAATTCGGATATATCTTCTGCCTTCCAACGTGATCCAATAACCGTGGTGATCTCCAAAATTAATATAAGGATCCTGAATTAATTTATCTTTGACTTTCCATTCTGAAATGTATCCAAGTTTATTGAATCTTTTCTCCCTTTGGTAAGTTTCCTTATACTCTTCAAATCAAATCTCTCCTTAATTTTGTCTTGATCAAATCTTTATTTCCAATAATTAAAATTATTGTAACAGTCACACAAAATAAATTGCCTTGGTCAAATCTTTATTTTCAATAATTAAATTATTATAACAGTCACACAAAATAAATTATGGTGAATGTACAACTTATCTTATTTTTGGCCTGTTTCAATACGAAATAAAATAATTAAAGTATAAGTGTAGAAATTATAAATAAATCGTAATTACACTAAATAATTCACAACTCACGCGTAAAGAAGTGAATTTCATCCAAAATAATCATGTAAAATTACGACTTATCAATAATAATATTAATAAGTTGGATATATTTTATTGATTATTATCTATTCCTTAACCAATAAAAAAAATATGATTAAAGGTGATTTTAATTTATAGATATACATGATTTAAAGATATATACATGAATAATAATAATAATAATAATAATAATAATAATAAATAAAAGAAGAAACATTATATATGTAATATTAAAATAAAAAATAAAAAATATATAAAGTTTAACCATGTTACGACACTCATACTTTTAAAAAATTATTTATAGTAGCGTATTCGTAATTAATATATATAAGATATATATTAGAAATTATTGATTCGAATTTTATTTTGTAATCTGAGATTTTGATTGTTTTAATCAAAATTTAAAACCATTTAAATCTTATTCTATCAAATTTATGGAGTAATACATAATCATTTTAAATATGGAGTAATATATTTTTATAACGAATACTCCACACTCGCACGAGACTTTTTATCTTTTCTTTCTTACTTTTAATCTTCTCCTTGTAATTTATAATCATTCAATCATTACCAATTTGATAAATTTTAAAATTCAAATCAACTCCAATTATATATGAAATCAACTCAAAAATCAAGCTAATACTATAATACTACATCTCTCAATAGGTTGGGTTTGTTTATGGTTTAATAAATTATATTCAATTTTTCAAAATTCAATACATAAATTTTAAAAATATTATTTATATGCACAAAAATAAATAAATAAAATAAAATAAAATTTTTGAATTTTCAAAATCCTCACTTAAATTTTAAAAATATTTTCTCTATTTAAAAAAAAAACTTGTTAACGCTCAATCCATCCACATGCCATATATTATATCTCTTTAATAATTTTTTTTTATTTTTTTGAATTTCTTTAATCATTCTTACATGCTTCACGCCTTCACCTACCATCTCAGCGTTAATTTTATAACATAAAGTTAAAATATTGTATTAATTTAAAGCAAATATAAATTATAATTATTATTCGTAGTTTATCAAATCCACATGAATCTAAAATAAATATAGAAATGTTCCCCACGGTGTAGATGTTTGCCAATAATTTAGGCTATTCTAATTTAAAACCTTGATAGTTTTTTTAGTTCTTATACGTAAATCATAAGAGCATATTAGGAAGAATGTGAAAAAAAAAATTGTTATATAAGATGATATATGATGTAATATAAGTAGGATGGCATATAAGATGATAATAAATTATGGGTTATTTTAGGATGCATCTAATATATCGGTGCACCTTAGAATTCACATGCTAAATGTATGGATAAAGGGTGGTATTTTTATTTAAAAATTTTAATTATTTAAATTAATTAAAAGTAAGGATTAAATTAAAATTTAATCTAACAACTGAAATCATCCAGTTATACAGGTATCACTAATGCACTGCAGTCTAACTCTTAAATTATTAGTATATCATTGAAAAAATTGAAGAGCAGTTTGTTCTTAATCCCCATTTTTGGTTAAAAATGATTTAGAGTAAGAGAACTCTATCATTGTTGTAAACGTAGTGACCAAGTAATAAAATTTATAGAATATTGTCCCAAGGGAAAAATAAAATCAAGGTGTATCCGGATTTTCCTTTAATCATGTTTTGTAAAAGTGATAGAATTTGAATTTTGGTTTTAAACTAACAATTATGCTAAGCAATTAACTAGAAAAACAAGTAGTAACTATGATTATTAAAGAACAAGGATCAAATTGAATGAGTGAAATAGATCTTAGAAAGAATGCAAGACTAACCATAATCAAAATCGAGGAAGGTACCTAGACTTGTAAGACTTTAGTAGTAAACATCATCAACAATGGACTAGAAGCAATCGCAATTGTACCCATAATCCCTATGGCCAAAGTGACTAGGTTCTCATCCCTTTTATAAGATTAAATCCCCTTAAATTGGTCTTATTATCAATTCTCATAAATGTACTATGATTCTAAGTTTGGTTCTTCTCATTCAATTACTCAAATGTCCTCTTATAAGTGTTCTATGCATGAGAAGGGTATGGATTACCTCCCCTCACACTAACATGCATGATCATATTACTAATTGATTCAATTTACCCTAACACATAATAGCAGAATGACCATCCTAACAAGATGTGTATAGAATTCAATCACACAATTAATAAAATGAATCATGAATCACAATTTATAAGAAGAAATCCATCATCAATTCAATTAACTACTAAAAATCCTACAAATCTAGATTAACCTCAATTCATCATGTGGCTAGCCTCACAAGAAGTCTAGCCACCAACAATCATCTTACAAACCTTACAAAGTTCATAAAATGCCATTGTTAACTTCAAATCAAAATAAATGCAAAATGAAAGTAGAAGTTCTTCCCTTGCGATTGAGAGTTAATCTCCTTCCTTCATAAGCTTTCCACTTTTATAAGTCTCAAATCTCTCTAAGGATGGTGTGGATGAAGGATATATGGAGTGAATTATGGATTAGAAATGATAGAAATGGATGAATTTGGTGGATTTGGATGTAGGAGAGAGTGTATGTGTAGAGATGGTGTGTTAGTGTGTGTTTCATCTTGGAAACTGTTCAAATGTGACTCTCTCCCCTAATTCACGCTCATTTTAAGGCTTTTATACCTATCGGAATCTTCTAGAATACGTGCACAACTTAATTTGGAATCTGCGCCTACACGGGTCGTGTAGCAGCACACGGATCGTGTAGCACACACACAGTTCGGCGTGTACTGTGTGTTATCGGACACGACTCGTGCGCTGCACACGGCATCATCCTGGACGTGTAGCTTGTTCTGATGTTCGTGCACGGCCCCGATTTACAGGCCCGTGTTCAGTACATGGCCCGTGTGCTTGAGCACGACTCGTGCGTAGAACACGGGGCGTGTTCAGACGTGTCCTGTTCTCCTTTTTCGTTTTAGCTCCCGACTCCATTTTATCCATTTATAACCTGTTTTTACTTATATTTAAGCTCATTTCCATACTTTTATCAATATATACCACACTTCTCCTAATTAACATAAAACTCTACCAAAAGTTACACAAATACGGATAAAAATATCCGAAAATCAGGTGAAAATAACAACGATCACAGTTTGAAGTTATAGTTAGTCCAAAAAAATACTCTCTCCGTCTGCTTCTAAGGTATCAATTTTACTATTTTTTGCGTACGCTTCTAAGGTATCCATTTCCCATATTTAGTAAAAAAGTACACAATATGACCCACCACTTCCTTCTAATACAACTACTCACTTTACATATAATAATAATACTCCTTAATTCACGTGCAAAAAGCAAATGGATACCTTAGAACCAAACGAAGGGATAAAAATGCATTTGAGAAACATGTGTAATGTTATGGGAGAATCCGGGTATGCCGTAAAATTATAATAGGAGTAATAATTAATTAGTAGCATCTTTGTCTGCTTAATTTATTGGGCATTAGACCCAATGTCAGGTTGGGAGGTAGCTAAAAACCTGTTCTGCATGTTAGCTCTTTATTTTGTGGATCTTCATACACATAAGTTTCTCAACTTTTATTATTATTTATTTTTTCTTGGTTCGACTATGTTTCCTTGTCCCTCACCTTAATTCTAATTTTCTTCATAACTAAATTACTTCTTCGTTTAAAAATGACTAATTGATTCACAGTTCATTAAAAAACCAATGAAAATAATATCAATCGTTTTGGGTGAGTTATTGGTCGTTGCTTTTCAGGCCAAAGAAAAACCCATGATATCTCCATTCCATAAATGTTTGCATCTTTATCTATGTTTTTTACATAAATTAATGGGGATTGTACCCTGACTAAATTTACCTAAAAAATATTTAAATTAAATCATTTTTAATTAATAAGACATAATTACCCTATTAAACATATATCTATTCTATTGTAACAACGAACAGAATCAGAATTGTAATTTTTTTAATTCATATATATACATTATTGAATAGATAAATTTCATGAACATCAGATAAGTTTCATGGACTTCATCGATCCTTAAACAAAAATGGTGATTCCTCTTCAAGTGAAAGTAAGTTAGTTTTCGTTGATTATGTGAAATTAAGAAAAGTGATAACTTTTAGGAGTATTATGATATATTTTTTTAATAAATAAATGATAAAGTATGTTATATATGTTAGGTAAGAGTAATTTTTTTTGTAAAGTTTCATGGACTTCATCGATCCTTAAACAAAAATGGTGATTCCTCTTCAAGTGAAAGTAAGTTAGTTTTCGTTAATTATGTGAAATTAAGAAAAGTGATAACTTTTAGGAGTATTATGATATATTTTTTTAATAAATAAATGATAAAGTATGTTATATATGTTAGGTAAGAGTAATTTTTTTTGTAAAGTTTCATGGACTTCATCGATCCTTAAACAAAAATGGCGATTCCTCTTCAAGTGAAAGTAAGTTAGTTTTCGTTAATTATGTGAAATTAAGAAAAGTGATAACTTTTAGGAGTATTATGATATATTTTTTTAATAAATAAATGATAAAGTATGTTAGATATGTTAGGTAAGAGTAATTTTTTTTGTAAATAAAGTATATGAGAAAGTGTGATTGTATTTGTTTTTTGCTTTTTTTTTTGGAAGTGCATTTGTGGGACAACCCAAAATGAAAAGTGTGTCGTTGGTAAAGTATCGGTTGCTAAATTTTTTGCAGCAAAAATTCGATTCCATTGATAATCCGTTGTTAATAATTTCGTTGGTAATTTATAGTATAATAATGGTAATTCATTGGTAATTACCAACATATTGAATTCCGTTGGTAAAATAGAGAATAAATTTGTTATCATTCCGTTGCTAAAAAAAATTGTCTTTGTTAATAGGTTGATAATTAGCCATAGATTGAATTCTATTGGTTTGGTTAATTTCATCTCTAAAAATATAGTTTTTTTTTTAAATGTAGTGGAATGCAGATTATAATTATACAAATAACTTATGTATAAGTCAATTTTGGAACGGTTTATGAATGTAGTGGGTTTTGAGTGAATTTTTATAGGGAGGAAAAACTATACTCCATCTCTCCATATAAGTAAATATTCTCAATTGACTAATTATATTGTGCACTCACTTAAAAAAATTATATAAATATAAAAAAAAACATATACAATTATGAACAAAAATGTATACAATTTAATTGTTAATTTTTTTAATGAAAAATTGAGTCTAAAAAGATACTACAATTATTAAAAAAATATGTATACACTATTGAATAAAAAGTTATACACATATGATGCTAGTTTTTTTTGATGAAAAACTTAATGTGAAAAATACAATTATTAAGAAACACGTATACAAAATAGAATAAAAAGTTATACACAGATGGGTGCACCTAATATCAACTCTTTTCAATTTGAGCATCTCATCTTAATGATTACATTTTCCTTTTTGTGTATAGGATCCAAATAAAACAATTAAAATATCTCAATGACCCACTTACAACACTAATACAACTATCTCCTAATATATATTAAAATATTATTTCTCTTACATCAATACATATTAAAATATTATATTCCTTAATCATTTGTGAAAAAAAGCAAACAAAAACTATATTCCTTAATTACTTTGCAAAATGCAAACCTAACTATTAGGACGGTACAAGGGATTACTCCTTAAAAGCTTAACCTAAATTGACAACTATACGGCCCCACCTTGATTTATATCTCGTACACTTCACATGACAATTATTGTGGTTTGAGATAAATCACCGTCTAATACAACTCAAATACATACCTTTATCAATAATACGTAACTATTTAGTTCAAATTAGCGACAAACACATAAATTATTCCCTAAATCATAAAGGTAAAATTACAATTATATTTTAAACCTTAGGGATAAATTATACCCTAAATTACAAGGGTAAAATTACAATTATACCCTAAATCCTATGAATAAATTATAGGGTCACAAGGGTAAAATTATAATTATACCCTAAACCCTAGGGATAAATTATACCCTAAACCAAAAGGGTAAAATTACAATTATACCCTAAACCCTAGGGGATAAATTATACCCTAAACCACAAGGGTAAAATTACAATTATACCCTAAACCCTAGGGGATAAATTATACCCTAAATCACAAGGGTAAAATTATAATTATACCCTAAACTACAAGGATAAAATTGCAATTATATCCCTAAAATTAAATAAAAAAAAACAGTAACAACAACAGTTAAAAAAAAAAGAAGAAGGAAAACACACACCAAAGGTAAAGAAAGGAGGTTGTACCAAAATGGAGGTTGTATACAAGTTATTGTCAAATTTAAATTAAATAAACAAAATACGCAATGATAAAATGTAAATATGTTTCACAATTCAGACCCGACATTACTATTTAGTTCAGACCCGATACACCTACACATTTATTTCAAATTCGACTATAGACTTGGTATAGTAGCATTTTAACTTTCATTCACACTTTTCTAATAAAAAAATTACTATAAAAGATGGAACATTATAATAATAATAGTAATAATAATAGAAAAAAAACTTAACTGATATCTCCACATCCATAAATTAAAATGACCCCTCTTAATAAACATGACATACTTTAATATTTATTTATTATCAATTTATTTTTAAAAATAAATTAAAAATACTCCAGTAACTCTATCCAATTTATTTTCACCATAATAAAATGAAACATTATATTAATAATAATCTAAAAAATTATTTTAATTTTAAAAATATTATTCGCACCTAACATACTTTATATTTTATTTATTATCTAAAAATACCACAATACACTAAAAAAGTTGATAAACTATGTATCTTATACAGTATCAACACAAATAAATGTAATGTGGAACAAAATGAGTATTCACTATGTTCCACCATAATGTTTATGCATTTTCATTCTAAATATCCCATTATAAGGTTTACATTTCTTTAATCCACACATAATATTAATACAACTATCTAATATATATTAAAATATTATTTTTCTCGCGTTATTACACATTAAAATACTACTTCATTTTTTAATCATCGTGAAAAAAAATAAATATAATCATTTCGGATGTAATGGTGGGAGTAACTTTTATTAATATTGGTAGAATAGTAGACGAAAACATCAAATTGGAAAGTACACTACACAATAAAATAAAGGGAAAATATATTTTTTTGTCCGCTAACTTTGCCCAATTTTGAATTTAGTGCATAAGTTTTTCACTTTTTGAAAATCGTCCATTATATTTGCAGAATTTTAAAAATCGTCCATTATATTTGAAAATTTTGAAAATCGTCCATCATGTTTACCAAGTTCAACAAAATCGTCCGTTTTAACAGGTCATTAGCATGTTATTCTAAAAAATAAAAATAAAAATATGTAAAATATATATATATATATATATATATATATATATACTATTTTTAAAAAAATAGCCTCCACTAAGAATTTATATTATACTCTCTACGTCCGCCCGAAAGAGGGCATTTTATTTTTGTGCACGTTGATTAAGAAATATTGTTATTTAATGTGTAGTGGGTAGTTGTATTAGTGGGAGTGTGGATCCCATATTTTAATTGTATTAGTGGGTGTGTGTGGATCTCATGTGTGTAAAAAAGGAAGTGACCCTCTTTGGAACGGACGACCAAAATGGAAAAAATACCCTCTTTCGAGCGGACGGAGGAAGTATCAATATTTAGTCAAATTTGCTCCACTTTAGTAATGAGATTAATATTGTTTGTTTGGTATACGGAAGTGGAAAATGAAAAGTGAGATAAAATTGGTTAAATAAAAATATGATATAGATTAATTGGGGTGAAAATATTCAAATGACCTGCCATAGCAGGTCAAATGACCAAAATGTTGAATTTTATGAAATTAATGGACTAATTTCAAAATTATTATAAAATTAACGGACTAATTTCAAAATTAAAAAAGTTAATGGACTAATTTCAAAATGAATGAAAGTTAGCGAAAAAATCTATTTTCTCTAAAATAAATTTTTTAATCCTTGTGAAAAAATAAATATAAACATTTCGAATGTGACAGTAGGAGTAACTTCTAATAATATTGGTAGAATAGTAAACGAAAACATCAAATTGGAAAGTAAAAATGGTGTACCCCACCATTAGGGGCCCCACCGCTCCTGCCCTGGAGATTGGTGGAGGAGGTAAATCGCAGGATGTGCCTCAAGTGGCTTATAGGGAGGGCTCACTGTTAAACTTGTGCAAGCCCTGGAGATTGGTGGATGAGGTGGAGGAGGTAAATCGCAGGATGTGCCTCAAGTGGCTTATAGGGAGGGCTCACTGCTGGAGATTGGTGGATGAGGTGGAGGAGGTAAATCGCAGGATGTGCCTCAAGTGGCTTATAGGGAGGGCTCACTGTTAAACTTGTGCAAGCCCTGGAGATTGGTGGATGAGGTAAATCGAAGGATGTGCCTCAAGTGGCTTATAGGGAGGGCTCACTGTTAAACTTGTGCAAGCCCTGGAGATTGGTGGATGAGGTAAATCGCAGGATGTGCCTCAAGTGGCTTATAGGGAGGACTCACTGTTAAACTTGTGCTTGCAAGGGGCCAAATTCATGCCAAAGGCAGGATTCGAACCCCCACCCTGCAGCAACCAAGCTCAGTTGGAAGACCTTTCCACCATCTCTCTACCACTTGAGCTATGCCATTGGGGGCAATTGGAAAGTAAGTTTAAAGTAAAATAGTGTATTGCGCTGCAATAGCTAATGAGGAGCCCATAAATTTGACAGACCATTTCAAACATGGGTGGAAAAGTAGAGAGCTTTTTATAATGTATATCATTGTTCATAGGTTAATTACGTTAAAATGCATCACATTTTCTTTTATTTATTTATTGAATCACGAATTTTTTTTTCATAAAAAATATATGGTCTTTCTATCTTCTCTCAATTTACTCATAAATTATTCTTTTATCAATTAAAAACACAATTTTTTGTACCTTTTCAATTTAATCATGATTTTTTTTATTTTTTTTAATTATTTTAGTCATGAATTTCTTACGAATTATTTTATAATTTTTATAATATTTAAAATATTTAAATTTTTTATGTTATAATTTTAAGAATAAAATGTCATCTATTTTAATGTAATTAATCCTTCTCTTCTTTATATTAATACATTGTAATATATGTATAATACTACTATTTTTGAATGAGAGAGAAGAAAATTAATAAATGGAATAAATTCTGGAATTATGGTTATATAATTAATGATAATAATTTAGAAAATTGAGAAAAATATGATAGAGAGAGAAGGGGTGGGGGGATGGGAAGGAGGTGGGGATTAAGTGAGAACTTAGGAAAGGTAGGGGGCCAGAGCATGTGCATTGGATACTTTCAGGATCCCTGCCCAGCCATATATTATCTCTTCTCCAGCTTAACTGTCGGCTCATCTATTTCCTTTTCTTATTTTTATTTTTATTTTTTAACCAATTCAAGTGCTACTTTAATTCACCTTGATACTCATTTTCAAGAAGTTAAAAATTTATCATTTGTCATATTTAAATAGAACTCGTGTTTAGTGTATTAACGTATACTCTTATTCTTCTTTTTATTTTTCTTTTCATTTTATTTACTCCCTCCGTCCCAAACTCGTTGTCTTAGTTACGGTAGACACGGAGTTTAAAAAAAGTTACTTTTTGACTAACTTTATTGACTTTTTAGGGTATTGTGGTATTTTTAGATAATAAATAAATTATAAAGTAGGTTATGTATGTTAGGTGGGAGTTGTATTTTTGAAATTATGATAAACTTTGAGGTTATTGGTTGATGTGAAGTTTTCTTTTTTGGAATAAGACAATTAGTTTGAGAAGAATGAAAACAAAAAGTAAGACAACGAGTTTAGAACATATAGAGTATTAATCATGTAATAAAGTATTTCTTATTATTTTTAATTATAATGGCAGAACAATCCGCTAAATAGTCTCATATATTAGTCTTTCGTGGATCCTATTTTACATTTCGTATTTAATATCATAAAGATAATTACTATAGAGAATCTCTCTTATGAGACGAGATATTTGTGAGAAAAGTTGACACATCACTATATGCTTATTGTATAGATAAAGTATGCTTATTTGTAGTTAAAATATGTTAATAATAAATCATATTATAACACACTAAAATCATACTTTAATGCATAATTCAACATACTTTGAAAAACATATTTTAACAACCATTAAACATACTTTATTTATACAATAAGCATACTTTAGTGATGGTCGACCTGTCTCTTAGCTGTCTTACAAATAACTCGTCTCACAAGAGACTTTGTTACACAGTTGTTTGCTTCTATATGATTATAAAACTTTCAAACAATATTAAATTTTAAAAGGCATAATACGACGTTACACACTTGTTTGCTTCTATATAAATAGTCTCTATTTTTAGGTTTTGTAACCAAATGTATATATTCTAAACTATAGTGTATTAAAATACTTAATGCAAATTTTAATGATTACGTGGAATTATGAACTTATAGTTAAATTCATAGTTATAAGAATGTTAGTACACAAACAGTATGGAGTAATTTTAAGTATATAATTTTTTATTAACAAATAATTTTTTTTAAAAAAATAAGTTTACTTGGAAAAATGTATATATGATAGTTAACTACAATCAATATAATTAATTATCAAAATGTGTATTAAAGTTATAAATATATGTGTTTATTTAAATGTTTTACTTTTATTATTTAATTGTATATTAATATTGCATATAAAAATTAATAATAAAATTTAATAAAGTTTTTATATATTAAATATGAAAAATAAGTATACCAAATCAATTACTAATTTACTATTAACTATATATAAAATTGTACTCTACTATTTAAAATATTTAAAAGAATAAAGGTATAGAAAATGAGATGAAAGAATTTAGTTGCAGAAATGAGATGAAAGCGAGGATAGTAAATAGAAGTGGAGCAAATGGAGCATAGATGGGTCAAAGTAAAGGAAACAAAATAGAGTATGATAATTGATCCCATATTAATTTTGTTGCTTTCCACTTTTCTGTGTTTTATTTATTAATTTTCTGTTTTGTAGTTGGAAATGGATGAAAAGGAATCATGGCACGCAAATGGCACCTCACACCCATTCAATCTGGATAATTTTGTTTTTTAGTATTGATTTAAGACCAATATTTTGGCGCAATCACTCTTACTCCACTGTGGAGTATTTTCATTGGATTCAACTGCTGTTGCCATCTACAGTATTTTTTTTTAATATCAACAATAATTACAGCAAAATGAAAAACTGGACTTTAAATTATGGGAGGGGGAAAACAAATAAGAATTGGAAAGAATAGAATATTGAATAGAATTAATAATGCAATGCTCCTTTTTACTCGCATTATTATAAAGCTAAGCATCTTTTTTCCACTTCTTTCTTCAACCCTGGACCTGGACCTGGACCCGGACCCGGACCCAACGCACATTTCTCTTTATCATCTTTATTTTAATTTCTACTCCTTATATTCATAAATAACAAAATATCCTAGGCTTATATTATTATTATTTTAACATTACGATATAGGACAATATATGTGCAACATGCGGTCCCCATCCTAACCATAATTAATTAATACGCGGTCCCCTACTTAATTAATATTATTATTATTATTTCTTTTAAAGATCATTATACTCTAAATTCTTAGTGTGAAATATACCCTAAAACACAAAGGTAAATAATTATATCCTAAGTCCTAAACTTTATGAATGAAGTGTACTCTAAACCATAAGTGTAAAATTATAATTATATTTTAAATCATAAGGGTGAATTACAATTGTACCTTAAATCCTAATAGTGAAATATACCCTAAATAACAAGGGTAGAATTTCAATTATATCATTATAATTAATCATAAACCCTAAGAATAAATAATAAATCCTAAGAATAAAATATGCCCTAAATTATTAAGAGTGAAATATACCTTAAATAACAAGGGTACAATTAAAAATATACTTTTAAAATTAAATTAAAAAAAAATATGATAAAAAAATCAGCGGAAAACAACAGGAATTTGATTTTGCTGACAAGTTCCAGACATGTTATGTCCTAGGGTTATTTTATACCTATGACTTGAATTCAACAATTGACTCATTAATGTATGATATTGTTATTTTACCCAAAGGATTCATTTATCATTGTTCCATTAATTTTGGGTTAGTTTTGTTTTTGGTTTTCTAAAACGTGTTTAGGCTTACAAAATCTACTTTTATATTTAAAAATAGCATCTTTATAAACCATGTTAATCCTCAAACAACCAACCTACTATACATTATATTTCATCAATTAATTTCTATTTTTATCTTCCTTTCCATCTATCTGCCTTCTAACAATTCTCTCATAATATTATTTGTAATTTTTTTATTTTCTTTTCCTTTTTAATAATAATACTATAAAGCTTATCTTCTATAGATCTGATTTACCATGCACTTTTATTTTATAAAATTATTCTTTAATAGATAAAAAATATTTTTTGAAAAGATGAATTATTACTTTCTAATCTCTAACATGAATATAAAATTCACATCATATTAGAATTTGAGAAATAAAATTTTTTATTAAAAAATGTAATAGTTTATCACCTTAAAAAAGTAAATTTTCAATGAGTAATTTCGACAAATTAGAGTGTACACAAGTGTTTTTGTGTATTTCGTGCATGCAAATTGGAATCTATTAGAAGTTTTTTAATAAGGAAAATTAAATTTGATGCTACATGAAATGAAAATTGTGTGGTCTCAGTATTTACAATTTGCAATGGAAAATTTTATTTTTATCAACATTTTAGTTAATTCATGACAAAATAACGGATTCGAAATAGTACAAAAAAACCAGAGAGATCAATCAGAGTAAAAACGTGACTAGTTTGTTAATTAAATTTTTCTGAGTTTATAAAGAGAGTAGATTTGGAGTAATAATTATTGAATACGTAAAAAGGGTGACAGAGTTTGTTATGCAGAGTAGAGGAGAGGAGATAAGTCATAAGAGATAAACATACAAACAAATACAATACATACGCATCCAAGCATAATAAAACCATGTAAATAAAAAAAAACCATACGCCGTCTCTCTCCCTCACATTCATAACCCACCCACCGCACCGCACCTGTCGCCACCGTCCCGCCACCCAACTTGTCTCCACTTTATTCTTCTCTTCCTCCTTCCTTCGCCCCTCTACCACACTCCTCCTACTTCCATTTCTTTACCTTCCTCCACTCAATCTGCTCCCTTCCCTTCCCTTCCCCTCCTCCTTCGTTACGATGGGAAGCTGATTTGGTGCAAACTTCAACTCTTCTGATCTGTTTTCACCCGACGCATCCAGGCCTTCTTTGCTGTCTTTACTGTATGGAAGCTCAGCTATTTTGCGGTGCAGATTTGAGACCCGTGGGGAAACCGAACTTGGAATGGGATCCCAGCGATTGGAGATGGGATGGCAACCTCTTCATTGCTACTCCTCTCAAACCAACTTCGCCTAATTATGAAAGCAAACAGCTATTTCCCCTTGAGACTGTGAGAGATACTTGTTCAAATACTTCTTCCTCCTATTCTGATGACTTAACTACTAGGGATTCGGAGAAGAAGAGGAGGGCCATCGCTGTTGAACACAATAATATGGGTGATGAGAATCTGACTCTGAACCTTGGTGGTGGAGGCTACGCTATGGCCGAAGCGAAGAAGACCAAGCTTACATCTAATCGAGCAATTTGCCAGGTCCAAGATTGCGGCGCTGATCTGAGTAAGGCTAAAGATTACCATAGGCGACATAAAGTCTGTGAGATGCATTCCAAGGCTACTAAAGCGCTCATAGGAAATCAAATGCAGCGGTTTTGCCAGCAGTGCAGCAGGTAATTTCTTTGAGTGCTCTTTCTCAAGTCCCACTGCTACTCTGTGATCGAATGAATATGATTAAATTTTTAATTAAGCTCATGTTCGATAGATAGGGTATTCAAAGTAACAATATGATCTAACAAGTTTACATTTACATGTTTGAAAATTATTAGAATGATAGAATTGTTTGGATATCAGTACTCCAGATCTTACATTATGTGTTAAGTCCACCCTCCCAACATTTAGGAAAAGGAAAAAAACAGGTCCGGACTCCCTGTGCTGTGACATATTTTTGTGTATTGTCTCTTGTCCAAACACCATTGGATGATGGACACTACGGAGAGAGAACAATACTTTATCCTAAAATGAAAATATAGGAGATCCCATGTACCTGATTTACGTTTTCCTTTTAGGGCACATATTCGATCTCTTGCCTACTAGTCATGAATCCATCGGTTATGAACAAGAGATATAACACTAAGATATATAAGGAGATCCAAACCAAGACATTAGTGAAATTTGTGTATGTGAGGTCTACGAATGCGTTGTGTTATATTGATGTTACTTATTGGTTGCATCTTTAATTTGCTTTATCGAGATGTCTCTCAAATCAATTGTTTCTGTAATAATTGTCGTAAGCATCTGTAGGGCAAAGTTGGTTAATGGTTTTTATACATTCACATTGTGTTTGGCTGTTTGAGTTTGAATCAATTCTGTTAAAATATTATCATAAGAATAAATGAAAAATGTATGACAACAAATTTTATGCTCTTGCCTCTTTGTATTTAAATTGATATTTTGGATTTTTGAATAGACAACATAGACTACATGCGTCTATGATATTTTTGTTGGTTTTTGGAAGTATTTGAAATTAGAAGTATTTCAATACGTTGAAATTGTTAGATTGTATGATTGGCCTCAATGTTTTTAGATTATCTTTTGACTTGCGTATTGTAGATGTTGTGCTTTGTTAGTAATTAATAAATTTATTCTGTATGTTGACTATATAAAGAATAAGATTGGCATTTATTCTGTATGTTGACTATATAAAGAATAAGATTGGCAATGGTATGATGGTCCACATAGGAATAATAATGCCATACGTTATAAAGACCAAATATGCATTAAGCATAAAGTGTAGTATACTTGAGGTGATTTGACCTTACTTACTACATACGGATAGTTTTGTACGAACATATAATTTACACAAAAATTTATCAAAGATATACACTCATAGATAGACCTGTACATATGGATGCTATCAAGTAGGCAATAAAATTAATCGTTTCTTATTTGGAATACTTATTTTTGTATTGTTATACACGGTTCTGATAAATGCTTTTTACTCTTGCATTATTTAGGTTTCATGCACTTCAAGAGTTTGATGAAGGAAAGAGAAGTTGTCGCCGGCGCTTGGCTGGCCACAATAAAAGGAGGAGAAAAACACAAACTGAATCTGTCAGCAGTAGCAATCCTGTCAATGACAACCAGACAAGTGGTTACTTGTTAATGAGCGTACTGAAGATACTCTCCAGCATGCATTGTAAGAAAACGGCATTTTTTTCTGTTCAAATAAATATGTATTCGTGCTATTTAATTTGCAGTAGGTTCATTATTTTGACATTTGGGCCCTTGGACCTCTCTAAGAATGATTGAATTCCCCCGATTTCAGCTAATAAGTCGAATCACAGAGATGATCAGGATCTCTTGTCTCATCTTCTTCAAGGCCTTGCCAGTCATGGATCCTTAAATTGGGAAAGAAACTTAGCTGCACATCTTCAGGAGTCTCAAAATTTGCTAAGTAGTTTACCTTCACTAGGAAACTCAGAATTAGCATCTATATTTATTTCAAATGGCTCTCTAGGACAGAGATCTAGACAAGAATATCGCATGAAACCTGGTGAAATGCCAAGAAAAAATGGTGAGTTACATGTCTCTTCTCAAAGGCCAGGCATCGTGCTACACACGCCCGCTGAATCTCAAATCTACGCTCAAGGCATGGATTCTGCTGCTGGACGGTGCAAACTGAATAATTTTGATTTAAATGATGTTTATGTCGATTCTGATGATGGAATGGATGAGATAGAAAGATCGCCGATGCCACAAGATCTAGGAACTGTTTCTATTGGGTGTCCTTCATGGGTGCAGCAAGAATTACATCAGTCAAGTCCTCCTCAGACTAGCGGGAATTCAGATTCTGCATCTGCACAGTCACCATCCAGTTCCAGTGGAGAGGCCCAGGTATTTTAAATTCTCCTTTAAAATCATGACACCTATAAGATAAAAAATTATGTGCTGATTGAATGTTATCATGCCTTTTGAAATTCTGGAGCTGCCATACTTTACTTTGCAGTCTAAGAAGGCGATCAAAATGCAGTGTTCTGGAAATATTGGTATTAGCGGATCTATATTCACTTGCTGGAAAAAGTATATAGGGTGACCCTGCCATAGTGTGATAAAGGCTTAGTTTGTTGTATTTGCATTAAAAAGCATTCACAGCGTCAAGACACTTTACCTTCTGCGGTCATTTATCTTGCTGTCCCCTCTCTCATTCTTTCTTCTCACATATCTTTTAGTTTTTTTTTGTTATGGAGCTACTGAAACTCTTTAGTATTTTTGAATTGTTTTGGTTGACTGACTTTTCTTGTGATTCTTAGAGCCTATCTATCACCATTTAAGATGACAACAAATATGATGGTTGACTAGTTAATAGTTATTATTTGATACTATATTTTCAATAACTTGGTAAATTTTTTATATCCATCAACCCTACTTCCTTCTAGTTCAAATATGTGATATTGCTAAATTGAAGTAACTTGGCCATAATTCAAGGATGGCCCACATTTAAGTTATCTTCTTTATAAATTGCCATTATTCAATTTAATTTCTTGAGTCGACTGATTTGTAATTACAGAGCCACACGGATCGCATTGTTTTCAAACTATTTGGAAAAGAGCCTGGCGATTTTCCCATTGTGTTACGAGCACAGGTATTTTTAGCTTCACTTGTCAGCACCTTGATTCTCATTTATCCTCTGACAGTTTATCATTTTAATTTTTTAATTTCCAGATTTTTGATTGGTTATCCCACAGTCCTAGTGACATAGAGAGCTACATTAGGCCAGGTTGTGTAATTCTGACAATATATCTTCGCCTTTCTGAGTCCACTTGGGAGGAGGTATTGATTCCGCCTAAAACTACAGAAACATGATTTTGAAATTCTGATGTGCAATATTTAACTCATGTTTTGAAAATTTAATTTTTCCTTTCTTTTCTTTCTTTTTTGGTAGCTCTATTGTGACCTGAACTCAAGTCTAAGTAGGCTTTTAAATTTCTCCGACGATGTCAATTTTTGGAGTACTGGGTGGATCTATGCTAGGGTGCAGAATCAGATGGCATTTGTCTACAATGGTTCTCTCCTACTGAGTTCTAATAAAATAAAAAATAATGCTATCATAGAATTTTTAACTCTATAAATACACATTTGATGTTTTTAGAGGTATATGTGATCTAAATTTATTTGGCAACGCAGGTCAGGTAGTTGTTAACACGTCTTTGCCTTTTGGGACTGATTACTGTAGCACAATTGTGAGTGTTACACCTATTGCTGTGACATCATCTGCTCAAGCTCAATTCATTGTCAAAGGCCTGAATTTATCACGACCCTCCTCAAGGTAACTGTGGCCATTTTACATTTGATGAGATACATTTTTTTCTTTGTGGATCTAATGTAGATAATGCAAGTTATAGGCTTTATCCTCCTATATTTTCCCAGATCTGTGAAATATTATTTTGTCATTACCTCTGTCATCCTCTGTTTCCCAGGTTACTCTGTGCACTAGAAGGAAATTATCTGGAAGCTAATGACGAGCCAGTGGAACATGTTGACGACCTTGAGGAGCAAGTTCAATGTCTTAAGTTCTCTTGTTCAATCCCAGCGGTAGTTGGAAGAGGTTTTATTGAGGTAATGAGCATTCTACTTTTAGTATGTTGCTCATCATATGAACTTGAGAGCTTATAGCTCATCGTATTCTACTTACAGCTCATGAGTGATGACTGTCTTTCTAATTTTTATGGGGCGAGGCTATATGCTCCCCAATTAATCTAAAACACCCATATATAATTTAAGTCATGTACATATGTAAAAAATATCTCCTTTGTGCAGAAATTATACAGTTTTACCATTTTTTCCCATAAAGATGTTTCATTTTCATTTATTATTTATTTATTTATTTTATTATATAAAAATAAACATATATAATTAAATAAACTTATGATCTAATTGTATTTCAAATTTAAAATTGCACAAAGGGGATTAAAGTTGAAGGTGAAACATTTGAAAACATTATATCCCTAATTTTAGATCTTAGAAAGTTTCCTTCTTGCTTACGTGGAAAACTTCAAATACTCAAAAGTCAATTCTCACAGAACAAAGTGCCTGGGTATATACCGTATATTTGCAATTTGTGTTTTTAGGTTTTAGAAAGTTTCCTTCTTGCTTACGTGGAAACTTCCTGGCATTCAGGTTGAAGATAATGGTCTCAGTAGCAGCTACTCTCCCTTTATTGTTGCTGAGGAAAATATTTGCATTGAGATTCGTACGCTAGAGAAAGAAATAGAAATGATAGTAGTAGATAATTTGCAGAGGGGAACGAGAACATATGCTGCTAGGAACCGTGCTATGGAGTTTATACATGAAATGGGATGGCTTCTCCATAAATATCAGTTGAAGTCCCGATTAGAACGTGATGATCCTAACCTGGGTGTCTTTCCTTTTGATCGGTTCAAATATCTCATTGAATTCTCAATGGATCGTGATTGGTGTTCTGTTGTGAATAAGCTCCTGGATATATTTTTCTCTGGGACAGTGAGTGGTGGAGAGCAGCCTTTCTTGAAGTTCGTCTTATCTGAGATGGCTTTGCTCCACAGAGCGGTGCGGAGAAATTCAAGATCTCTGGTGGGGATGCTGTTAAAATATGTCCCGGGAAAAGTAGCAGATGAACTAATTTTGGATTACAAATCTCTTGTTGAAAACGATCATGATTATTTGTTTAGGCCTGACGTAGCCGGACCTGGAGGTCTGACTCCTCTTCATGTGGCAGCTGGTAGAGATGGATCTGAGGGCATATTGGACGCTTTGACAGATGACCCCGGAAAGGTAATCCTGTTCTTCATCTGCAGTTGTGTGTAAATCAGATGGATCTGGGTAAAACACGGGACCATCTACACTTATGCACCAACGAGGATCCATGTTGGAGCATTAGTTATGGTACTGCAAAATTACCTAATAAAACATTAAATGTTAATTGTCAGGTGGGAATTGAAGCATGGAAGAGCGCACTTGACAGCGCGGGATTCACGCCTGAGAATTATGCTCGACTGAGAGGACATTATTCTTACATTCACCTTATTCAGAGAAAGATGAATAAGAAAGCCGCATCTGGGCATGTAGTTGTTGACATATCAGAGAATAAGAGCATTCCCCAGAAGCCAAATGCACAAGGCAGTGGTGCTACGTTTGAGATAAAGCATGTTCCTCGACCATGTGGTGCTTGTGCTCATGCCTACAGACCTGGCAAACAGACTCTTGTTTACAGGCCTGTGATGTTGTCCATGTTGGCCATTGCCGCTGTATGTGTGTGTGTGGCGCTTCTTTTCAAGAGCTCGCCGCAGGTTCTGTTTGTGTTCCGTCCTTTCAGATGGGAGATGCTGGAGTACGGCTCCAGCTAATGCTTTGTTTGTTTGGTTGCGTCGTGTATTTGTAAACTTGGATATAACTAATAGTGAATTCATATTTCAATAGAATAAGAGTGTAACCTGTGCTGTACGGAATGGAATAAACTACTCTTTGTATTGTTACTCCCAAAGTTTGTACTCCAATTCCATTAGGTGGGGTATGTATGTGTGTAATCATAAGCTCGCTAGTAATAAAACAAGCTCAATAATTTTATATGTTGGAATTAAGAAAGCAGAATCCATGATTACAAAAAAGTTGGTAAGAAAACAAGCAGGATAAAAGATACAATCCAACGAGAGGTTAAGACTGGGATTTGTTGTCCCATTTGAGGGGCTTCACGACCTCCCAAGTAAAGTCCGGGTCATCTCTTCCAAAGTGGCCATATGCAGCTGTCTTGAGGAATCTCCCATTCCCACCCCTCTTCAGATCCAGGTTTATAGAGATCATCCCTGGCCTGAAGTCTCAAGGATCTCATTGTCTGGGATGTTTCCTGTTCCGTAAGTATCCACAAAAACAGAGAGCGGCAATTGCGTAAGACACTTGCACAATGCACCTCCGAGCCAATCCATTCGCCACGATGCTCTTCGGAGCCTGACGCACTACATATGCCCCACTCCGGTCAACCTTGGTGGGGTCCTTCCCAGAGAAGGCACCACCGCCATGAGCGCCCCATCCTCCATATGTGTCGATGATGATCTTGCGACCAGTGAGACCAGCATCGCCATGAGGACCACCTATCACAAAGCCCGGAAGGGTTGAGGTGGAAAATTGTCTTCTCATCAAGGTATTTCTCAGGGATCACTGGCTTAATAACATGCTCCTTGAGATCTGCAGCAATCTCATCATTGGTGACAGTTTCATCATGCTGTGTGGAGATCAGCACAGTGTGTACATGAACTGGAACCATGGCGCCATTGTCATTGTAGTACTCAACTGTCACTTGGGTCTTCCCGTCAGGCCTCAGCCAGGGGCAAGTGCCATCCTTTCGAACCTCAGTGAGCCGAGCTTGGTGGCAAGAACATGGCTCAAGGGCATCAATTCAGGGGTCACATCTGTGGCATACCCAAACATATGGCCCTGGTCACCAGCACCAATCTCTTCTGGACGTTTTGTGAGGTGGCCATGGACACCCTGGGCTCTGTTGCTCAATGTTGACCAGGACCTTGCAGTTATCAGCATCGAGACCTACATCATCAGAAACAAATCCAATGCCACGGCAAGTGTCGCGCACAATTTTCTCATAGTCAACATTGGCCTTGGTAGTTATCTCACCAAAAACCATGACCATGTTTGTTTTGGTGCATGTTTCACAGGCAACCTTACTCTCAGGATCCTGAGCAAGGCACGCATCCAGCACGGCATCAGAAATCTGATCGCACAGCTTGTCAGGGTGGCCCTCATTGACAGACTCAGACGTAAAAAGAAAAGTCTCCCTCTACATTGTAGTGTAGAAAGCTACAAAGAAAAGGAAAATCCTCATTAAGCTAGTATTCTGCATCCATAGGAGTTACTCAAACAAAACTACTTATTAGTCAACATGAGAATAATAACATTTTTACGTTCAAACAACAAACTACTAATAAGTAATCTTAGCTGAAGAATATCACCATAAAGAAAATGCAGGAAGAACAACCTTCGTTTTCTGATATTTGTTGCTAGATGGTTAACTCATAAAAAATTAGTGAGATTTTACAGTTGGATCTACAACATAGAACAAAGGAACCATATTCCAAAAATATTTTATACAAACAAGCAACAGTATAATAAGCTTAAACTAAGAATTAAATTCGGAATATAACAGAACAAACATATGCGCATATATTTCTCAAATACTTATTTACACATTTAATTCCAATATATGTAGATTCAGGGCAACTGAATGCTCAATCTTTTCACCTTAACAGACCAAATAATTCAGCAACCACAAAAAAAGCAGGAATCAAAAGGTAGATCTCCGATAAACCGTAAAAGCATCCGTTTTTAACTAGAAATCAACAAACGAAGCCAAATTTGGAGAGCGAATCTCGAAGATTTTCTACCAACAAAAATCAGCGAAACAAAGGATAGAAAATGAAAACCAGATCCGGAATATAGACACATAAAAAAAATGGGTAAGGTGATTAGAGGAGTAGAGAGAGCACCAGTTATGCTTCAGATCTGAGTCTGCGATAGTCTTCAATGCAGAACCCAAAGACCACCACAACGGCACCAAATGACACGGAACTAGAGATTTTGTTCAGTTTTTATAGGCAGAATCTCGCGTGACCGGACACCGCCTCGCCCAGTCTCAGTCACACCAAATAAATAATTAAACAAATAAATATTATTCTGATTCTGTAACACACACCTAATTTATTAATAAATTAGGACTAGAGTCTAGATACACACATAATTCAAAATGCATGAAAAAAAGAAACGATTTACATTAAGGAATTGATTAGATTTAGATTTGGGTAAGTATTCCAAAATTAATCCTTCATCCAAGTAATTATGAATTTAGACACACCTCTCTGACCTATTTCATTGAGGCACTTATAGCTAAAGGGGATTGATTTGAAGGAATTTAAATTACTTTTCTTAAACTCCAACAAAAAACAATCTATCTATAAATTCAGTCTTCTTAATCACATTCTAACACACAAAATACAAATCTCATAATAAGAATTATTCTGGGAGTTTAAAGACTTCTTTCTTCCTCTTACATTCCAAACTCTTTAACGTGAGTAAAGATTTATACATTTACTAACATGTAAGCATATATGTTTTTGTGACATAAAAATGAATACTCTCGAGTAAAGATTTATACATTTACTTACATATAAGCATATATTTTTCGACATAAAAATGAGTAATCTCTCCGTCTTGTAACAAGTTTTACCATTATTGTTCGACGTTATTTAAGGAAAGTTTTTTTTTTTTACTTTATTATCTTTTAGAGGTATTTTGATATTTTTAGGTAATAAATAAAGTGCAAAATAATGTTATGTGTATAAAAAAGGAGTGTGACAAATTTAAAATTAAAATAACTTTTGAAGTTATTAAATAAAATTTGACATTTAAACCTAGTTTACATGGGTTAATGACTTGCTCGTATGTTCTCAACACACAACTTTAATCCCCAAGTGTGAAGGATATCAATTGTAGTTTCGAAGGTGACCAAGTTATTATCGTACCCAAGGGACGGATAAATATCAATTCAATTATATTCTAGTAAACTAAGACTATTTGGAAATATAATAATGTTGAAATTGAGTAGGAACTATTAATCGAAATAACAAAAGAAAAGATAGAAGGTTGTGGTCAAGTAAGATGATAGGTAGTTCGTCAGGTCATCTGGTTTCATTCATTAATTCATATTTTTGTGTGTCGATGTCCGACTCTGCCTTGTGGTTTATGGACGCATCACTAACCCATGCAAATCTACTCTATAGACATAAGTAGATAAGCGTTTGACACGTGTGAGTATCCTCAGAGCAAAATGTATACTTTACCCCCCTTTCTAGGTACTATCATAATCAATTATTTCCCGTGCACTTAGTACTCTAACCCGATTTGATCTCCCTTTGTAGGTACTATAAAGTTATACTCTTTATCCTACTTGTTAACCCGAATTCAATTCAATTAACAAATATTCGTATAAGACGGTTCTAATAAGATTTCGGAATCCCTTCACTTAGAATTATAACAATAAACCCTGCTCAGTAGTGAACGCACTCAACCAATAATCATGTTATGCATTCAGACTCTACACAATGATTATTGATGCACAAAACAACTATGAGTATGGATTAAAAACGTGCAATCTTATACAAACTAAACCACAAGTAGTGTTGTACGGAGTATACACACGAAAGATAAATCAACTCATGAAACCTTCATAACCCTAGAACTACCGAAGCGGCTCTAGCCCATGATTGATATAGGAACAATCATGGTTAGATGGACCGATCTTACTTGAACCTCCAGCGGAGCTCTGTCACAGCCCTCCGGATGGTGGAAGATCTTCTCCTCCAATCCACGTCTCCTTATCTCCTTATGATTCTTGATCCAAAGCTCCCCTTTTTTTGGACTGCATGAGCCTTCTTTTATACTTGTAATCACGTTTCTAGGACTTGGAATGGGCTTTTCAAGTGATCCCACGTGTTTCGGCCTCGAAAAATCCGGATAAGGTAAGTTCCCGCATGTAGGTTCGACCTCGTCAAACAGGTCGAACACAGGTCGAACCCCAAGTCGAACCCCGCTACTGGAAGAATTCTGCACCGGTTCGACCTCTTGAACAGGTCGAACCTCTCAGGACTTGGTCGAACCTCATCACTGGATAATTTCTGCTCTTAGTTCGGCCAACCGTCAGGTCGAACTCCCAGCGTTGTGGTCGAACCCAGCTTCTCACGAACTGTTTCGACCATGGTTCGACCTGATGAACAGGTCGAACCCCTCGAGTCGTGGTCGAACCTACTTCCTGCACTTCTCCAACACTGGTTCGACCTGCTGGAGAGGTCGAACCCTCCTCCAACAGGTCGAACCCACCTCTTTTTTGGGCGGTTCGCATGGCTTCGACTCCGTCTCTTCGATTCTTAGCACTTTCACTTCGATTTCGCTGTTCAAACCACTCAAAGAGCTCCAATAAGACCTGATTCATGCTAATTCACAATATGTATAGGTTTTCCACCTATTTCCACCTTCAAACTCTCTAAAACTAGCACAAAACATGATGCTAAACTTGTGAATTTACACACTCATCAGTTAACATGTGAACCATATTTTTTAAAATTACTCTTTAGTATATAAAAAATTATTTTTTAAAGAGTAATAATTTTTATAAAGAAGAGTAATAATCCATGTCTCTAAAGAGTAATTTTTCATGTACTATAGAGTAATAAAAAATTTAGGATTTACAAGAATTTGAATAATAATTTTTTAATTTTGAAGAGTAACAATTTATGTGTATATAGAGTAATTTTTTATGTACTAAACAATAATAAGGTTTACATACTAATGTATGTAAACCTGGTTTACGTAAGTGTTTGTGAGTTTATTGAGGGTGAAAGGTACTGTGAAACGAACGAATAAGGAAAGTGTGCAACTTTTTATGAACGGAAGAAGTACATTGTTACAAATGTTTTTCAAAAGTACTTGAATATGTTTACCTAGATATAAATGAATGTTTAAACATGAAAGTTCTTCCGACATGAAAAGTTAATATCTTACAAATACTTCTTTGAGATATGAAAATTGAACATTACGCAAGTTTCAAGGGACTTAGAGACATGAAAATTATTTTACAAAAACTTTTAAAAATACTTGAGACGTGTTATGGCCCTTGTGGTGCTGATATTGGGAGAGATCCTCGGGGAATATCAGCAAATAAAATTTATATTGATTGATCATATAAAAGAAATATAA
>CM043003.1:18400439-18469069 GCA_023678885.1 Pogostemon cablin | reverse complement strand
TAGCTCTAACTCCACGGGAAGATGGCAAGACTTACCATAGACAATTTGAAAAGGAGACATACCAAGAGTGTCTTGAATGCGGTTCGAAAGGCCCACAATGCATCATCAAGTTTATTTGACCAATCCTTTCTACTCAAACTTACTGTTTTCTCCAGACTTGTTTGATTTGTCGATTAGAAATTTCAGCTTGACCATTCGTTTGAGGGTGATACGGAGTAGACACTCGATGCTTCACTCCATAAGTTTGAGAATGTTCTCCATGAGCTTATTTATGAAGTGACTACCCCCATCACTTACCAACACTCTAGGTACTCCAAATCTTGTGAAGATATGCTTCTTTAGAAACCCCATGACCACTCTAGCATCACTTGTTCTTGAAGGTATGGCCTCAACCCATTTCGAGACATAGTCAACCGCCAATAGGATGTATAGGAATCCATTAGATTGAGGAAATGGTCCCATGAAATCGATGCCCCACACATCAAATATCTCCACTTCTTGAAAGCTCTTAAGGGGCATCTCATCCCACTTGGAGATTCCTCCATCCTTTGACATCGATCACAACCCTCTACAAATTTCTTACAACTCTTGAACAAAAATGATCAATACAACCCCGATTGTAAGACTTTTGCAGCGGTCTTTTGAGCTCCAAAATGGCCTCCACTAGGTGAAGAGTGGCAAAACTCCAACACACTATTCCATTCTTCCTCTGGCACACATCTTCGCACAAGAGAATCATTACACATCTTATACAAGAATGGATCATCCCACAAGTAACTTTTAACATCATGAAAGAACTTCTTGGATTGATACTTATTAAGCTCATAAGGTCTCCTTCCACTAGCCAAGTAATTCACATAGTCCGCATACCACGGACTTCCTTCTTCCTCCACTAAAGCCTCAATTTGATAGCAATCACACTCCAAGATTTCTTCATCGGGAAAAACCTCTTTGATTAACTCATAAGTACCTTTACAATGCTCCCTCGACTCTAACCTTGAAAGATGGTCGGCTATCACATTCTCCGTGCCCTTCTTATCTCTCACTTCAATATCAAATTCTTGAAGAAGTAGTACCCATCTTATCACCCTTGGCTTTACATCCTTCTTTGCCATGAGATACTTGATAGCGGCATGGTCGGTGTATACAATAGTTTTCGTTCCTACCAAATAAGGACGAAACTTATCAAATGCGTATACTACCGCCAAGAACTCTTTTTCGGTAGTGGTGTAGTTCCTTTGAGCCGCATCAAATGTCTTGCTTGCATAGTAAATAGCTCGGAATTTTTTCTCTCTTAGTTGCCCCAAAACTACTCCAAGAGCTACATCACTTGCATCACACATCAATATAAATGGCTCCTTCCAATCGGGGGTGATTAAGATGGGTGATGAAATCAAAGCTTCCTTTAGCACCTGAAAAGCATTTAAACAATTATCATCAAACTTAAATGACACATCTTTTTCAAGGAGATGAGATAGGGGTTTAGAAAATGAAGAAAAATCCTTGATGAATCTACGATAGAACCCGGCATGACCAAGGAGCGATCGTACTCCCTTCTCATTTGTGGTGGTGGAAGCTTCTCTATAGCAACAACTTTGGCTCGATCAACTTGCAATCCCTTTGAAGAGATGTATGTCCAAGTACAATGCCATCATTTACCATGAAATGGCACTTCTCCCAATTCAACACTAAATTAGTGTCTTGACATCGCTTCAAAACAATAGCAAGGTTAGACAAACAATTATCAAAAGAAGAACCAAACACCGAAAAGTCATCCATGAAAACTTCCATTATATTCTCAATTAATCCTTCAAAGACTGCCATCATACACCTTTGAAAGGTGGCTGGTGCATTGCAAAGTCCAAATGGCAATCTTCGAAAAGCAAATATTCCATAAGGACAAGTGAAAGCGGTCTTTTCTTGGTCTTCGGGTGCTATGAGAATTTGGTTATACCCGGAATACCCATCAAGAAAGCAATAAAACTCATATCCGGCCAACCTATCCAACATTTGATCCAAGAAAGGTAAGGGGAAGTGATCTTTACGTGTGTTTTCATTAAGCTTCCTATAATCAACACACACACGCCACCCCGTCACCGTTCTAGTGGCTATGGTCTCATCTTTATCGGTCTTCACTATAGTCATACCCCCTTTTTTAGATACTACATGCAACGGGCTCACATAAGGGCTATCACTAATAGGAAAAATCATATCGGAGTCTAACCACTTAAGAACCTCTTTTTTTACCACTTCTTGCATGATAGGATTAAGCCTTCTTTGGTTTTGAACACAAGCTTTCCCTTCATCCTCAAGTCTTATCTTATGCATGCAAATTGTTGGACTAATTCCCTTCAAATCATCAATACACCAACCAATAGCCGACTTATGCTCTTTAAGGACATTAAGCAATTTATCAAGTTGACTAGAAGTTAGAGATGATGATACAATTACCGGATAAGTCTCATTTTCACCAAGGTAGGCATAAGTAAGATGATCGGGTAGAGGCTTCAACTCCACCTTCTTTTCCTTTTTCTCTTCTTGCTCGAGTGAATCTCTAAGTGTTAAGAACTTTTCATTTCCTCTTGAGATGGCGGCTGCAACCTCTTGAGCTTCACTACAATCACCTAGATCAAGCAAACAATTAATCAATTCTTCATTTAAATCAAGAGAAGTAGTAGAAATATTAGAAAGAGATAGAGAATTGCTCAAGCATCGTTCAAGTGGATCCTTGGTTACAATGGAAGGCCAACTCTCCTCGACACTTCCCTTTACAACATCCACACTTTTACATTCTTCATCATTCATTGGATATTGCATGGCCTTGTGTAGAGAGAATACCACTTCCTCATCATTAACCCTCAACTTCAATTCTCCTTTGTAGACATCAATAAGAGCTCTCCCGGTAGCAAGAAACGGTCTCCCAAAAATCAATGGCACATTTTCATCCTCCTCCATATCTAGAACAACAAAATCCACGGAAAGACAAACTTATCAACTTTTACCAACACATCTTCAACTACTCCTTTTGGATGTGTCATAGATCGATCCGCCAATTGAAGTGTGATGGAAGTTGGTTTTACTTCACCTAATCCAAGCTTCTTGAATATGGAGAGAGGCATGAGATTAATGCTTGCACCGAGGTCACAAAGAGCCTTGTTCTTCTTGTTCTTTCCAATTTCACATGGTATAATGAAACTACCCGGATCCTTCAATTTTTGTGGAAGTTTCCGTTGTAGAATGGCACTACACTCTTCGGTTAGATTAACTGTTTCATTGTCCACAAGACTTCTTTTCTTTCCCATGATGTCCTTCAAGAAACGAGCATAATGAGGCATTTGATCCAAAGCATCGGCAAAAGGGATATTGATTTGAATCTTCTTGAAGATTTCAAGAAACTTTTTGAACCTCTCATCCAAACCCTTCTTCAAAAACCTTTGAGGAAAAGGAACCGGTACTTGAGTCTTGGGTATTCCCCAACTATCTCTTTCAACTTCAATTTCCTTTTCCCTTAACTCCTTTGCCTTCTTCCACTTTGGAATTCTCTCTATTTTCTCTTCATCTTTCTTTTGCTCAACAATTTCTTTTTTCTTGCTTACTTCCTCCATTTCAATCTCTTCTTGCACCAACCCTTCTTCCACCTTGCTTTCCACTTCCCTTTCAATGACAATACTATCTTCTTTAGGCATAGGAGGTTCCTCATACTCTTTTCCACTTCTAAGAGTGATAGCTTTGCAATCTTCTTTAGGATTGGTTACCGTGGTAGATGGAAACTTTCCTTGTTGGTGTTGAGATCCCACGGAAGAAGCAATTTGACCCATTTGATACTCAAAAGCTCTCATCCTATTGTCGGATTTCTTCTCATTTTCCTCCATTCTAGCCTCCATCTTTTTCATGAATGTTAGCAATGTCTCTTCCACCGATGCTTTCCCCTCTCCATTTGGTGGTTTAGCACTTGGATCGAATCCCGGAGGATATGACACGGCGGCTTGAGGATTAGAGTAAGAAAGATTTTCATGCTTCCTCGGAGCTTGATAATTTCCACTTGATTGATTGAAATTGCTTCCCCGAGCTTGTCCTTGATATCCTCTTTGAAAATTACCTTGATTAGAAGGATAATTACCTTGGAAATTCCCTTGGTAATTTCTCCTATCTAAGTAGGCAACATCCTCTATACTTTGCATAACATGGCTCTCATCATTCACAATAGCACTTGTGCTTCCCCCTTGACTTACTCCTTGAGTAATCAAATTCAATTGCTTTGTTAAAGCTTGAATGCTCTCATTAAATTCCTTCATGCCTTCACTTTGGAACATATCACTCTTCACTTTGTTCACACTCTCCACTTGAGCTACCTTTCCAAATGCATAACCTCCCATTACTCGCTCGGAAGGCCATTGATAAGCATTCATTGCAATGTCTTCAAAAATATCCATAGCTTTCATAGCATCCACTCCAAATATAGACCCTCCGGATGAGGCATCTACATGCATCCGATTTTGTTGATTCAACCCTTGGTAAAAGAAAGCCACTTGTTGATTCTCATGAAAATCGTGTTGAGGACACTTTCGGAGCATCTCTTTGTAGCGTTCCCATGCTTCATAAAAATTTTCATCCGGAAGTTGCCTAAATTGAGTGATAAGGCTTTTCAATTGGAGCGTCTTTGAAGGAGGAAAGTACTTGTTTAGGAACCTTTGCTCAAGATCTTCCCATGTATTACAACTTCCCAAAGGAATTGTATTGTACCATGCTTTAGCCTTGTCTCTTAAAGAAAAAGAGAACAACCTCATCCGAATAGCATCCTCCGACACTCCCTTCATCTTGACGGTATTTGCAACCTCCAAGAAAGTAGATAGATGAGTGTTCGGGTCTTCAAGAGGACCTCCCCCAAACTGATTTGCTTTAACCATGTTGATCAATCCGGTCTTGATTTCGTAATCATTGGCTTGAACCGGAGGAACCATATTGTGTACGGCTCTCGGTTGGAAGTAATCCCGAATTGCTCTAGGCCTTGGCAACTCTTGTTGTTGAAATATCCTTTGAGCTTCTTGATTGGCAAGCAATTGCATATACTCTTGATTTTGAGCAAAGACATTCCTTATTATCTCCGCTTGATTCTCTTGCACTCCTTCTTGTACCCCCCTTTGATCTTGTAAAGGATCTTGGGGTGGATCATAATTAACATTGTCACCCCTTTGATTCTCCATTTTTGTTCCTTTTCTAGCTTTACGCCTCTCTCGTTTCCTTTGTCGTGCGGTCCTTTCAATCTCCAAATTCAAAGGAATGATCGATTGATTTCCCTTTGATCTTGTGATCATAAAACACCTACGAAAAGGCCAAGAGTGAGACCACAAACACAAATAATAAATAAAAGAAAATAAAAAGAATCCTTATCAAGAACAACTAAAACAATAACACAGTACTCGACTAGTCCGTCAAACTCCCCTTTGGCAACGGCGCCATTTTCTTGTTTGCCTATTTTTATAGCACTCACGAGCAAGAATACTCGATCGTTGTAGTAGTATATCCCAAGAAAAATTATCAATCCATAAAGGAGTTATGTTCGGACTAGCAAAATACGTGAGCTCATGTTCATGTCGTTTTTGTAAAGATGATCGGGGGTTTTGAGATTGATTAGCAACTAAAACAAGTAACAAGTAAATAACAATATCAAATAAGTAGAATGACAAGAATAGAAAATGGGTGCTTAAGTTCAAGTATGGAAAAACATGGGATTAGAAACATCCAAGCATATTCAATTCATATTATCATGCAAAAGGAATCCAACTCAATTGATGTAGACTAAGGGTGATCACGATTGTATCCTAAGCTCCCTTTCGGGTTACAAAGGTTGTTGATCCATTTTGGACTCCCAAAAGCATTTAAGATCAAAGCCCAACATTAACCCCTTCCATCTAGGTACTAGTTAGATTAAACTCTCCCTTTTTGTGTACTAAGGCCAACGAATGGATTGGTTCCCCTCATTGAATTCAAATATCCTTTCGGTCAAACTCAAACTCAATGTCTATTCATGCCTTCCTAATACTATAGAGGGTCGTTTCCGTCTCACTCCAAGCAATACATACATGAACATCATGATAGCATTTAATTACCACAAATAATCCATTGATCAACAATCCATTAAACCAATAAACATTCATGAATAACAAACCATGCCATCATAATATCAAGACAATTAAACTCCATGAATAGAAATCAACATCAATTAAATCAAAAACCAATTTAATCCACATGATAATATAAATCTAATATGCTCTTCATGTTCCTAATCCCACTAGAGGGATTAGCCTATCATAGTAAAAGTAACAAAACAATTAAATGATTCATTACAATTACCCATAGTCTAAGATCTAAAGAAATACAAAATGAATGGATTCTTCCCTATCAATTTCTTGAAGAGAATCTTCTATTCTTCTTGATCTCCACCTCTAGCTCTTGATTCCTTGAGATCTCTCACACCCAATGGAAGGGATGAAGTTTTGATGGAGAATTAATGGAGATGATGAAGATGGATCAAAATGGATGAAGGTGGATGAAGATGATGGTGGGAAATGGAAGAAATGGTGTGTGAGGTGTGTGTAGATGATGGGAATTTCGGATCTTTTTTTGCCAATTGTTGAATAAAGGGGTATTTATACCCCTTTGGAGGCTTCTAGAAGGATCTGGAAATTTCTGCAGGAAAATACACAACACGAGTCGTGTTATGCAACACGGCCACGGGGTGGCCGTGTTGTGTCTTCTGATGCTGCCGCACGGCCTCGCCTTACAGGGCCGTGTTAAGCAACACGGCTCGTGTGCTGCAACACGAGTCGTGTGTTGTAACACGGGCACAGGTGTGGTCGTGTTGGCTCTTCTGATGTCGCCACACGACCACCTTCTTACAGGGCCGTGTTGGCGACACGGCTCGTGCTCCCGACTCGACTCGTGCAACTGGACACGACCTGAAGTTGCCCGTGTTGAGTGACTAGATGTCGCCACACGGCCAACTCTTACAGGGCCGTGTTGGCTACACGGGTCGTGTGCTGGCTCCTGCATTTTTTCACTGTTTTGGCTCGTTCTCCCTCGTTTCAACTCCGAATTGAGATCCGCTTTTTCCTACATCTTCCTTATCATGTTTAGCATCCAATAAAAAGTGAAAATCTTACGTTTAAGCTCATTCACACACATTTCAATAAAAATACAAAACACAACCAAATAACATATAAAATACGGATAAAATAATACGAAAATATATATAAAAAGACACTAAAATCTAGGTGAAAATAGCTCTAATCACTTTGCACGATCGTAAACGGGCCAATATACCTTGGACTCAACTTTCCTCGATGGCGGAATCGCAACACGCCCTTCCATGGAGAAACTTTCAGAAAAACTTTGTCTCCTTCATTAAACTCCAAATCGCGCCTCCTATTATCTGCGTAGCTTTTCTGTCGATCTTGCGCTGCCTTAAGTCTGTCTCGAATAAGTTGTATTTTTACCTTCGCATCTTCGATAAGCTCTACTTGTTCGATTTGTCTCTCGCCAACCTCATCCCAAAAGAGCGGTGTTCGACACTTTCGGCCATACAGAGCTTCGTACAGGGGCATTCCAATGCTTGAATGATAACTGTTGTTATAAGCGAACTCCACCAAAGTCACGTACTTATCCCAGCTACCTCCCAAATTCAACACCACTGCACGTAGCATGTCTTCTAGTGTCTGTATAGTTCTCTCTAACTGTCCATCAGTCTTTGGATGAAACGAGGTACTGAATAGTAATTTTGTACCTAGCGCTTTCTGCAGACTAGGCCAAAAACGGGAAGTGAATCTTGGATCATGATCAGATATGATTGACACTGGTACTCCGTGCAATCTCACGATCTCATCGACATATAACTTGGCAAGTTTCTCTAAAGATTCGTTGGTATGCACTGGAAGGAAATGTGCCGATTTCGTCAAACGATCGACAATGACCCAAATTGAGTCATGACCCTTTTGGGTTCGAGGTAAACTAGAAACAAAATCTATTGTGACGTTTTCCCATTTCCACTCAGGAATAGATAGTGGTTGAAGCATGCCGGCTGGTTTTTGGTGTTCTGCTTTAATCTATTAGCATGATAAGCACTTTGATACAAATTCAGCAATATCCCGTTTCATACCTGGCCACCAATAATGCTCCCGAAGTGTTCTGTACATTTTGGTACTACCAGGATGCATATCATAGGCTGAAGAATGGGCTTCCTCAAGAATAGCTCTACGAACATCAAGTTCTGATGGAACACAAACACGATTTTTAAAAGTAAGAAGTCCATCATCCCGAATTTGAAATTCTGTTTCTTTTCCTTGATTTAGCTTCGCCATCTTCTGTTGTAAATGAACATCGTGTGATTGTCTTTCTCGAATTTGCTCAAACAAGGTAGGTCTAACCTCGAATTTGGCGATTAAGGCAAAATCATTAGACTTTTCACAATCGAGCGAAATGTGTAAAGATTTAAATTGCTCCAACATAGGAAGATAAAAAGATTGAATCGAAGCAAGTGAGGTAGAAGACTTTCTACTCAGAGCATCTGCAACAACGTTCGCCTTGCCAGGATGATAATAGATGACTAAGTCATAGTCACTAATCAACTCCATCCATTGCCTTTGTCTGAGGTTGAGCTCCTTTTGCGTGGTGATATACTTTAAGCTCTTGTGATCAGTGAAAACCCGACAAGTTGCACCATACAGATAGTGCCTCCAGATCTTCAATGCAAAGACGATTGCAGCCAACTCTAAATCATGTGTAGGATAATTTTCTTCGTTCTTCTTCAATTGCCTTGAAGCATAGGCAATAGCCTTTCCTTCTTGCATGAGAACGCATCCTAATCCTTGTCTCGAGGCATCGCTATAAATGGTAAATTCTCCAATCGCTGGGTCTGGCAAAGCAAGAATAGGAGCTGAAACGAGTCGTCATTTCAATTCTTGAAATGCTTGCTCGCATTCTTCACTCCATTCAAATTTTACCCTTTTCCGAGTCAATTTAGTCAAAGATGAAGCCAATAACGAAAAGTCTTTGACAAACCGTCGATAATATCCAGCTAATCCCAGAAAACTACGAATCTCTGTCACGTTCTTTGGACGCTCCCAATCTAGTATAGCTTGAATCTTCACTGGATCGACGTAGATTCCTTTTTTAGAAATGTGATGACCCAAAAAGCTTACCTCACGAAGCCAGAATTCACACTTCGAGAATTTAGCATAAAGCTGATTTTCTCTGAGAATGTTCAGAGCAATTCTTAGATGATGAGAATGCTCGTCGTCCGATTTAGAATAAATAAGAATGTCATCAATGAAGATGATGACAAACTTATCTAAGTACGACCGAAAGACCCAATTCATAAGTTCCATAAAAGCTGCAGGAGCATTTGTGAGTCCAAAAGGCATAACACAGAATTTAAAATGACCGTATCTAGTTCGAAAAGCAGACTTAGGGATATCAGATTCCCTAATCTTGAGTTGGTGATAGCCAGATCGCAAATCAATTTTTGAGAACACAGTTGCTCCTTGCAATTGATCAAACAGATCATCGATTTTTGGAAGAGGATATTTGTTCTTCATTGTCACCTTGTTCAATTGACGGTAGTCGATACATAGGCAAAGTGATCCATCTTTCTTCTTGACAAAAAGAACTGGAGCACCCCACGGAGATGTGCTAGGTCGTATGAACCCCTTCTCCAATAATTCCCCAAGTTGTGTCTGGAGTTCCTTGAGATCAGCAGGCGACATTCGATATGGAGTAATCGATATAGGTGTGATTCCAGGAAGTACGTCAATGGAAAAATCAATCTCTCGATTCGGAAGTTGTCCTGGTAAGTCTTCGGGAAAGACATCAGGAAATTCATTCACGATCGGGATGTCATCTAGTTTAGTTTCAGAAAGAGAAGTATCGATGACAAATGCCAAGAATGCCTCACAACCCTTACGCATTAATTTATGCGCAGTCAACATTGAAATAAAAGAGAGGGATCTCGTTTGAAGTTTACCTTCAAAAATAAGTTCTGAGAATCCTGGTGTACGAAAAATAACAAGCTTCTCGTGGCAATCGAGAATTGCATGATGAGAAGAAAGCCAATCCATGCCAAGAATAACATCAAGATCAATCAAAGGCAATGGTATCAATTCAGCCTCTAAAATGACATCTTTGATCTTCAATGGACAACCAAGAAATACCGAATCACGAATTAGACGCTCTCCAAGAGGGGTATGAACGATGATTCCAGGTGACAAATGAGAGATAGGATAATCTAAGATCGCAGTAAGATCATCCGGATATAAGACCTATCAGAACCTGGGTCAAATAAAGCATAGACCTGATGGTCTCCCACAAACACATGGCCTAAAGAAGCAATATTAGGTGAGATTGTGATTTAAAAATTCGGAAAGATAGAATTTCTTACGAATGTTTTATTCGTAATCAAGTGGCATAACAAGATGGGGTTAGATCTAGCATGTGAAAATACTCAGATTATAAATTACCTGTCACAACATTCGGATCTGAGCGAGCCTCTTCCCGGAAAATATGAAATACTCTAGTTTGCTTCCTTCCTTGCATAGGTGATTGAGTACTAGGGCCGCTTGAGGTATCGGGCACTCTGGTAACTGCAGATCGAGTATCTCTGGGTGTAGAATATATTAGTTTACCACGAACCTGATCAGAATACTGACTGCTCACTCCCATAAGCTGAGGATAAGAACTTCGCATATGCCCCAGCTGTCGACACTGAAAACATACTTGAGGAGCCTTACAGGGGCCGTCGTGATATTTTAAGCAATTTTGGCACTTGTGATTTTCACTAACGGATCCCGAGACATTGCTCCCGCCTCTACTAAACTGCTCCCGAGATTGAGAAAAACTAATAGATACCGAACTTGGTGCGCCACGCGAAGATCCCACACCCCTATACACCTTCAATGTATTTCCTGGAAATGTGCTCCCTTGCATTTTCTTTTGAGATCGTTCTGCAAACTTATTGTTGGATTGTATACTAAAAGTATAGCTTTAGTATGAACAATCTTATAACAATATTTGAAATGAGAATCATATGATCAAATGATTGCATCTTATAATTTATTTTATATGCATGATGCAATAGTCCATTTACTTTATACTGTAGATAATATGTTGTGCGACAACACGCAGAAGATTATATTATCGGTTTCCTTATAAAGTATAAACAGATGCTTACAACCGAGATAGACGGAGACTCTCTATCGGTATGGTTGTAGTGTGGTTTAGTATTAGCTTGTCTTGGCTATAGAATCACATTAGTGCAATTGTGTGTATTGAGCAGGACCGCTTGAGATCGTTCGACTTATACTGACTTATAGAAGAACTTGATCTCTGTTATTATGGAAGTTCGTGCTCTTAATCCCTATACAATAACCTCGACACGTAGGGCAGTATGTATTTCTTTGATTCATCAATGGGTGAGATTTATAAGTATTAAATCAATAAACTCGGTGAGTTGGGAAGTAGTGCTGTATCTATGGTGTGCTGTTGATTGTAGAAGGAATCTATGTCCGTTATAGGTTGATGATGTCACCTTGAGGAGCTCATAAGATTTATCATGTAAATCTTGCAAGTGGATTAATTTTTAGCATGATAATAAGATTGAGTGGTACTACTCTCGGATGAGATATTAATTAATTTGAGTTGTCAGTAACTTAATTAATTAATGGACATTGTATTTCTTAAACATGGGGAGACCATCGGGCTCATAATAAGAAGGAGCCCAGAACATAATTTTGGGATTGGACGGGTAGTGCAGTAATAATATTTTAGTGGACTATATTATTATTATTGGATTTAATTAAAAGCTTTGGGCTAAGCTTGGTTAATTAAATTCAATTGAGGCCCAGTCCAATTTCTCCTCCTGGTCCCTACTGTTGCCCAAGTATATAAGTCATCTCAGTTCCTGTTAAACCTAAGTGTGTGCCTCATTTGACATACGGGAGACAACAGAGAGCATATTGAGATAACTCTGGGGATTGTTGACCACCCAACACCAAAGTCGACTTTGGGACATACGGTAGAAGATCAGAGGTGTTCATCACAGATCTTCATCCTCTACATCGACCCAGAAGTACAGTAAACGATTTAATTTTGCTTCCGCTGTTATTGTTTGCCTATTTTACTAACGAATCACGTTGATCCACACGATCCAATTGCCAACAATTAGTATCAGAGCGTTGGTTTCGTGGTGAAACGTGAGACGTTAGATAGAGTTATTGATCTATTCATGTGTATTATATACTGGATATTGTAAATTCTGTCACACGGGGCTGTACACACACACACGACCTGATAGTTATTTGAGAGAGGGTCTATACACATGCTGGACACACACGATTGCTGGGTGGCACACTTGCAGCCTGATGAACAGCAAAAGGCTGATGGGTCGTGACTCGGGAAAAGGATCGTGTGTGATGCTGACCCCGTAACCTGACTGAGAAGAGTGCGATTGGAGTGAACTGCTGAGCGGTCGACGACGGACTATGGCGTGATGGCGGCGATGGTGAGGGTCGCATCACGGCTGGCAACTGCCCCCTCCTGGTACGGTTGGGCTAAAGGGAACAGCCCTAGCCAGTGATCGATGACCGCAAAGCATCGATCAATTCCCACCCAGTGAGATATCGACGAGAGATTGCTGCTGTCTATCGATGACCGGTGAAACGGATGATACGTCCTGAGGTTGGCAAAACTTGCAGCGGGGATTAACGACCAGAGAAGAAAGGGCCTGCTGTGAAAATCAATGGTGGGTTCTCGTCGGTTTCAATTGCGGGACGAGGCTGGACATGAGAGGCTACAACAAGGTTGATCGTGTTGCATAGCAGCGACGCGGCGGCGCTGATCGCGTTGCATCGTAGCGGGAGTTTCATTGACGGCGTGAGAGGCGCTGCGTTGCTAAGCATGGTAGCAGCTCATTGCAGGCGTGGCTCGAAACGACCGACGACCACCTGATTGATGTCGGTGTTCTTCTCGGCTGGTCGATGATGTGCTTTAGTTGGGCTCCTCGATAGTCGACGATGCTATGCTTCAGTCGGGTTGGATGGCGTGATAAGGTCGGCGGCATCACTCTCGGCTGTGCGAACCAGCGACTACAGCGGTTACTTCTGTCGATAACGTTGGATGGCGTCAGGAGTGCTCCGGCCGCCGGGAGCAGCTTGCTGGAGGTGTGCAGTGGCAGTGTCGATTGCGGCTGTTCTTTTTAGGGCTATAGTGTTGTTTGTGAGATGATCCAGCTGGGCTTTGTTTTTAATTTGGTTTTGGGCTGTTCAAATGGGTCCAATTTTAATTAAAATGGTAATGGGCTGCTAGGCAATATTAATTGCTGGTTTTAATTAATTGTGGGTATTATGTTAGGCCTGGTTTTATAAATGGGCTGGATTTATCATGCATTATAATGGCAGGTTAAATGGGCTTTATTAATTATTAATAGACTGCTCATTTTTATGCTATTGATGCTTGGCTCCGCTAGGCCCATTTATTTGATCCAACATTTTATGCAATTAATTTTATTATATAACTGATTAATTGATTTAATTGTCAATTATTGTTGTATATGTGAAATACATGTTCTATGTGATTTATTTATTTAAATTGCTGTTAATAGAAGCATGTTTAAATGTATATTTTATTTGAAATATTATATGCATCATAATAGCCCTCGGTGTTAAATAACTAAGTGGGAGAGGGGATTGATAATTAATTCCCGCGGCCTCCATTATTGGTTTGTAAGTGATGTGAGTAAACTTGCGCGTTGGCAATAGAGCATTCCTCCCTAACGGATGAGTTTATTCACGGATCACTGGTACAGACTTCTTTAAATAATTATTGTTTGTAATGTGTTGCATATGGACTTGCGCGTTGGCTATAGTGCCTTCCTCCCTAACGGATGAGCTTATATGCGGCTCACTAGTACAAACTTATATAATTGATGGTTGTAGAAAGTTATCTGAGCGCGTGTGTACTTCTCCAACAGTAAGGCACATAAGCTTGGGCAGCGGACTTGGGATCAAATAATGGTGTACACTTAGATGTGAATAATTAGTATCCTCCCCAATGGAGTCACTGCTATTATTTACATGGCTAAAGAGGAACCGACTATTAATTATTTTGTCATAAAGTTAGGTTGACAAATGAAATTAATGGGTAAAACCTTCTCTTGTAAATGTTCGGGTTTGTAAACGTCCACCCTAACGTGGCTTGCAGACTCATGGTGCTTGAGATGTCGGTGAATTTTATTTTATATTATTTTGAGGGAATCAATATAAAAGGATAAAATTCGAAGATTTGATCGGAATATTAATTTGTAATTCTCTGAAATTCAAATGGTTTTATTTCACTAATTGTTAACTAAAAGGCATTATGTTTACTTGTCCAAATTAGATGATTAGAAAATAATCTTGGTTTTGAAAATTATTGCTTAAGAAAATAAAAATGTGTTCTCACATAGGACGTCTCATGATACCTGTTAATATTTCTAGTGAAGAGATGAGAGGTTCATAGAAATATGATGGTCTCATGTAACTCTTTGGATGCTCGAGTAATTTAAAATGCGGTAGGTCATGATAGAATTTGATGAATGAATTGAAAAATTATGAAATAGAAGTTGAAGGGGAAACCTAAGTCAATTTTAATTCTCCATAATTGCCTAGATGTTTTGAGTAAGTTCCACCTGAATTACAAGAGGATGTATATGGTGGGAAACTTCTGACAAAACATGTGGCAAAGGAAAGCCATTTTCATCATAATGTGAACAAGTTTAATATCTTATTTACTAATGGTTTAAACATGATTAGTGATGGCATCTACTGACTCGAACTGTGTAGATACTGGAATCACTAAATGTTTATCACTGAGTAAGGATAAGATTGTTAATAACATGGGTAAAACTACAAAGGTAGTGGCTATTGCAGTGGGAATTGTTTATTTATCTCATGATAAAGAATAAACGATTGATTATGAGAAATTGTCTTTACGTACGTTTCATAGAAAGAATTTGATTTCGATTTCTATGCATTAACGGATGGATACTTCATTTCATTTAAATGACATGGTCATAGTAATGAGGAATGAGGCTATAATCCGTTAAAGTACATTGGTGGATAATATGTAAATTCTTGAATCATGCACATCCCACAGATGCAATAAATAGTAATTAATAATGCATATTCTAATATTAGTAAGAGAAAGGAACCTTCAGAGATGAACTAAAACATACATTTGGCATCTAAGATTAGTTCATTTTACTTAGGTAGGGTTCAAAAGTTGATAGCCGATAGACCGTAAGGATTATCTGAAGTGGAAACTATCAAACTTGCGAGTCTTGCTTGAAAGTAAAAATGATTAACTGTCTTTTCAAGGCTGTGGGGTGTAGAGCCAAAGATATATATGTTGGAATTAGTTCATTCTGATTCAAGCGAACCTAATATTATCCAGGTGAGAGGTGGTTATGAATATTCGAAGATTATTCTAGATACCAATATATTTATTTGATGTACTGCATGTCTAAGTTCTTTGATTAATTCAAGAATTGCAAGGCTGGTACAGTGGAGCGTCATGGAAAATATATTAAGTCATTATGATTTTATCGTGATGGCGAATACCTCTTGGGATAGTTAGGAGCTATTAATCAGAAGTTGAGATTAAATCTCAAGTAGACTACACCGGGCATGCTCCAGCTGAATGGTGTGGTGGATAGAAGGAATAAGGCTCTTATGGTTATGATTAGATAGATGATGAATTATTTGAAATAATTAAATTCATTTTATGGATATGCCCTAGATACAGTAATTCGTGAAACATTTGTCTGTATATGGGATATCCTAGAAAAATGAAGAGTGATTTATTTTGTTCAAAACATCGAAGGGTGATTGTCAACACAAACACTGGATTTTTTGGAGAAGGACTATGAAATAAATTACAAACCCATGTATGAGTTGTTCTAAAGGTAGTAAGAAGAAAACACAAAGTATAAGTACCAAGTGTACAAGAGGATATACCACAAGGTAAACTGCAACGCATGTCACGTCTGATACACAATTAAATGTAGTGCCTTATCGTAGTGGGAGAATTGTTTGACAATCATAAATATATGTTCTGGGAGAGTCGTGAGACTTGATCCCTAGTGAACATGGTATTGTCTCACGGATACGACGTAGCACTACAAGATTAAAATGCAGAATCTTAGTAAGTTGCAATGAATGTTGAAATAGAATCTACGGATTCTGAATTAAGTCTGGGAACTTGAATGACCACTAAATGGTATAAAAGCCATTGCAAGTGGTCAAGGGAAATAAAAGAGGATCATACGGAAAGGTGAAAACCTTGGAAGCAAAGCTTGTTGCAAAAAAGTGTACTCAGAAAGAAATAGTTCGATTATGAGGAAACATGTTCGCTGGTAGCTATGCTTATGTTGATTTAGATTCTTTTATTTATTGCTGCTCATATTGAATTATGAGGAACAACAAATAGATATCAAGACAGCTTTCCTGATTGGAAGTCTTGAGGAAAACATCTATGTGAAGCGACCAGAGTGATTCATTGCAAAATACTAATAGCATTTTGATAGTAAGCTTAAAAGTGTCCAGCGATGGACTAAAGCAAGATTTAAGATCGTGAAACATCTGTTTTGATTAGGTAATCTAGTGGCATGAATTTAAATCAATAAGCGGATGAGTCTTGTGTATTGTAAAGAGTGACAGAAATGTGGTGATGTTTCTTGTACTATATGTAGATAGTATCTTACTCATTGGAGACAATGAAAGAGTATTATCGGGCGTGTGGGTATGGTTAATAAAGCAGTAGAGATGAAGGACTTAAGAAAGGCAAAATATATCCTTTTGATCACGGTAATACGGATCACAGAAAGGACATTATGCTTATCTCAAGTTTCATAAATGATACAGTCCATACTCGTTTAGCATGTGAATTTATCTAAGTGAATGTGTCTTTGAGACACAAGATGAAGATAAAGAGGATGAAAGCGGTTCCTTATGCTTCGGCGAATAAGAAAGCTTAATCTAAGGAATGCTATGAACGATGTTGGATATCTATTTTGCTGGATGCATGAACAGTGGGTATCAACATAACCCAGAACAAGAATGATGAACTGTGATAAGACATATATGAAGTGCCTGAGAAGGACTGTAAATTATATGTAGACTTACTGAGCAGATTCACTGCTTCTTGTGGATTACGTAGATTCGGTTTTTTGGTCAGATTGGAATGTAGTAAATTCTCCTCAAAGGTTATGTGTTTAATCTTAAGAAGTAGAGTCATAATGTGGAGGAGTGTTATATAGTAATATATTTCAGACTCCGGACTCCATCATGGAAAGATGATGAATTGGAGCCTATGAGGCAGCCAAAGTATCTATATGACTCTAGAGACTTCATGATGGACTTTGAAGTGTTTCTAAGTTTGCCCAAGGTAATCACAATTTACATTGATGATATTGGTGCAGTTGCAAACTTGAAGAAATCGCGAGTCCATAAGGCAATTAAACACATGGAGCGCGAGTACCACCTGTTATGAGAAATCGTATGATGAGGGGAAGGTTGTTGTCGCCTAGATTACATCGGATGATGACTTAGTAAACCATTTACAAGGACCTTAAGGAGAGAGCTTTTAATGGTCGTGTAGTGGGAGTAGGAATCAGATGTATGGCAGAAGACATGACAGCATAGTCTTTTAGTATAAGTGGGAGATTGTTGGATTGTATACTAAAAGTCTAGCTTTAGTATGAACAATCTTATAACAATATTTGAAATGAGAATCATATGATCAAATGATTGCATCTTATAATTTATTTTATATGCATGATGCAATAGTCCATTTACTTTATACTGTAGATAATATGTTGTGCGAAAACACGCAGAAGATCATATTATCGGTTTCCTTATAAAATATAAACAGATGCTTACAACCGAGATAGACGGGGACTCTCTATCGGTATGGTTGTAGTGTGGTTTGGTATTAGCTTGTCTTGGCTATAGAATCACATTAGTGCACTTGTGTGTATTGAGCAGGACCGCTTGAGATCGTTCGACTTATACTGACTTATAGAAGAACTTGATCTCTGTTATTATGGAAGTTCGTGCTCTTAATCCCTATACAATAACCTCGACACGTAGGGCAGTATGTATTTCTTTGATTCATCAATGTGTGAGATTTATAAGTATTAAATCAATAAACTCGGTGAGTTGGGAAGTAGTGTTGTATCTATGGTGTGCTGTTGATTGTAGAAGGAATCTATGTCCGTTATAGATTGATGATGTCACCTTGAGGAGCTCATAAGGTTTATCATGTAAATCTTGCAAGTGGATTAATTTCCGGCATGATAATAAGGTTGAGTGCTACTACTCTCGGATGAGATATTAATTAATTTGAGTTGTCAGTAACTTAATTAATTAATGGACATTGTATTTCTTAAACATGGGGAGACCATCGGGCTCATAATAAGAAGGAGCCCAGAACATAATTTTGGGATTGGACGGGTAGTGCAGTAATAATATTTTAGTGGACTATATTATTATTATTGGATTTAATTAAAAGCTTTGGGCTAAGCTTGGTTAATTAAATTCAATTGAGGCCCAGTCCAATTTCTCCTCCTGGTCCCTACTGTAGCCCAAGTATATAAGTCATCTCAGTTCCTGTTAAACCTAAGTGTGTGCCTCATTTGACATACGTGAGACAACATAGAGCAGATTGAGAGAACTCTGGGGATTATTGACCACCCAACACCAGAGTCAACTTTGGGACATACGGTAGAAGATCAGAGGTGTTCATCACAGATCTTCATCCTCTACATCGACCCAGAAGTACGGTAAACGATTTAATTTTGCTTCCGCTGTTATTATTTGCCTGTTTTACTAACGAATCACGTTGATCCACACGATCCAATTGCCAACACTTATGTCTCGCCTGAACTAAACTTTCTACCCTCAGGACTTCTTCTACGAGATCGTCAAGACTCTCGTACTTGTCTCCGGACTTGATGCGATCTCGAATATTTAAGTTAAGACCATCTTCAAATCTCTTGCATAAGTCTCTCATTGTATATGACTCAGGAGCGAATTCTCGCAATTCAAGAAATTTGCTTTCGTACTCCACGACCGACATAATGCCTTGAAAGAGGTTGAAGAACTCCTTTCTCTTCTGATCCTTGATGTACTGAGAGAAGTATCGATCTTTGAATCGTTCCACAAAGATAGCCCACGTAATGGTAATCGAAGATGTCTCTTTTAGATTATGCCTCCATCGTCGTGCATCTGGGCCTAACAGCTTGGTCGCAATGACCACACGATAACATTCTTCAATCATCAAGGTGTCAAAGGTCTCTGTAATCTCCTTTAACCATGCCTCCGCTTTAGAAGCATCTTTTGCACCGTCAAATTTCGAAGTCCCCATGTTTTCAACTGCTTTCACCAATTCAGGTATAAAAGTGCACCTCGAGAAGTAGAACCTCCTAAAGCCATTTCTGGAGTAAAAACTGGTACATTAGTTGTAGGTCGAATCGGTTCATTAGCACGAAGAACCTCTTCAGTGACAGTCGTAGTCGTATGAGCCGTTGTAGGTGGTGGAACACCATGTATTCGAATGTGATCATAATACAATTGGTACTGCTCCGGTGTCATCATGTGCTCAATCCGCAACTGGGCCCGTGGTTGCTCTACCTGGAAAACTGGCACCCTATGATCAGAATTGATAGGATCCATAACCGTCGGAGGAACGGCATGATCAGAAGAAACATGTCCTCGAGGTCTACGAGGAACAGAAGAGAGTAGAGGACTCGGAGGATCATGAGGAGCGTGTCCTCGACCTCGACCTCGACGACGAACTGGAGGTGCTATAATGACTGAAAGGAAGAAAGGAAAGAAAATGCAAGGTCAACATCAAGGCAATACGATACATTAGGATGACATAGAAACAAAGTTAGACCCATTGGCTTGACTAAAAAAGAATGAGAATAATAAAACCAGGCTCTGATACCAAGAAAGTTGTCACGCCCCGACCCCAGACAGAACGCGATAACCGCCACGTTAATCATAAATTTCGCGGAATGGGTGCACTCTACTCCACAAAGTTTATAGAAAACGTAAGGCTTGCTATCAAGTACCTGTAGAACTAAAAAATTGATAACAACGGGTACAACCCGAGGACATCATCTCATAAAGTATCAACAATGATTTACAAAGGTACAAAATACAACGATGTAACTTAGTTTTAAAAAAAATATACATGAACGATATAACATTGCAAAGTTACAAAAAGAACATCAAGGGGGTCACCAAATATAAACTATACAATCTCGCCAATAAATCCGTCAATTTACATAAAAGGGAAAGTACCCAAAACACTGATTGGATGACGAACAAACGATAGGCAAACCTCCAACCAAAACGATATCAACAGCCTGGAAAGGAAAGAATGATGGGGGTGAGCAAAACCACTAGCTCAGTGAGGTGATAAGCCGATCACCCCGACCCTTATACGAAGCATGTATTCCCACTCGCGGTTCATAACATAAGATCTAACATTTTGTCTCACAATAACTATTTCTCACTCAGTATACATATTAATGAAAATAAAAATCTTAGTGCACATTTAAGAATAACACAATTAGTTCAAACAACATGTTATCACATAAAAGACGCGTGGGTAGTCAATATCCTCCTCGAACTGAGCTCTCCGTCGAGAGACAGTCCAAGCCCGTCACCGTTACTCTAGATAAAATGCACATTAATATTCTTTCTCAACACGCCAAGTGCTAAAGTTCACAATTCAATATCGACGTGAATACTTGAAATGATCAAATATATAAACATATATGACATGCATGTCCCACACCGGTGATGTTGACTGAGCCTATAATAGACTGTCCATCTAACGATCACCCTCCAGAGTTCAGTATTTGGCAAATGGACAGGTGCCCCGTTAGATCTAAATCACCCGGGTTTGCCAAGCAACGGGCAACTTGGTTGTCACTCTAACTCACCCGAACCACGACAATTCGGGCTACTTAATTATTATCGCTCCAACTCACCTGAACCGTGACCAATTCAGGCTACTTAACCTTGGTACCAGGCATACATATGCATATGCATCATAAGATGAATAACGACTCAAGTTAGAGTCTTAATTGGCACACAAGAATAACCAGAAATCAATTCTCAAATAATTCACAATAAATGCTATCAGATATCGAGCCGGCAAGGCTCTTCAACATAAGTTAAAATTAATAATACTCATACAATAGCTAACAGGACTCTAACCAGAGCAATCGAGCCAATCAGACTCTTTACCACATAACACAATACCAAATAATTTTCTTATCAATTAACTAAAACTAAAATAAATGCACATTTATCGAGGGTCCACACTTCCCACAAGAGAAGGCGTTCCCGAATTATCAACTCACAAGGAAGTGATTAACTCTCTCCGAAATCTGAAGTCGGTCACTTGCCCTTCGTCGATGGTTCTTTACCTCAAAACAACTTAGAAACCACCTAGAATGAGGGTTGTAAGGGAGAATTTGATCAACAAGGGTTTCTCTTCTTCACTCTCTTCTTTCCCCTCTTTTGTTTTTCTTCTCCCGTTCTTCTCTCTTTTTTTTAACTTTAGCCTTAATAATTATATATCAGGCCATTTAAGTGGGCTGAAACTTTGGGCCATAAAATAAATAAATAAATAAGTTTGGGCTTTCTAAAAAAAATATAGTTGGACTAAGATAGGGCTGGTCTTTTGGGCCATAAAAATAAATAAATAGGTTTTGGGCTTTCTAAAAAAAATCTAGTTGGGCTAAGATATTATAGGGCTGGCCTTTTGGGCCATAAAAATAAATAAATAGGTTTTGGGCTTTCCAAAAAAAAATCTAGTTGGGCTAAGATATTATATAGAAGATACTAAGGACAACTCAAACTCGGTGATCTAGAGCTGATAATCGAATGAGTCGCAGAAAGATTCCCAGAACAACTAGTACTGAGATTGGAGTTTCTCGAGGATTATAAACCTTGGGAAAGACTACAGGATGGAATGGAGTTTACGGTCAAGGAAAAAAGATACAAAGTCTACTAGTAGAGGCTCGGGCTTTTAAGCTCTGATCCACCCATGGCCACAAGTCAATTTTCGATATATATCACCGTAGGAATGATATATAAGGAACATCATGCAGAATATTTTACGACATACATTGATTCAGGAACCGACATCTGCACAGCAAAAGAAGGAGTCTTAAAGACTCAGGTGAAAAATTGCCAATAGTACTAGGAAAAGATTTATCTCAAAGGGTGTAATCCTTAACAGAGGAATCAAGCAGACGGAAATCATGATCGGAGGAGCAGAGTGTACCCCGTGGTACAAGATGAAAACCCCACCAATATATTTCCACGACACCGGAGTAGATATTCTATTAGGAAATAATTTTCTACAGATATTCAAGCGTTTTACCCAAAAAACGCAACAAGAAAGCTTATATTCACAACCCTTTGTGAACATAAGATCATCGCACCAAGACTGCGTAATGCATTTCAAAGAAAAATGCCCATCAGATTTCACAGCAAGCATGGTGATGAAGGAAAACTTAGCCATACAAAGTTGAATGATCGAAGGAGATATGGCGAAGCATTCCTTCAGATGAGAATCGAGACTATAGGAGGAAGAAAGATGAAAATACTAAAGGAAAACACAATCCACCTTCTCAAGACAAGCTTGGGAGAAAGCTTACAGAAAAACATCACGATCGAATAATAAATATCTTTGGAGGACGTCAAAAAGAAGATACAGAGGAACTTTAATGAAGATCCTCTAGCCTGGTGGGACAAGAACGAGCTCAAAACCTCACTCAAAGCGAAAGAATGAAAGGAGCATGAGTTCGTGAGATACAAGCCTATCCTTATGAACCAAGAGGATCGAAAGAATATGTAGCTAATACTTAAGAAACATCTAGACCTTAAGTTAATATCACCAGGAATATCTCCATACAGTAGTCCAGGATTTCTAGTTAGAAATCATGGAGAAGTCAAGTGGGGAAAATCGAGACTTGTGATCAACTACAAAGGAATCAACAACATCTTGAAATTTGATGGATACTACATACCAAGTAGGGAACATTTGGTTAACTGTATCAAGAATGCCAGGGTATTCTCAAAGTTTGATTGCAAATATGGGTTCTACCAAATTATGATGGAAAAAGGGAGCAAGAAGTTCACAGCCTTCTCCACACCACAATGCCATTATATCTGGAATGTCATGCCTATGGGCTTGGTGAACGCACCCCAGATATACTAGAGAAAAATGGATAATCTGTTCAAAGATTATTTCTCATTCATGTTCGTTTATGTGGATGATATCCTCATAGCCTCAAAGAACATGAAGGAGTATTTGGCGCACCTGGAAGTATTTTTAGAGGTATGTCACAAAGAGAGATTAGTGCTCTCTGAAAAAAAAGCAGTAATAGCAACAAGGCAGATCGAGTTCCTTGGAGTCAAGATCGATGAGTCCGGAATTATTCTACAGCCTTATATTATAGAAAAGGTTCAAGGATTTCCTGAAAATTTCAAGGACAAGAAACAACTCCAATGCTTCTTAGGAGTTGTCAACTTTGCTGGAATGTTCATCAACAATCTGGCGCAATACAGGAAGATGTTCAGTCCTCTGTTGAAAAAAGATGCTGAATTCAAATGGGAGGAATCACACCGAGAGATGATTAAACAGCTAAAGGAGGTTTGCAAGAAGCTCACCAAGTTAGCAATACCAAATGACGAGGATGAACTGGTACTCTACACAGATGCCAGTGACCATTGGTGGGCAGCAGTTCTAACTAAGTCCACACCCGAAGAAGAAGTGTCATGCAGATACTGTAGCGGGCTCTTTGCGGAAAATGAAGCAAATAGGTAGCACATCAATAAAAAAGAGTTCTTTGCGATTCGAAAGGCGTTCAAGAAATGACCGCTATTTCTTCTCGTGAAAGAATTCATCCTTAAAATTGATAACACAAGTGTCAAAGCATTTTTTAAAAATAAAATTGAATCTAAACCAGAAAAGGCTAAACTATTAAGATGGCAAGCTGAATGCCAATATTATGATTTTAATATTGTCATTATTAAATCTATTGATAATGTTTTGGCAGATTTCCTGACGAGAGATGGAGGGAGCTGAAATAGACTCCATCATAACTGTTTCAAGGCACCTGATGGACAACCTGGAGTTGCTCCAAAGGGAATTCGAGAATCTAGCACTCAATGTAACGCGTTCTGGAAAATTACAAGAAAGCGATCGGACCAAAGTTGCTAATCGCATACGAGTTTGTATTCGCAATAATGCGAGTCTCTTTGAGTCCTTACGAGAGCCACTCCTCCGGGATGTTGATGGTAATAGCAATCGACAAAAGGAGAGTAGTTGAGAACAGGGCTCTAAATCCGGAGCTAAGGATTCAAATACCCTTAGCACAAGTCCTAGTCTAGAACCTCCAAAAGAGGAACCGGTCCAAGAAAAAATCAAAGACCTGAAGTCACATCTAGAATCGACGAGTCAACCCAGCACCTCTGGGGTCAAAGAGGGAGAGATCAAACTTAGGCCTATGACGGGTACTGCTAAGGTTGGTATTAACTTAGTTGATTTCTCTTATTGGCAGGAATACCAGGCCAGCTGGGATAAATTGAACACCAGACAAGGAATTTGACCTGAGAAATGCCGGGTGGATATATCGGGAGAATATTCCTGAGTTTGGATGCGAGATGGCTCAAATCCAATGGATGTAAAGCAGTGGTATGACTTTGGGGCACTAGCCTTGATCTATACTATTGCACCAGGTTTCCCAAAACTTGCAAAACTTCCAGATTGGCTCGGAGAAAAGGTTTTCAAGGCATGGGAAAATAACTCGACTCTATCCAGAGGCGATGTATTGGAGCTGTATTTCACCAGTACGGCCCTAGAACCAGTCGGGAAAGGTAACCACGAGGCCTTCCATTTCATCAAGCTAAGAAGACCCGATGTCTCAGCATCAAATAAGATTAAAGAGTCTTCTGGAAAGGAACCAGTCTTGGTTTCCACATTTTCTGAAGAACAAATCTCTACGTGAAGAGCTAGGGTTTGTATGCCTGCATCAAAGCCATGGTGGAGGTGAAGTTCCCCTTCAAGTTCGAGCATAAGTCTTTGAATGGGTCTTTCCTGTTGAATACTTTAACAGGGAAGAAGACAGTGTTTGCAAAGAAAGTGTTCCAAGAAAAACAAGAACTTCTCTAGAAAAACAAGATTCCGGTGAGTAAACAAACTCATCGGAGATATTGTAACATGGGCCATTTTGGGCAGTGGACAAACAAGGTATGTTCGAGTTGTTCCACCCAAACAGAGCCGGAGTTTGAAAAAGGAATAAGGCTGGATATAGGGATGATCAGAACTGCTGATCCACCCCAAAGGAGACACGTGGAAAGAAGAGGGTAAAATCTCTTCAGAATACCCAAGAGCCGAGAGAATCATCAGGCACTAAAGAGGGCAAATGACTCCTCAAAAAAGCAAGAGTCAGGTGACCCTTTTGAAAGGGTAAGAGACATGTGACCGACAGGAAGGATGACCCACAAAAAATAATCCAATAAAGGAGAAGGACCAGCCAACTACTAAAGTTGGGATCCAATGTAGATGACGTAAGTACTGACGCAAGAACAATGACGTAAGCAGTGACATCACAAAAGATTTGGAGGCTTTGAAAATTGGATTTCAAATCCGAAAGCCTCTATAAATTGGTGTGTTGAGGAAGCAGAAGGTATCGACCATCACCCTCTATTTTCTCTTTCTAAAATAAACATTGTATTCTTTTCTTTTCTTTGTATGAGTGTTCTGAGTGCAGCTACAATAGGTAGCTAAAGGAGTTATCTCCTCTTGTTCAGTGAGGATGAGTGTGTAATATATTCTCCATTCAATAAATAAATAATCTTGGGCTTCTGCCCACATGTAGCCTTCCATTCTTTCGGCAACCTTAATCTTCATACTTTTCGGCAAGAACAGTAGCAGCATCCTGTACACTCGGTGTAGGAAATGAACCAGGATTGTGCTGAGATCCGCTGAAGGAACGGGATTGAACCATCACACTGCGAGGCGAGTGGTTGGCTGTGAGGAGGAGCTGTAAAACCTCCCGGATACCCGATGGATTGATGATAAAAAAAATATACTGTTACTGTTTTAAGTTGGTCAGTTATAAGATTAATGTTGTTTAATTAATGTACGGAAGCATGATGGGTCTGATATGATCGTAATGGACTATATCCTTTTTGAAAAGAAAAGGAAAAAAAAAAAGATTAAAAAAATCAAAAATGGCAAAATAGTAAATTTCTGGTCAACTGTTAGTCAAAATTTGACTTGTCAAAATTAGTGGGTGTATGCAGAAAGAGGTGTATTGGTGGGTGTATTTAAAATTTGAGGCTTTAAGGATAAAATTGTAAAATTTTGGTAAAAATTGAAAATAATCAAAATTGGGAAGTGTATCAAGTAAAAGGAGGGGTGTGGATAGTGAAGGCCTTTTGTAATTTACTTATTTATTTTTTGTGTACTAAATATGCTGTTAAATAAATAAGGGTGGTGATTCATGATTCCAACAACGAGGCCTTATAGAAGTATAAATATTTTTATATAAATTGGACTTTTGAAGGCCCAATAAAGATAGCTCTCTCAAATTATGGGTATGCACTTCAGTTTTGGCCCAATTATTTTCAGATTCACCCAACTAGTAAACAGAAACTTTTCTTGAACAACACGTGCAACAATTGAGTACGAAATTTGCAGTGAAGTAGATTGAAATTTCAATGGAATTTTCTTTCATACTTGTATCCTACTCCATAAATATTTAATTTACAAATAATAATGTAAAATTCATAAATATATGTATAAATAAATAAATTACAATTTAGACATAAATTTATGATCAATTAAACATGCTTCCATGGCCTTTCTGCATGATCAACACACTCCTTGTATCTGTAACAGTCAAGAAGATGATCGTTGGTCATTCCGGCGGCCTGCATGAATGAATACACGATAACGGGTCCCACAAGGCGGAAACCTCGTCTCACCAAGTCCTTGCTTATGATCTCGGCTTTTGAACTCCTCAAAGGAACATTCCTTGGATATCTAAATTTGTTGATCACTGGTTTGTAGCTCACATACTCCCACATGTAACTACTCAAAGATCCACATTCTCTTGCAACCTACATGCGTATGATGAGCTTAAAAATATTTTTCGTTTATTGGAATCGGAGATCATCACAACCGTTGATACATAGGTCAAAAAGACTTGCCTCTATTATGCATTTTGCATTGTCAACTATGCACCTAACTCTGCTTTCTGCTAATATTAGCTCCTTGTTGAATGCTATCTCAATTATCTCTTTCTCATCAATTTTGCTTACTTTTTTAGGATCAAAACCACCAAAAGCTTCTCTGTTTGATCAATTGTTTGATGTTCATTAAAAAATCTTGCATAGTTGTGAATTAGTTAATGTAATGTTGATGAATTCTTACCTTAGAAGCTCTCTCCTTTTAAGGATTTCAGTCCAGTTGAAATCCATAAGCATTCCACACATTGCAAGAAGCTCAAACAACTCACTGTTTCAAGGATTGACAATTTTACACTTCTATTTCATTTTTCCAAAAGAAAAAAAAAATAAAAAAAATAGAACTTACTTATCATCATAAACTGGAACTCCCCAACATTCATCGTGGAATTGCACATAAACATTGTCTGTCAAAAAATAAAATAAAAATACCAAGAATATAATAATTGATGCTGAGGTAGGACAATGTTGATGCAACAACTTGTTATTAAAGACCATCGCTATGAATTAAAATATGGAATTATAAGGTTTTTTTTTTAAATCACAACCACTCTAGTCTATAGTATACACTAAGATTAGCAACATAAAGTAAGAGTCTATTGTGGGACATCTAATCTAATTAAGATTAGGTATGAAAATTCTGTAATGATTTTCATCACTTCTTGAATGAGATTTTTCTATAAATAATATGTTTATTAATCATTCACGGAATATATTCCATAACCTACTCATATATATATATATTTTTTTAAGATACTACATGACTTCATGTCAGTCTAAATAAAAAGTCTTCCTTCTTTGTCTTCTTTACGATTTCACATTATAAATTCTTACCAATTTAAAAAATAAAATATCTCTTAGTCCTCAGTAAATATTAAAGAGTAAGAATCCATTACATAATGTATAGCAAGGAACACTTTGCGACATCATAGTACGTAAAGCAAATTTATAAATTAAATATATAATACATAAATAAATAAATATAAAAGCGATTGATGTGTATAACTTGTATGTTATTTTACATTTTTCATATTTGGAAAAAAAAAATTAAAATCCCATACAAATCTATTTTATTTAAAATAGTCTCAAGAAATCTAATATATCTGAATTATTTATACATTTTAATTACTCATAAAATTGGTTATTTTTACTTAAAAATGTTTAATTTTTCTAATTTCATAAAATGAGATTGAATCGATGCTTTTACAAAATTATGAAACAAAATTGGTAAAAAAATATTGTTTTGGAATAAATTGGAAACCTTTTCGAATAAACTAAAAAGATACCGTTTATGTTTTAATCTAAAAATAGTTTAATTATGTATATGCATGCATGTGGCTACTAGTTAAGAAGCTAAAGACACAATCTAATGAATTCTTGTGACATTGTAGGAAGCTTACCGCTGTTTTTGGTAATCCAGTTGCACCTTCTTGTTCCTTGCTCAGTTGGAACAACTGAACAAGGTTGGTGAATTATCCTAGGCAAGGTTAGCTCTCTTCGTGGGGCGATCAGACGAAGAGCTAACGAAAGCTTATGATCGAGCGGAGTGGAAGAGTCAGTCAGGGAAGAATCAGTGGAATTCTGTGATAAAGATAGAGATAAAGAAGATAAAGAAAGAGCTGAGCAAGTTCTTTGAAGCCCAACAGGGTAGATTTTCTTCAAGTTGTTGGGAAATACTAAGTTAGTGTTGTCTTTCTCCCTGGAAATGCTTCTGATCTTCTCCAGGGCCTGTTTCTTCACAGATTGTTTGGACATGTTTGATCAGAAGCTGTCTGAAATTAAGAAAAAAGATGAGTTATAAAATATGGGATTCATCAAGAAGTTGGTAGGAGGATTTTTTAACTCAGATTTAATTTTAAGCAAAAAAAAGGTTATAAAAAGCATGTTGGACTTGTAAATAGATGGTGAAAATGACATTCTAATTTTATAAGAATCATCAATCAGTTCTAGAAACAGCCAAAGATTCTTATCCTGAAAATTTGTAATAAGAAAATCAGTTTCAGGTTGTGTAAGAGAAAAATATTGATCTGGGTTTAGCCACCTGCTGCTCAGCAACTGGTTGACAGCAATGTCAAAGTTGGAGATCATTAATTTAATTTTTTATGATTAATTAGATAGGTTAATTAATCATTAAATTAATGGTTCTTTAATTAAAAGAAATTAAACTTCATTAGTTGATGATGTTCAACTTTAATGAACTAATTCCTAGGTGAAACCACTTAGGGAAAGATGAAAGTCACTTGGATGAATGAATGAATATATTGAGCTGTCGTAATCTTTGAATGGGATGGATAGGAATTTTTATTTTTCCTTGAATTAAAATTAGAACACCAAAAATTAGATATTCGTCATTATTTTTTACATAATTAATTTTCTACACACCAAATTTAATCAGTTTTAAACGATTAAGTACAATTTTTTTTAAAAAATATACTCAGAGTAATTGTAAAATGATTTCAAATAAGATTTTTTAAAAACTAGGATCAGAATGGAGAGATTAGGTCAGACCAGACCTTATAAGAAAAAGTTTAGGCCTATTTAAGTATCGACATGTCACTTTTTATCTATCAAAGATGTTTTATAAGGCGTGAACCTGACCTTTTAAGCAAGTAGATTAGACTTGAAAACTTATTAAAAGTTTTTTTTTTAAAACAAAATCAATACATACTTATTTATATTTACTAGTATATTATATTAGAAAATGACTTTAGTTCTTGTGTGTATATATAAGTATATGCATATGTGTATGACTTTATCTAAATAAGTCGGTCTATTAGACAACGTAAGCTTTTATCAAAGTCTTGACCTAGTATATTTAGTTAAATAGACTTTGAAATAAATTTGTATCAAGCTCTATTATTAAATAGGTCCAATTAGACCAAACTTTTAGTAGGTCAGACCATAAACTCTTGTCGAATAAGCTGACCTATTTCCACTTCTAGGTAGGGAATGGTATCCATTGAAGCAATATTAGCAGAATAAGATGAGCACCCTTAGTTGAAGAGTTAGTCTCATTGAATTGTAATTATGGGTCCTCCATACCTTAAACTTAAGCCCCACTCATCAAGGATTGTGAAATGAGGCAAACACATTGCCTACAAAGACAAAGATACATCATCTTTCTATGTATCTTTCTTTCCCTAACATAGTCAATCCTCATTTTCTATGGATTATACAATCATGTTTACACGCTAAAGTATTTATTTATATATTGCTAACATTTTTTTTCAATTACTATGTAAAGCTTACATAGTAAATTAAGGTTTTCTTTACCTAAATCATAACAAAAATTACTATTACTAAGATGCAATGTCATTTTTTTTTTTCAATAAAAGATGTGATTGTTCAGAGTATAGTTCAAGTACTTATTTTAAATTTAAATTAAAAAAAAAAAACGTGATTGTTATTGGAAGATGGTGAAAAAAATGGAAATTGATAATAATAATATATCGAATATGAATGTGAAATAAAACCAGCCGTTGAATGACATTTATGCCCTCTTCCAAATTAAGAATCAACCAAATGGCCTCTTAAACCCTAAACCTTGAACACTCAATTTCTAATCTTCTCCATCACGATGCTCTATGTTCCAGTTAGCCACCATAAGACACCGTCTGCTAGTCCCACTCTTCTTCGCCAAACTTCCGGCCTTTTCCACGGTAAGTGCCGCCGCCTCCGTCGCCGTCACGGATTTCCCGCAAAACGACACAGTTTCACAAATTATTGCCCACTTCTCTCCTCCCCTTCGTTGTAGTAATAAGTTCTTATTAAATTCCCTCAGAAACAATAACTGGTTAGTAAACGAAGTTCCCAATTTGACGACTTCTGAAGTAGACACCGTTGTCTAGAAACTGCGCTCGGATAATGCAATTGGATTCTTCTTTTTGTTGCAAAATGAATTTAGTGTCAAAATCTCTCGTTACTCGAAGTTCGTTATCGCGCATTTATTGGCGGAAAAGAAACGTTCCCGTGCATTACTGTGTCATCTGCAGATGGTGCTTCGAGAAGAAGGTACCCCGCAATTTGCTTGTTATTATTGTTATACTTATATAATGGATTATATTGCATAGTTTGATGCCTCTGATTCATAACATCGAAATGAGGCTGGAAGGTCTATGCTTTAAAATTTTAGAATGTTGAATGTGTACCAGGAGTGAATATAATACTCCGTTTTTATCTTTTTTTTTTTTGGTGGGATCAGCTTGTTAGTATTTTGTGTAAACCAGGATTGGAATTCTTAGGAGACTTTGCATTTGATCTCTCTAGCAGTTACTTTTCTCGCCATGATTGTCTTTCTGTTTCTATGTAAAATAAATGGGATACTAGCAGTTTACACTTAATTGCAAGCATGAATGTGTTGGAACAATGAATTATTGGATAATCTAAAAGCGTGGAGTGAATGAGATGAAATTTCTTTATTGATGAGTTTTTGTTTGTGCATTTTTCTTGTGTTCTTATTGGCTTGGTAAAATACTGTTCGAGTTTGCTAATTTTTCTTCATATAGATTTTTTATGATTTCTGCCAGGTTCTGGATCTGCATCCTTATTTTGTGAGCTACTTTTGGGAAGATTCAGGAATTGGGGTTCAAACCATTTGGTCTGGGATATGCTGGCATTTGTTTATTCAAAAAGTGCTATGGTCCGTGATGCCCTTTTTGTGCTGTGCAAGATGAAGGACTTGAGTATTCAGCCATCAGTTATGACTTACAATAATTTGCTGCACAACTTGAGACACACTGATATCATGTGGGAAATTTATAGCAAACTCGAAGCTGATGGGCCTCGTCCAACTGATTATACAAATTCAATTTTCCTTGATGGTCTTTGCAGACAGTCATTAATTGCTGCAGCAGTTGCATTTCTGAGTGAGATAGAAGAAAAGGAGGCTGAGCCCTGTGTTGTTTGGTTTAATACTCTGATGTCAGGATTCTGTAGAGAGGGTTTTGTGGATATTGCAAAATCTTTTTTCTGTAAGATGTTCAAGTATGGTTTAAGTCCGGATGTATATAGCTATAACATTCTAATTCATGGTCTCTGCGTCTCTGGTTCTTTAGAAGAAGCACTGAACTTTGCCATTGACATGAAAAAACGTGGGTTGGAGCCTGATAAAGTGACTTATAACATTCTCGCCAAAGGCTTTCATCTACTTGGCATGACTGATGGAGCTTGGAAAGTTGATGAGAAACTATTGCGTAACGAGTCAAACCCTGATCTGCTTACTTACACTATCCTGATTTGTGGGCATTGCCAGACCGGGAATGTTGAAGAGGCTCTTAGGTTACAGAAGGAGATGATAGCTAAGGGTCTTAAGTTAAATTGTATGTTATACCGTGTGCTGCTCAGTGGCTTGTGTAAAAGTGGACGTATTAATGAAGCTTTGAGTTTGCTTCGCGAGGTAATTGATGTTGGTTTAAAACCAGATCTTTGTATGTATTCTATGATGATTCATGGTCTGTGCAAGCAGGGAGAAGTTCAAAAAGCCATCCAGTTATACAAGGAGATGTGTGTAAAGAAAATCACCACAAATTCTTTTCCACAGAAATCTATTTTGTTAGGACTGTGTGAGAAGAGAAGTATATCTGAAGCAAGAGATTATTTTGATGCATTGGTTAGCAATAACCTGGTACAGGATGTAGTATTGTACAATATCATGATTGATAGATATATTAAACTTGGTAATATAGGAGAGGCTGTAGCATTGTATGAAGGTTTATTACAGAAAGGGTTTCCCCCAACTATAGTTACTTTCAACTCATTCATAAATGGATTTTGCAAAGCTGGAAAACTTTCTGATGCCAAAAAGTGGTTAGATGACATGAAGATGCATGATCTGGTGCCAACTGTTGTCACGTACACTACAATTATGAATAGCTTTTGTGAAGTGGGAAACTTGAAAGCTACATTTGAGCTCCTTGAGGAAATGGAACGAAATGGGATGGAACCAAATCATGTAACGTGCACAGTGCTAATGAAAGGGTTGTGCAAGCAAGGGAAGTTGGTAGAATCTGTTGGGGTTCTCCAGGATATGTTAGCTAAGGGTCTTGCTCCAGATCAAACTTCTTATAATGCTCTGATACAAAGCTTTTGTAAAACTCGAGATTTCAAGAGAGCCTTTCAATTACATGATGAGATGGTTCAACTTAACATTCAGCCAAATAGTGTCACTTATAACATTCTCATCAATGGTCTGTGTGTACATGGAAACCTCAGTGTTGCTGCAAGACTGTTTACTTTTATTCAAGGCCAAAATTTCAGATTGTCAAAAGTTGCATATACCACTCTTATTAAAGCATACTGTGCAAAAGGACATGCTCAGAAGGCTATGATACTGTTTCATCAAATGGGTGAACGTGGTTATGAAATTTCACTGAAGGATTATAGTGCGGTCATTAATAGACTGTGCAGAAGATCTTTCCTGAATGATGCAATGGATTTTTTTCAAATGATGTTGGTTAGTGGTATTACTCCTGACCTGGAAATCTGTTTGGTCATGCTTCATTCATTTCACCAAGCTGGTTGTCTCAGATCCAAATTTCAGTTTTATGCTTTCACAATAAAATATGGTTTCGATACTGGGTGAATTGGATGTGAGAAGTCGTTGTGGTTTCTTCTCATCATGAAATATACTCTATTGATGAAATACTACAATAAGGTACTGAGCTTTTTAATTTTACTTAGATCATGAGAACACTATCAAAGAAACAAGAAAAGAAATTGAAACACTATGGAGGCATATAATCTTTTCTTCAAAAGAAAACATCTTTTTCTGTAAATTCTTCTCTTTACTAAGGGTGTTTGTTTCACATGGAATTGAATATCGTCCAATAGAACCAATACTTGATTTTAGAGGAAGATTTTGAGATAAGAGTGTTTAAAATCCATAAAATTTTCAATCTTGTGTCCTTTACACATTATATGTTTCTCTTGTTATCCCTTTTTTCTCATTCCAGTTAGAGTATTTCATTATATATATTATATTCTACTAATGATTATCTTCTTTCCCTGGCTTCCTGGGAGGACCTTATTTTTGCCTACAAAAGTAGGTGACCTGATGATTTACTAGAATACTCCGAAAATGTAATCTCATGGTTGCACCAACGTACAAGTTTTTTCATCAACAGTTTGTTACATAATACTGAAGCACACATAAATTTCTCGACTCATTTGTTAATTCGTCAGTTATATTTGTGTGATTACTATGTATTCAAGCTATGCCACTTCGAGGGTTGCTGATCATTTATTAAAAAATTATGTTATATAGTTGCCGAGTTGAGAGAACTCTGCAGAGTCATAACTCTTGTCAGAGTAGTTCCACGGACAGAATGATGATGCAAGGCTCGAGTATGATTTATATTGAAAATTTATTTTTTTTTCTTTTATTTTTTGATTGCCTCAGTGCTCAGCTTACTTATAGTTTGAGCTAACAGGATCACATGGTGTTGCATGATTTGGACTTCAGATTTCCTTGCCATGCTTTTTATGCTGGGATCAGAAAGATGCTATATATTATGCCACAAGAATGCCTTGGATTTCCTTAAATTCAAAGTTTTAAGGTAATCCTTAATCAAAGATATGCAACGTAGTGAATCAACATAAGAGATTACTACTTGTTCCCATGAGGTTCGATGATTCAACAAAATCAATTATAGCAGTTGTAGTAGCAATGTAGCAATGATACACCATATTTGGACTGAGTTTTCGGATAAATGATATTAGAACAGTATAACTGGATATGATCGTTGATAATGCATTGTTTACCCCACTGATTTGTTCTCTTATGTTGATTCAGGTACCAAAAATGTTGCTGAAAGAGTTCAATCAGTAATCTTTAAAAAAAACTCTTATGCACAGTCTCTAATCTTCCAATGCAAAGTTCAGGTTACTGAATAATGAATTCAATGATTAAATTCTATGCATCATTCATGGGGATAAAAAGCAACTTAGTTAACAGTTGCACAAATCAGACATTTTCATCGTTTTACACTTGCTGGGTTTCTCATCAAGGGTTGTGCTTACATGCTTGCATTAATTTGAGCTAGTTTTCACTTTAAGTTTGACTATTTCTTGCACTAGCCCATCTAAATCTCGAATGGAACTTCCACCAACTTTAACTGCTTCTAAAGCCTTGTTTTTCAATTCCTTTGCTTTAGTCTTCTCCTTTGATGTACCATGCATTGACTCGGTAATTTTCTTGGCCAAATCAGTTGAGTCGGGCACGGTGTCGCCACCCCGGCACACGAGGACTGCTGCGCCCCTGTACTCCACCATCAGCTTTGCACCCGCAAACTGGTCTGCTTCCATGGGCCAACCCAATATCATCACCCCAGCTGCCACTGCTTCCAGCACCGAGTTCCATCCGCAGTGACTCAGGAACCCACCTACTGCCCGGTGACTCAGTATCGCCGTCTGTGGGGCCCACCCCTTCAGAACAAAGCCACGACCCGAAACCCGATCCTCAAACCCCTCCGGAACTGACGCGTACCCATCCGCCAGTTGTTGGGCCGACAAATGTTTCACAACCCAAACGAACCTAACCCCACTACTCTCAAGCCCAACTGCCAGTGCCTCCATCTGAGCCTTCTTGAGCAACTTCTGACTCCCAAAACACACGTACAAAACAGATCCATCATCCCATTGATCAAGCCATGAGAGAACACCAGTGCTGGAATCACACTCGCCATCACCCACCCTCAGTTTGTCCGACCCATCCACCGTACTCAACGGCCCAACAGAATAAAGACGTGGACGGCCCACAGCCTCCAAGAACTCATCCTCCAAGGCCCTAAAGGAGTTGAAGACGGAGGCCCAACTCAGCCCATTTGCAACCATGGACGTCCTGATGACGTCAGCGCAGCTCTTGTCACTACCGTCCAACGCCTTCCACCGACGGAACAGCGTTGACACCTCATCCCAGCTGAAACTGGGAGCCCGAGGAAGATCAAGAATCTTGACCTCACTTCCAGCTTCGATATCAGCAGAATTCGCCCACATATAATCAAAAGTTGCAACTATAAAAGCACCAGAAGCGTAGAAAACAATCCGAGGGATCCCAAGATCGAGTGCTAATTGATGGGTCCATCCAAGAAAGAAGTCGGATAGGATGGCTACAGGCGGGTCATGGTGGGATTTGAACCACTGGGTTATAGGATCTTGAAGTTGGCTGAGAGCAGTCATGATTGGTATGTTTCCATGGTTGCCAATGTCCTTGGTGTTTTCAAGGCCAGGTGGGATTGATGGGTGGGTGGGAAATGGGAGGATTAGTGTTTGGATGGAAGGATTGGCGGAGAGAAGAGGGGATAGGATGGGGAGGTTCTTTGGAGTGAGTAGAATGGTGATGGTAAGACCTCTGAGAGAGAGGTGGTGAGTAAGGTCGAGGAGGGGTAGCATGTGGCCTTGTGCTGGAAATGGGAAGACTAGTATATGGGCTCCATTGCTGCTGGACGACATTGTTGCAGAGTTGGAGTAATCTTGGAGCAAGACAACCAATGTGGTGGTGTAGGGTAGGGTAGGGTAGGGTAGGGTAGTGTAGTGGAGTGGAGTGGAGTGGGGGTTGTGATCTCATTTATTTAAATATTTAATGATGCATCACAACTCAAAACGCATTTTCCCAACTTGGTCAAATTTGATTTGTAGGTTTGGACCGTTTGGTTGTTGTGACGTAGTACAACCTTCGTCACTATGTATGCACATTAATTTCTATATCTCGAAATCAAGTTCATAGTTTCGTTTCGTGTTGACGTTCTTGCAAAGTAAATGTAATTAACTAATCACGAATTAATTCACACTTTCATTTTGTACTTATCAGAACTTCTACGTAATATTTTTAATTTTTTTCTTTTGTTTTTTTTATTTTAAAGTAGTAATAATAACATTTTAAAGTTGTGAGTTGAACTAGGGTATACTTAATTAATATGAATCATTAAATAAAAAAAACTGACCTTTAAATAAAATAAAATAATAAAAATTTTAAAATAAAAATAACTGTGAAACCCAGGTCCACATCAAAGAATAACCCCAAAATTATTATCACTACTTACATGTCATTAATTATTTTTAAAGTCATGAACGTGTCTAGCATCAAAATAATTTTATATTCAAACATGTGAGCACCATAATAAAATATATGGTGTATATTGGGTGCACTCGGGTGAATGTTATTCTATTTTGTATATGTGTTTTGTAATAATTGTATACTAAGTTTTTTATTAAAAAAACTAACATCCATATGTGTATAACTTTTTATTCAATAGTGTATCCTACATATTTTTTAATAATTGTATATTTTTTACACTCAATTTTTCATTAAAAAAACTAACAAGTAAATTGTAATATATATTTTTTATCATAATTGTATATGTTTTTGTTTATATTTGTATATGGGTGCATCCTATCTTAGGGTGCACCTGGGTGCACACTATAATTAGCCTAAATATAAGGTACCTAATAAATTTTATTCAAATAATTAAAAACATGCGTACCATATTATAAAACAATATAATTGTAGTCATACTATAAATTAAACTCTCTCTGCAGTTGAACGAAAGACTAATTTTGTCTAACTTCAAAAACCCACTTTCCGGGAAACATTAGTATGACGAAAGAGATACACATTTCTTGTGGCAAAAGGAAAATTAGGTCAAAGGGGGTAAAATCAATATCAATCAATACAAAATAAATAGAAGAATGGTTTCATGGTAGCTTCCTCTGACTACTGTTCAAATGAAATCTACTTATTCACCAAGAAATTTATGCTTATAAATAATGCACATACTCTGCTGCTGCTTAACATAATAAAGGAATTTCCAGAGCAAGTTTTAGTAATAATTACTCGAAAAATCATCAAATTAGTTCTAAAATACATCCATTAAGAAACATGAATTGGTTATACTCAATATTGGAGTGCTTTTGTGGGTCAACTAAATTAGGTAAGGATAATGTGAAGGCTTCAAAAATTGAAGTGCCCAACCATAATTCCCCAGAAGCAGCAATTGTTGCTGCATCAAAGCATTTCTCTGGTAAAGTAACCTTTAATTGACATTTCTTTTCGCCATCAATGGAATGCTTAATGCAAGCATGGTCTTGATTGCGCAATATATAGGCCATCCGTGCTACTCAAAGTGTTCTTTTTAAGGTATTAATTGTTTCACTTAAAAGTATTTACTCATTTCACTAAAATGTACTATTACTATTACGTAGTACTACATTTTAGTGAAATGAATAACATTTTTAGTAAAAGAATCAATATTCTTAAAATATATACTTTGAGTTGGACTGATCACACAAGTTTGTGTTAAAAATTAAACTAGACTTGTGCTAGCACAATGACATATTTGTAGGAGCATGTGTGGAGTTACTACCAAGATTATTGATTTAGAATATTCAAGCCTTTCAGTAATGTGTGTTGTAGCTAGTTGTGTGTTCAATTTTAAAAGATGTACTTAAGGATTCCAGATTGTGATTCTCTGTATTGGTTATTATGTGTAAGAAATTAGTGTTGATGATTGTTGTATCAAATCCTGTTCTATGTATATCGTTCATATTATGGTGACAATTAAATAAAATATATTTTTGTTCTGTAAAATTAAAATCATCGTTAAAGAAAATTGTAACTTCAAATTTAATACGCATTTTTATGTCGAAATGTTAATTACAAATTACAATGGCCAATGGGACTCTGCCACTCTGGACTCGAGTGCTAAAAACAGTCCTTCCTTACAATATTTCAAACTCAGAAAAAAATTCCAAAATAATAATAATATGGAATTAATTATGTGGGCCGGATACAAACTACTCCTTCTAAAAAAGGCCCAAAATAATTACTCCACAAAATAAGCAAGAGTGTTTTTAAAACGTTGAGTGCATTTTAATGTTGTCCAAAGATGAGCTGGTTGTTAATTACCTAAACAGGAAACAACGAAGAGAGAGAGAGAGAACGGAAATCGGAGATTTTAAACTAAAATCAAAATGGTTTAACATTACAGCTTCATCGGAGTTTTTTTATGTAATACCGATGGTGTTCTTGATCAAATCATTTGCATCTTATCAACAACGTAAAATTTTCAGTGTTCTAACACGGTGGAGTAATTTTTTAGTTTCATAGGCAACAATTTGTAGTATAATTCAATTCAATTATAGAAAGCAGCCAATAATTAAATGAAAAATATCAAGAAAATTCCGGATATTGTGATTGCTGAAATGGCAACATCCACACCTCACAATACATACCGCAAACGGCCAACGAAACCTCCCAAACCCTAATAATACCTTCCGGTAATCTTCGATTCTAGAACCCTCTACACTTTCCTTTAAACCCTCGCAAGGGTTTCAAAGGAGAGAGAAAACTCACCTTTTTATTATCCGCTACAGAAAGGGATTCGAAGCGAATTAGAGAGGGCGAAATTTTATCTTGGTCGTTTCTTGATTCATTTTAAAATATGGCGCCCGTGTTAAGCAGAACTCTAGCCTCTGCTGCTTCAGTGGCTCCAATCGCGCACACGGCATCGCCATTTTCTTTAAAAAATTTCGGTAAAACCAATAGGGTTGTCCTGAGAAGTGCGTTTCTGCCGAGGAATGGATCCAAGAACAGCTTTTCAAGAAGTGGGTTGGAGTGGAATCTTGAGAGGCGAGAGAGAAGAGTGGTGGTGAGATGTGAAGCCGCCGCCGTGGCGGAGAAGGAGACTGCTGATAGCTCTGAAGAGACTCGTGAATATCAGGCTGAGGTCCTTTTATTTTATTTTATTTTTATTTATTTATTTTTGCGGTTTATGAATTCCCTAAAGTTTATTAGGGCTCAGTGTAGTTGCGTGTAAAGTTGCTGGATTTATATGGTTGCAAGATTGGTTTGCGAATTGATAAAAACATATGGAGTGGTATATTTTTCACCTTATATTACTAAAATTAATACTTTTATGAGAAAAAACTCTTCTGGTATGAAACTGAATAATAGGAGTGGGGTAATAGTACTTCAGTTTATGTGTTCGGTTGAAAACTTGGTGTCTTATGGAAATATCTGAAATACTTTCAGGTGAGCCGGTTGCTGGATTTGATTGTACACAGTTTGTACAGCCACAAGGAGGTGTTTCTTCGAGAGCTTGTGAGGTGAGTTTATTTGTACTCCCACAAAATTATGTACTAATTCATATTTTCATACTCTCTTCTCTTTTTGTATGCACCCATTTATCATAGCTTCATACTCTCTTCTCTTTTTGTATGCACCCATTTATCATAGCTTCAAATACATTAAGTATGAGTATCTGTGTGCATGTTTTAGTGCACAACTCCTTGTATATTTAACTATTTTGTATAACCTTGTTCTTTTTTTTTTTTTTTTTTTTGCAGTAATGCAAGTGATGCCCTTGATAAATTGAGGTTTCTCAGTGTAACTGAGCCTGAGCTACTTGGAGATGCTGGTGAGCTGGAGATCCGTATCAAACCTGATCCAGATAATGGAACCATTACCATAACGTCTGCGTCTTAGATCCCCTCCTTATATTGTCATCATAAAGAACTAGCTTCTTAGTGTATTTCCTCCTTCCTGCAGGGATACCGGTATTGGAATGACTAAGGAGGAGCTTATTGATTGTCTTGGAACTATTGCTCAGAGTGGCACTTCCAGATTCTTGAAGGCTTTGAAGGTATTTACTGTTGTGTTTTTTATATATCCAACATGAGTTTGCTTCCCCATCTAGAGAGTTTATGTCTTAACCATTCTCTTAACGACTAATCACTGGAGCTCCACATGTAGGAAAACAAAGATGCTGGATCTGACAATAGCTTGATTGGTCAATTTGGTGTTGGTTTCTATTCTGCATTTTTGGTTGCTAAAAAGGTGCCCTGGCTTCTTGGATCAAATTAATTTCTTCTGTACTATGAATGCTGTATGGTTACCAGATATTAACATCAACTTATTTGAGTTTTACAGGTGGTGGTGACAACAAAGAGCCCTAGATCGGATAAGCAGTATGTTTGGGAAGCTGAGGCAGATAGCAGTTCTTATGTGATTAGGGAGGAATCTGATCCAGAGAAGTTCCTACGTCGAGGAACACAAATCACACTCTATCTGAAGGTATGCTCATCTATCTTCACATTTTGCGTGCCAAACCCGTTCAATTTTATTTAAAAAAAAAGGATTAAAACCTGAAGAAGAAAAGCTTATCAAAAGCTCCATTAAGATTTGTTTATGAACTTGCTCTTTCTGATTGAACCATAATGTCTTCCTTGCAGGAAGATGACAAATACGAGTATGCAGAGCCAACAAAAATCCAGGAGTTGGTGAAGAATTACTCACAGTTTGTTTCGTTCCCCATCTACACATGGCAAGAGAAGTCAAGGACTGTTGAGGTCAGACTTCAATGACTCGAATAGTATGCTTGCATTCCTCTGTTTGTCTGCAGTTGTGTTCCCTTTATCAGTTTTTCTCTCTAGTCACCGTTTTTATCCCTTGCCTGTGCAACACATTGAAGTCAAACAAGTGAAAGAATTATTTCCACTTTTTTGGAGTGTTAAGTTTGTGATTGATTATGGCTTGGAGCGTTAAGTTTGTGATTGATTATGGCAAGCATTCAATTGGCTCATGTATCATTATTAATTAGTAATCCTTATTTTATTTCTATGGCTTGTCTCACCTGGTATCACTTTATTCTCTTGTATAGTCTTCCTACTCATCCATTATGGAATCTCTAGCTCAGGCTTTTGATCAATATTGTTGAAATTTGGCAGGTAGAAGAAGAGGAAGAACCCAAAGAGGGAGAAGAAAAACCAGAGGTGATGGATGACTTCTTTGAGCGCTCATTTTTAATTGCTACAACGCTACTTCAGTTTGAAGTAAATAATCCCATTGACATATTTTTTCTATTGTTTTTTTACACAGGAAGAAAAGAAGAAGACTAAAAAGACCAAAACTGAAAAGTACTGGGACTGGGAATTGGCAAATGAAACAAAGCCCATATGGGTGCGTCTGACCATTGTTCTTGTGAAAGTATTTGTTATTAGTCATGTTCGGTATTTGAAGAGTTATTCTTTATACTTTTTCTTGATGAAACTATGCAGATGCGTAATCCGAAGGAAGTTGAAAAGGAGCAATATCAAGAATTCTACAAGAAGACATTTAATGAATTTTTGGATCCACTTACCTATACTCATTTCACTACAGAGGTATCCCATGTGCTGACTGCTCTTGTTGTACTAGTTTAGAAGTCATTGCCTTCTCCTTTAATTTTACCTTGTAATTTCTGCAGGGTGAGGTGGAGTTTAGAAGTGTGCTTTACATTCCTGGAATGGCACCCATGAACAATGAAGAAGTTATCAATCCCAAGACAAAAAATATCCGTTTGTATGTGAAGCGTGTCTTCATTTCAGATGATTTTGATGGTGAACTGGTAAGAAACAGTTGCGATTTGTTATTCTTGTTAATTTCATGATTCAGTTTCAGTGCGTTTTAAAATCCCATGTTCCGTCTCTACTTGGCTTTTCTGAATATGTAATCTTGATGTGATGTCTTGTAGTTTCCAAGGTATTTGAGCTTTGTGAAGGGTGTGTTGGACTCTGATGATCTTCCTCTTAATGTTTCAAGGGAGATCCTTCAGGAGAGCCGAATTGTAAGGGAATCCTGTCATGTGATCTTGTGATTAAAAATTTTAATTATATTATTGTCACTCATGCTTATTATTTTAATTATTCCAGGTTAGGATAATGAGGAAGAGATTGGTTAGGAAGACATTTGATATGATTCAGGATCTTGCTGAAAGTGAAGACAAAGAGGTGGGTTTATGAATAAAAAATTGAATTACTTTCCTTCTCTTTATGTGCAAAAATTTACTTACATGACATGTTTTTCAGGATTACAAAAAATTCTGGGAAAATTTTGGCAAGTTTTTGAAGTTGGGATGCATTGAAGACACTGGAAACCACAAGAGGATAACACCGCTGTTAAGATTTTTCACTTCTAAAAGTGAAGAAGAAGCAATAAGCTTAGATGAGTACGTTGAGAATATGGGCGAGAACCAGAAAGCCATCTATTATTTGGCGACAGACAGCTTAAAAAGTGCCAAATCTGCTCCATTCTTGGAAAAATTGGTCCAGAAAGGTATTGAGGTATGCACTCGAACAAGTATCCATCAATGCCCATCATTTATGACAAGTTCAGTTTTTTTATTATAGAAACTGCAATTTTCATTTTTAGAACTAGGTTGAGTAACTCAGAGTCTCGTACGTACCATATATAAATAATCAATATAGTGAGAGGAAAGAAGTTTGCTTGACCTACCTCTGAAGAAAATGTTCTCATGAAGCTGAATTTGTTCAATATTTGCCTTTTTTTTTTGTCACCAATCTTTCTCTCTTTTTTGCGTCTCAGTGACTTCCTCAGATAATAGGATTTTTAAAAAAATAAAAATTTACAACAGTTCAGTTTTATGTAATCACTGTGTCATGCTGTTTCGTATAAAGCAACAAGGCCTAAATTTGTACATGACCTGGCAGGTGCTTTACCTGATTGAGCCAATTGATGAAGTTGCTATCCAGAATTTACAGACGTACAAGGAAAAGAAATTTGTTGACATCAGCAAGGAAGATCTGGAGCTTGGTGAGTGGAGCATTTCTTTTTGGTCAATTATCTTTAGAAAGCATAATGCATCCCCCCAACCCTGAAAAAGAAGATAAGGGTGCCCACTTTTTTTCTCTTTTATTATTATCTATCCTGTTGTAATTCGAAAAGTATTGGTTGATGATTACGCATCGTATTAAATATTTTTTTGCACATGCAAAACAGATGATGGGGATGAGGTGAAAGAAAGAGAGAACAAGCAAGAATATAATCTTCTGTGTGACTGGATAAAACAACAGCTGGGCGATAAAGTAGCTAAAGTGGAAGTCTCAAAACGTTTGAGCTCGTCGCCATGTGTGCTTGTTTCTGGCAAGTTTGGATGGTCAGCAAACATGGAAAGGTCTGCCACCATACAATTGATTAATAAGTTATTAATCACTTGTGATAATTCTCGTTTTATAAGATAAGTTTTGTTTGGATTTTCTTAAAACAGATTGATGCGAGCTCAGACTCTCGGAGACACTTCGAGCCTGGAATTCATGAGGGGAAGGAGAATTTTGGAGATCAATCCTGATCATCCTATTGTCAAGGATCTTAATGTATGGTCTCTATAAGTAGTCCTTCTACCCTTTATTGGCATTTTTAAATCTATATCTTAAAATACTTGGTAAATGTGGAACTGATTCGGATGACATTGTCCGTATTTCTTACTTTTACAGGCTGCTTGCAAAAATGCCCCCAACAGCAGTGATGCGAAGAGGGCCGTGGATCTTCTCTACGACACAGCCTTGATATCTAGTGGATTCACTGTAAGTACCGGACAAGATTGGGGTAATCTTTGAGTGAAAAGAAACTTCATCTCATTTTATCTTTGTTCGATTCTATCTATGCAGCCTGATAGTCCTGCTGAGCTTGGAAACAAGATCTACGAGATGATGGCAATGGCCCTCGGAGGAAGGTGGGGTCGATCAGAGGATGATGAAGAAGAGGCCACCGACAATGCCTCGGAGAATGATGAGAACTCAGCTGATGAGCCGGAAGTACAGGTCGTCGAGCCTTCGGAAGTTAGGACTGAGAGTGATCCTTGGAGTGAATGATTAGCTTTTTGTTAGAACCCAGAGAGAGAATTTTCGGCATAATTGCAAAACGGGTTTGATCCATTTAGCATGGAGGGCAGAGTGAGCTTCAAATTGATTAAATATTCGATCAAAATTTTACTACATAATACATGGATTTAGCACACAAAATCAAACATAATACAGTTGTAATCCTGAAGAAAAAATATGGTGTCTCGATATTAAAAGCAATCTTCACCAGTACTTGAGCAGAGCAATGCTTGTTCAGTTCTTATGAAGCACAGTGCAAACACTTCTTTCACGCATTTTATCATACAGTTCATGATCCATTAACAACCTCCTTTTTTCTCTTGATGTAAGATTATTCACGAGTAGGCTTTGCAAAGATAGTGTAAGTATCACTGTATATAGCTACTAAACTTGCGAACACAGCTAAACCAAGTATGGAGGCAGCCAGTATCTTGTCTTTCAGACAAGTTATGCCATGAGCATCCCTGAAACAAGATCGCACATCATCATCCATACAACCTAGTAAAACTGACTACCTAGTTTAATAATAGTATATTACCTCAAAGTGATTGCAGAAGGAAAGATGAAAGCAATGCAAACTGCAGATGTTGCACCGGTGAACTGGAAAGCTACCCAAATGCTGGGGATGAAATTTGCGCCTAAGAAGATAACCGAGATAAGTCCGATCGTGATCAAGCTGAAGCGAACGTTATCAGTGGCCAAAGGAGCGGAAGACGGGAAAAGAAGGCCGTCCAAGTTGAGGCGGAGAGGGTAGAACACGACTGGAAAAACGAGCATGAGATGAAGACCATAGCTCACGCGGACAGCATCATTAAGTTGGGAGCTAAAAGGGATGCCAAGATTTGTGTCGAAGTTGGACATCACATCATCAAGAATCGAATCGCCAAACAGAAGGAACCCAAAGAAGCTTGTCATGATGTAAACAACAGAGCACAGTGCTAATGAAGTTCGGACAACTGATTTTATCTGGGTCGGATCTTCAAGCTCGTTTTCAATACTGTGCACTGCAGATTAAGTTAACACACTCTTTTAGTCTTCTTCTAATGGCTACACACAATACATTTGTTCTGTTCTTACCATTGAAATGGCAAACATATGCTGTCACAAGAACAGGAACGACGGTGAACAGAGCCCAGATTGAATTAATATCTACAACTTGTGGGAGAAATCGTGGAGATGTAGTTGTTCCTTGTACAAATTTTACGATGGCAATAGCCGCCGTTATTACAAGAAAAACCAATGCCAGAATAAATGCCAAGGCAGACGTGTGCCTTAAAGAATCTGCAGAGAAATCAAATAATTTCATATCATCAAAAAACACAAATTATTCAATCATGATAGCAAAGCAAATCTGCAGCTTACCAATGCGCTTAAAGCATGCTAATGGAGCAAACACACCAAGAGTAGCTACTACAAGAACAAAGAATCGTCCATTCCACCATTGCTGTCCAAACCAGCTCTCCAGCAGACCAGCATGATGAACACCACTCGAAGTTGATCCCGACACAACATCACCTTCACATGAATTCAATCAAGATTCATTCAAGATTAATGCATTAATTAGCAGAGACTTTCGACGCACTTACCAATGATGATCATGTACACAATCAGCACACCAATATTATTGATCACCACACAGAGCTGCAACACTTTGGTTCCCAAATCCCCAAATGCATTCCCCATAACGCCGCCGTAAGAGGCGGCGCCACCGGCTCTGCTGAACCGCAGCAATATTCTGATAGAATACTCAGTGAGGACAGCTACAAACACTATGGCTGCAATACCGAGTCCGAGGCCGAGAACTTTCATGGTGGCCGGTAACGCCATGATGCCCGCTCCGATGATGGTTGTCGACAGATTAAAAACAGCTCCGGTGAAGGAAGCTCCATTGAATTCTGACTGATTGAAGCTGCTGCTCTCTGCTTTCTTGGGCTTCAACAATGGCGTCTTTTCATCAACGATTCTGACAGAAACCTCTTTCCTGGGGGAATTCTTGGCTTTCTTGGGACTTTTGACCACCATTGTTGAAAATTATACGGAATTGAATCGCGGAATTTGAGGTGTGATAAGGCGAGGTATAAATGGATAAAGAAAAACGTAGTTGGGTGGGCATTCTTATCGAAGTAGTGATTGTGATTGTGATACAAACCAACCGGAGGAGGCGTGAATGGACAAGGAAGTAATTGTCGCTTTGTTGGCTTTTCAAGTTCGGCTCCTAAAAAAATATCTGAATACGTGGCGAATGTCAACTGTCTGCTGCATTCAATGGAGACTGCCCAATAAAGCCATGTATCGTGCCCTACTTGTACTTTCAATTAATAAATTTGTTACTTTTTATTTTCCAAAAATATCTGCAAACTTTTTATTTTGATCCGTGTGTGCATGTATTCTTAGGATGCTTATTATTTTTTATTTTTATTTTTGCATTCATGAAATAATTCACTATGATTGATACAGAGAATAATATTCAACCATTTATATATGAATGAAATCTTAATTTAAAATTTTTTATTAGTTAGTAGTAATATTTATGAACGTTATAATTTCAAAAATTACTTGTAAACTAGGATTGGGCTGTAGTGTAGTTAAGGTTCAGATATGGGCCGTGACGCCGTTCAGATATTGGGCTGGCATTTTCCATCTGTAGCCCAAAGAGAAAGGAAATACTAATATTAATCTATTTTTTGTTTTCTAAAATGATTAAATCTCAGTAACAATCGTTCTATTCTATCATCCAATATAATCAGGAATTTTCAACGAAAATATTTACTCTAATGAAAATAACCACTAAAAATTATATACATTAATTATTTCCACCGTTATGCATTAAACAAGAACAATACATTATCTCCATTGTAATTCAGCTATGTGAAACAAAACACCTGATCTTGTTCCAACATTACTTCATTTCTTCTCTTACAATCGAGTCGAGCTGAGACGAGCATCAGCTTCTGTTTCTTGAACACTATCACTACACCACACCCTCCAAACTTCGACATCAGAATGTAGAGATAAGATGGCCTCTAAAGAGTAGATCCATCTTCAATCTTTGTCGGAAAAGGAATACATTCATTATTGCCGTACTATGATCTTGCAATGGAGGAACAAAACCAAAATGCTCCCAAAAATCTACGGTTCAGCTTTCATGTGATCTGGTTGTAATAAAGAAACGCATTCAGCTCATGATTTTTGACTGAAATAAATGCTATATAGAAACTTAACTAGCTAATATATATACCACTTGCATCTGGGGTGTGATCAAGAGGACCACTTGAGTTGAAGCCATTATGAACAACATTGTGAAGTTCGTCATCCCACACACCGGGAGCCTGCATATGCTAATAAAACAATCATTTTGTTAACATTATCATTTTCTTGATAATAAGATTTTCAATGAAGAGTGGTACTCACATCTTTTACCTGAGAAGAAGGCTCACACAATCCTCCACAGATAACGGTGGAATCGAGTTCCATTGACCTTTGAAGTGCTCCGGAGGGGTTTCTCATGCCGTGGAGACCGGCCTGGTTGAGTCCAGCGTGTAGCGTGTGCAGTGGAGGAAAAGGCATTGCTGAATCCGGTGGAAAAGCCATATTTGAAGATGATAGACAAGCTCTGGATTGTACTATCTGTAGTTGAATTAGTTTTAACTTTGTATTGATTTGATTAGGTGATTAGTTATCAGATGGATGGAATACTCACATCTTTGACAAGAAATCCTTCCATATTGAAGTTCAGCTGTGGATTCACAGTTGCAAGTTTCATTGATAGGAACTGAAATAGAGTGGAAATTAACCAACTTGTATACATGAATGATCAAGAATTACTCTAGCTAATTAAGTTATAAAATTTAAGATTAATCTTAAACTTCTCAAAGCCAACAAAACTAATTTCCAATTAGAGCATGAATGATCATATACCTCAACCTGCCTCTGTAGTGATTGTACATAATTAATGATCTCATCGAGCATAACAGCTTTTCCTGTGACCTGATAAGAGCAATGCGTGAGGGATTAACAACGAAAATTAGTTGGTTAAAACGCGCATTAACGACGAAACTAACCTTGCTGCAACCAGGGACAAGATCCTGAAGTAATTTCATCCTTTCACTAACCTTCTCCCTCCTTATCTACATTATCATAATTTAACAATCATAATTCAATCCAAATCAATTTGGACATGCACAATAAATTTCTTACCCTTTCAGCTAGACTGTGGCTGTTAGTTGCTTGTCCTCTTCGTGCTCTAACATGTATATAGTCATCCTTGGGTGGATCAGATCCTTGTGAGTCCTGCTTACCTTGTTTCCCACCATGATTACTTGTTGAAGATGGGTTTTCATCTCCCTTTTTCATTGATGTGTCACCATCTCCTTCCTTATTCTCACCTCTCTAACATGCAAATGCAATTGAAATCAGTAAAAAAGACATGTAATTATAACTGTAGTAGCTGTAATGAAGACAATGCACACAACCTGTTCGACTCTTTTCCTCTTCGTCAACACATGCCTTTTACCAGTAGACTCCTCACCTGTGTTGGCCAACTCTTCTTGAACACCATGTCCACTGATCTCACCCTCATCACACTGATTAATTGACACATTCACTCCATCTGCTTCATCCAGTTCACGTTTCTTCTCGCTCTCGACCGGGCCTTGAATCGGGCCGAAGGGCTCTGGAATGCCAAGGGGGTGCACCATTGCACTGAAACTCCCTCCATTGAAGCATGAAAACCTTGCAGCTCTCTCTATGAACGATGAGTCTGATGGAAATGGAGGCAAGCTGCTGTGAGGTAGCATTCTTGAAACAGGTGGTCGGAACATGCCATCTCTAATCATTGCATTCGAAATCCAACCCATGTCAGCTCTTAGGCTACTTGAAGTGCTTGGATCATTTTGGACATTCATATTACAGTATCCTAAACTCTGTCCATTGATAGGTTGGTCCCAAATGGGAGGGGGGCAAAAAGAACCTACTGTGATAGTAGAAGGAACTGATGAGACCTCCACCATTGAAGAATCCATTGTAACAACTCCACTAGTTATATTACTTCCATTTATAAGCCATTCTGTGGACACATTTGGTGAACTAAAGTTTACAGCATTCTCACTCTCCTTCGACGGCTCAACGTTGGTATCATTTCCAGCCATAACCATCTTCTCTAGGAGAAGATAAAGGGAGGGAAAAACACACACACACAAGTAACTACACCACCTCAAAAAATTAAACCCAACAATTTATATGAATCAAGAAACCCAAGATTTGGCAAATGAATTCAACAAGTCCAAATTCAGAGAGTATGATGAGGGGGGGAGAAAGGGATGGTCAGTCAAAGTTCAATTGAATGAGTCAATGTAGCCAATGCCAGCACAAAACCACTTGGGAAATCAATAGGCAAAGGTAATCCATTGAAATTAAAGCTAAAGGAGCATTAATGAGCAGGAAAAAAACACAGTTGCAGTTCAATAAAGGGGTTCCAAGAAAGTGTTCAGAAGAGAGTCAGCACCATCATAAATACCACTACAAATTCATTCATTCATCTTATTCGAGAACCCTATTGCCAGAGAGACACAGCTCTCATTTCATCAAAAGCAAGTGCTCCGTAGAAACAGAAAGCGAGATGTGAATGGAAATATGGAAAAACAAAAGATACCACTTTCAGATTGCGGTGAACAACCCTTCAAGAAAAAGAAATTCTTGCTTTCTTGTGATCTTCAATTTGCAGTCATTATTGCTATTCAAAGTTGGAGGAGCAGTTATGCAATGGGCAGTGACACTGAGCAATCAAGAAAACATTTAAGATGGAGAGAGAAAGTGGGGATACAAGATCAGGGTCAGGGAGAGTAAATGAGTTAAGAGAGAGAGAAAAGGAGAGAGAGGAAATTGGGGATATTCGAATGAAGTGAAAAGCAAAGCTTATTAGGAAAGATTACACATTTATACTCACTTCTCACACCAAAAAAGAGAGATCTTTATGACTAACCAGCAACCACCGCCACTCTGCTTGTTAGAATTTTGTGTGTTAGAAACAAATCATTTTCAAGAAAATAAACAGCAAAGAGAGAACAACTAAATCTTGAAGAAAAAATGAAAAAAAAAAATCCTATTAATAAGATATTGATGAGATGGAATGTTAAGAGTAAGGTTTGGAGTGATGATATGTAGGTAATATTAAATAGATGTAATCAGCTTTATGTAATAACTTTGGGTTTGGTAGTTTAGTGAATGAGTGTGTATTTTAGTGATAAAGATAGTTGTGGGGGTGAGCTAGCATCTGACAATGCCAACTTACTATGCTTAATTATTTTGATGTTTTGTCCTTCAAAGCTACCCCTATGACTTAGGTGGTAATCCTTTCTAGGGTTTGTTTCGATTTAACTACTTATGTAGCTACTTTCTTGCACAAATTATGCCTACTTAGGTTTCACCTAGACTAGGAGAATTTGTCTCTAGGGGTATATTTTTTTGATAACTTGCCCACTCCACTCTGCCCATACAATTCTGGTAAATACCTCATACTAAATTAATCAACCACTATATTAATTTCTTACATAATAATGGATGTTTGTAAGAATATAAAATATTTACCTTTTAACATAACATTTTTTTAGGAGTTTTATCCCTCCAAGATCCAATCAAATAGGGACTTGAAATATGATTCAAAAGATATAAAACTATTCATTCACGATCTAAAATTATAAAATCATTACACATTAGTAGCCTTGGGAAGAATGAAAGGAACTTCTCTATTTGTTTCTGGGAGTGTATTATTTGGTTCATTTGGAAAACTCGGATCGCCAATATATTTCAAGACAAGCAATTCAAGGAGGAGAAGGTTATAGAAGAGTTGAAATTGAGACTATGGAGCTGGCTTCAAGAGGATCTTTTGAATAAAACATGTAGCATACATGATTGGTTAAATAACCCTAGGAGCTGCATTGAATATTAGCAAACGTATTTTAGATATTATGTGATTATATTAGAATCGCATACCAACTTTAATTGTACTTTTTTAAGGTGTGGGTAATCCTCTTATCTCCCTTGACTTATTCAACAAAAGATTTCTCTTTACCTATCAAAAAAAAATCGTTACACATTTTATAAGTAATTGTATAAACTTCTCATTAATTAGTATGTTATTTTAATGATAATAAATTGTAAAATATTATCTTAAAAAAAATTAATAAATGAAATTTTAACATGGTTATTATATTATTATTATTATTATTATTATTTTAATTTCATGTATTGATAGTTTGTGTGCAATATAAATGTTTTTATATTTGTATCTTATAATAAAAATCTCAATGTACCATAAATTAGATATGATTATAAAATAATTATTCATACAAAATTTTGTGAGTATGATATACAAATATTAAAATGGAGTATAATTTACTGCAATCTTAAAATTATACCAAATCATATTTCATAAGTACGGAGTATTATTTTATTTAAAGTACACTTTGGTAGGTTCGAATCACTATCAAATTTGAGTTATAGATTTTCTTCTTATTTTTATAATTATAATGATTATCATTCCAACTGTAATTAGAGTGTGACAGTTGTGTTCCTCAAACACAATAATTATTAGAGTGTTGGAACTTGTAATAACCTTAAGAATCATTGGAATCTGTCTTTTGCTTACTCCTATAAATAAATATACTCCCTCCGTCCCGGGTATTTTTACCCGTTTGTACGGGCACGGAGATTAAGACGTTTTATTTTTTTAATATATAATGTAAGAGAAAGTAGGGATAAATTAGTAATTTAAAAAGAAAAAGTGAATAAAGTTATTGGGAATGATGAATAAAGTGTAAAAAAGTAATTAAAGTTGTTGAGATTGTAAAAAGTATGTAATAAAATATTATGTATTTTTGCCAAAAATGGAATGGGTAAAAATACGTGGGACACCCCAAAATGGAAAGTGGGTAAAAATACGTGGGACGGAGGGAGTAGTATATATCATTATATACACTTCTCATTTGTACCAACAACTTGCATACGATACTGTGATGAAGTAGACCATGTATACTTCATACATACATACTACAGAAAGTATGGAGGATTGTGATCAGATGGAAGAAGTGAGTGATGGAAGCATCAGTTGGAAGGTGGATAAGGTTCGATATGGTTAAGCTAAGGTTCGACCTGATAAGCTAGGTCGAACCTTGATCGAACAGTAGACAGTTAATTATAACTGCAAGGGTTCGACTTGATAAGCTAAGGTTCGACCTGATGAGCTAGATCGAACCTTCATCGAACCACAGATGGTTGGTTATAACTGACTAAGGTTCGACTTGTTAAGGTTAGGTTCGACCTGTTAAGCTAGGTCGAACCCTGGTCGAACCGTTTCAGGCAAGTCATTCTATCCTTGGTTCGACCACGACACTCATGGTTTAACCTCATGTACTGGTCGAACCAAGGTCGAACCTGTGTTCAGTAAATCAGTTGCAATGGTTTCATCAGTTGGTTATAACTGATTAAGTATGTGCATTGTGAATGGATTACACACGTGAGACACACATCCATATAAGAAGTAAAATGACAGCTGAAATCATAATAATCAACACATCTTCTTCACATATCAGTTAGATACAAGCTTAAGGATTAGGGTTTTCAGGTGCTTGTATTCTTGTAACCATCTTCTTCATTGTTTAGTGAATTCTTCTCTCAAGACAGTGGATGTAGGCTATGCCGAACCACTATACATATTTGTGTTGATCTCTCTTTCATTCCAATTTCATTTTGTTTATCAAAGTGTGTGAGAAACGTGAGTGATTCAACAAACAAGTGAGTGCAGTTTCTTGAGTGATCATTTTCAAGTGTTTGCTCAAGTTTCATAACAAGTGGCGCCGTCTGTGGGAAGAACAAGAAGCTGCCACAATACCAGAAAAGAAGGGAAGAATCATGGTTACAACTAAGTTTGATGTGGAGAAGTTTACAGAGAAAGTTGATTTCAGTCTGTGGAGGATGAAGATGGAGGTTGTTCTGATCCAACAAGGTCTTGCTGATGCAGTTAAACCACTACCAGATCAAGCAGATCAAGCAGCTGCTGTGGATGCTGGTATATTAGCTGCAGATCAAGATCAACAGTCCAAGGCAAGAAGTGCTATCATTCTGTGCTTAGGTGATAAAGCTCTAAGGGAAGTTTCCAAGGAAGTATCTGCAAGAGATATGTGGAAGAAGCTTGCTGATCTTTACATGGTGAAGACATTGGCAAACCGTCTGTACACCAAGCAGAAACTCTACTCCTTCAAAGTATCAGAAGATAAGTCTATTCTAAGCCAACTAGATGATTTCAATAAGATCATAGATGACTTAGAAAACATTGATGTAGCACTATCAAGTGAAGATAAGGCTGTCATATTGATGTCAGCTCTTCCTAAATCTTTTGAAGGTTTGAGAGACACATTGTTGTATGGAAATGTTGAATCAATCTCCCTGGAGCAAGTGATTCTAGCAATCAAAGCAAAGGTGCTCCATAAGACTTCAGATAATGCAGTTGCAGGAGAAGGTCTTGTTGCCAACAAACAACATAAGTGGAACAAGAATGATAAGAAGTCTGGTGCTGATAAGAAGAAATATGAAAGAAGTAATCAAGGTACATCAGCAGGTGAAGAAAACAATAACTGTTTTCACTGCAACAAGACTGGTCATTATAAGAAGAACTGTCATAAGTGGAAAGCAATGGTAGCCAAGAAGATTGCTGAAAAGGGAGGAAATCAAAGAATCCATGCAAATCAGGTAACTGAAAATAGAGGTAACTGTTGGATTGTATACTAAAAGTCTAGCTTTTTGTATGAACAATATTATAATAATTAATTTGAAATGAGAATCATATGATCAAATGATTGCATCTTATAATTTATTTATATGTTCGATGCAATAGTCCACTTACTTTATATTGTAGATAATATGTTGTGCGACAACACGCGGAAGATCATATTATCGGTTTCCTTATAAAGTATAAACAGATGCTCACAACTGAGATAGACGGGGACTCTCTATTGGGATGGTTGTAGTGTGGTTTGGTATTAGCTTGTCTTGGCTATAGAATCACATTAGTGCACTTGTGTGTATTGAGCAGGACCGCTTGAGATCGTTCGACTTATACTGACTTATAGGAGAACTTGATCTCAGTTATTATGGAAGTTCGTGCTCTTAATCCCTATACAATAACCTCGACACGTAGGGCAGTATGTATTTCTTTGATTCATCAATGGGTGAGATTTACATGTAATTAAGTCAACAAACTCGATGAGTTGGGAAGTAGTGCTGTCTCTATGGTGTGCTGTTGATTGTAGAAGGAATCCGTGTCCGTCATAGGTTGATGATGTCCCCTTGAGGAGCTCATAAGGATTATCATGTAAACCCTGCAGGTGGAATTTATTCCGGCATGATAATGAGGTTGAGTGGTACTACTCTTGGATGAGATATTAATTAATTGAGTTGTCAGTAACTTAAATTAATTAATGGACATTGTATATCTTAAACATGGGGAGACTAACGGGCTCATAATAAGAAGGAGCCCAAAACGTAATTTTGGGATTGGTACGGTAGTGCAGTAATAATATTTTAGTGGAATATATTATTATTATTGGACTTAAGTATAAGCTTTGGGCTAAGTTTGGATACTTAAGCCCAATGGAGGCCCAACCCAATTTCTCCTCCTGGTCCCTGCTGTAGCCCATGTATATAAGTCACCTCAGTTTGTTCAAAACCTAACTCTGCGCCTAACATATGAGAGAGAGAGTGAACAGTAGATTGAGTAGGTCTCGTAGATCGTCGCCCACACGACATCGAGATCGGACTTGGGACATACAGCAGAAGACCGGAAGGTCGTTTGCTGCTGCAGTTCGTCATGTTCCAAAATTCATATAAAATCTTACAGTTCTTCGATTTTGATGTATTATATACTGATGGAAAGCCGTCGAAGAGAGGATCGTCTGAGCATAAAGATCACTTAATTCCGACATCAAAAGAGGAACTTATGGCTATTCTCGTGGGACTGCGCAGACTGCCAGCGAGAATTCAACCTCTACATCAACCCTTGGTGAAAGGTAATGCGTTTCATGTTTACTTGCTTCCGCTGCTTGTTAGAAATACATGGAACCCTAACGGGTCACGTTAACCAAACGATCGAGTGCCAACAATTGGTATCAGAGCTTCGGTTTCGTGGTGAAGCGTGACACGTTAGGCTAGGGTTTATGTGATTAATTTTTCGGAATTAGGATCACATGTTTAGGGTTTTGGTTTTATTGCGCAAACCATGAATATCCCTATGTGATATATACCCTGTATCATATCTATTCGTCCATGGTTGTGTGTGAGAGGATTCGACGAAAACTGTTCGTCAATTTCACATGCAAGGAAGAAAAAGAGGGCAAAAATTGAATCACGTTTTTGAGAGAAAATCCAGCGCAGTGATATTGCAGAAGCAATAACCGGAGTTTCAACGGTCGGATTGAGCTGTAATTTGGTCAGTACGTTCAGATCTTATGGATGTACATTCTGAACGGTGGAGATCGAATTTGGAGCTTTTTCTTGCTGGGATTACGCTGAAAACTGAAGCAGATATTTGGGCGATTCTGTTTTGCGCAGTCGAGGGAAAAGAGCCGTTTCTCACAAACTAACCGTGAGATCGAGCTGTAATTTGGTCAGCACGTTCAGACCTTATGGATGTACATTCTGAACGGTGGAGATCGAATTTGGAGCCTTTACTTGCTGGGATTACGCTGAAAACAGAAGCAGATATTTGGGCGATTCTGTTTTGCGCAGTCGAGGGAAAAGAGCCGTTTCTCACAAAATAACCGTTGGATCGACCTGTAATTTGGAAAGCATGTTCAGGACTTACAGTAATAGATTATGGACGGTGGAGATTGGATTCTGAGAGTTTGCAGTTTCGAACTACGAACGACAGTTGGTGTAGTTTGGTGTTGCGCGTTGGGCTGAACTTGTTTTCATGCAAGTAGGCCCTTGGACGAGCGACAGTCCGGGCGAGGGGCGCTCGTCAAGGCACTTGGAGCGCTCCCTGACACGATTGGCGGTGGGATATGGCGATGGACGTCTTGGGGCACAAGTAATCCTGCTTGTTGCGTAAGGCATCGATTCCACAGTAGGAGTGTCGGACAAGACATTAAAATTTAGAGGCGTTTTTATTCCTAATATATATAACTGTCATAATTGATTTAATTGTCTATTATTGTTATATATATATGGATGTCTGATCTCTATGATTTATTGTCTTATATAGAAGCATGCTAGATTGCGTATTATATTTGGTATATTATATGCATGTATTGCTAGAGTGTTGGATAAGACATCTAATTTTAGGAAAACTAATTCCTAATATATAACTGCCATAATAGATTGTATATTATTGTTATATATGGATGTCGAATTAATTCCTAATATATGACTGCTATAATTGATTTAATAATCTATTATTGTCATATATGGATGTCGAATTAATTCCTAATATATAACTGCTATAATTAATTGTCTATTATTGTTATATATGGATGTTGAATTAATTCCTAATATATAACTGACATAATTGATTTAATTATCTATTATTGTTGTATATGGTTGCTCGTCGATATCGATGATTTCGATAATCTAGACGATATCGACGATCGATATCGATAGTTTTGGAATGTTGATAATCTTGATGTTTTTCGAATATTTGATAATCTAGTCGATATCGATGATTTTGATAATCTGGACGACATTGACGGTCGATATCGATGGTTTCGAAAATTGGACAATCTGGAAATTTCAAAATTTTTATAGTTTGGAAGTCTTTGCTGATATTCGTGCCTGATGACGAACAATCGAATTCGCTGATATATAACTGTTAATGATTGATTTAATTATTAATTATTGTTATATATGTATGCATGACTCTCTGGGATTTACTGCCTCATGTGCCGTGATAGGAGCATGCTAGAATTGCGTATTTTATTTTATGAATATTATATGCATGTAAAAACCCTCAGTTTTAAATAACTAAGTGGGAGAGGGGATTGGTAATTAATTCCCGCGGCCTCCATTATTGGTTTGTTAGCAATGTGAATAAACTTGCGCGTCGGCATTAGAGCCTTCCTCCCCATCGGATGAGTTTATTCATGGATATTGCTGGAACAGGCTTCTTTAAAATTATGTTTGTAATGTGATGCACATGAACTTGCGCGTTGGCTTAGACCTTCCTCCCTATCGGATGAGTTCATGTGCGGATCACTGTACAGACTTATAATTGATGACTGTAGGAAGTTATCCGAGCGCGTGTGTACTTCTCCATCTGTAAGGCACATAAGCTTGGGCCGCGGACTTGGGGTCAAATAATGGTGTACACTTAGATGTAAATAATAAGTATCCTCCCCATCGGAGTCACTACTTTTATTTGCATGGCTAAAGAGGAACCGACTATTAATTATTTTGTCATGAGGTTAGGTTGACAAATGAAATTAATGGGTAAAACCTTCTCTTGTAAATGTTCAGGTTTGTAAACGTCCACACTATCGTGGCTTGCAGACTCACGGTGCTTGAGATGTCGGTGAATTTTAATTTTATATTGTTTTGAGGGAATCAATATAAAAGGATAAAATTCGAAGATTTGATCGATGTATTTATTTATGATTCTCTGTAATTTCAAATAGTTTTATTTCACTTATGGTTGACTAAAAGAAATTATATTTACTGGTCCAAAATTAGATGATTAGAAAAGAATCTTGGATTTGAATTTTACTGCTTAAGAAAATATATGTGTTCTCACTAAAGGATGTTCTCATGATGCCTATTAAAGTCTCTAGTGAAGAGATGAGAAGTTTATAGAAATATGATGGTCTCATGTAACTCTTCGGATATTTGAGTAAGTTAAAAGGCGGTACATCATGATTGAATTTGATGAATGAATTGGAAAGCTTGGAGTAGAAATTGAAGGGAAACCTAGATCAATTTAATTCTCCGTAGATTGCCTAGATGTTTTGAGTAAGTTCCACCTGAATTACAAGAGCATGTATATGGTGGGAAACTTCTAACAAAACATGTGGTAAATGAAAGCCATTTTCATCATAATATGAACAAGTTTTATATCTTATTCACTAGCTGTTTAAACATGATTATTGATGGCATCTACTGACACGAAGTGTGTAGATACTGGAATCACTAAATGTTTATTACTAAGTGAGGATAAGATTGTTATGACATGGGTGAAACTACAAGAGTAGTCGCTATTGCAGTGGGAGTTGTTTATTTATCTTACGATATGAATAAACGTTTGATTTTATGAGATTGTCTTTATGTACATTTTCATAGAAAGAATTTTATTTCGGTTTCTATGCATTTACGGATGGATACTCCATTTAATTTAAATGACATGGTCATAATAATGAAGGATGGAGCTGTAATCTGTTGAGGTATATTAGTGACAATTTGTAAACTCTTAAATCATGTTTATCCCCTGGATGCGACAAATAGTAATTAATAATGAGTCTTCTAATCTAGTAAGAGAAAGGTACCTTCGGAAATGAATTTCCCACCTTAATGGTGTGACGAATAGAAGGAATAGCACTCTTATGGTAGTGATTAGATAGATGATGAATTATTTGAAATTACTAAATTCATTTTATGGACATGCCCTAGAAACAGTAATTCGTATGAATGTTTGTCTGTTTGTGGGATATCCTAGAAAAATGAAGGATGATTTATTTAGTTCAAAAGATCGAAGAGTGATTGTTAACACAAACATTAGATTTTTTGGAAAAAGGACTATGTAATAAATCAAATACCCATGTATAAGTTGTTCTAAAGAAAGTGAGAGGAAAACACAAAGTATTAGTACCAGGTGTACAAGAGGATATACCACAAGGTAAACTGCAACGCTTGTCACGTCTGATACACAATTGCTTGTAGTGTCTTGTCGTAGTGGTTGGTTGTTCGACAACCTGTAAGATACGTGTTTTGGGAGTGTCGTGAGACTTGATCCCTAGTAAACATGGAATGGACCTACAGAAACGACGAAGCACTACAAGATAGAAATGCAGAATCTTAGTAAGATGCAATGAATGTTTAAATAGAATCAATAGATTCTAAATAAGATCTGGATGATTGTAGAACCACGGATGGTGTGAAAACCATTGGAAGTGGTCATACAAAATAAAAGAGAATCATACGGTAAGGTGAAAACCTTGGAAGTAAAGCTTGTTGGGAAAAGGTATACTCAGAAAGAAAGGGTTCGATTATGAGAAAACCTGTTCGCCAGTAGCTGTGCCTATATTGATCCGGATTCTTTTATATGTTGCTACTCATATGGAATATGAGGGATAGCAAATAGATGTCAAGACAGCTTTCCTGATTGGAAGTCTTGAGGAAAACATCTATGTGAAGCAACCAGAGTGATTCATTGCAAAGGGCTAAGAGCATTGTGATAGGAAGCTTAAAAGTGTCCATCGATGGACTAAAGCAAGCTTCAAGATCATGAAACATCCGTTTTGATGAGGAAATTCAAAGATATGGATTTATTCAATGCGCGGATGTGTCTTGTGTATTGAAAAGAGTGATGGAAATGTGGTGGTATTACTTGTACTATACATAGATATTATCTTGCTCATTGGAGACAATGAAAGAGTATTATCGGGCGTATGGGGTATGGTTAATAAAGCGGTATAAGATGAAGGACTTAAGAGGAGCAAAAATATCCTTTTGATCACGGTAATACGGATCACAAGAAAGGATGTTATGCTTATCTCAAGCTTCATGAAATGATACAATCCTTACTCGTTTTAGCATGTGACTTTATCTAAGGAAATGTGTCTTGAGAAACAAAAGGAAGATAAAGGAGATGAAAGCAGTTCCTTATGCTTCGGTAAATGAGGAAGCCTAATCTAAGGAATGCTATACATGAGTATGGATATCTGTTTTGCTAAATGCATGAACAGTGGGTATCAACGTAACCTGGAACAAGAATGATGAGCTGTGGTAAGACATATATGAAGTGCCTGAGAAGGACTGGAAATTATATGTAAGCTTACTGGACAGATTCACTGCTTCTTGTGGATTACGTAGATTCAGATTTTTTAGTCAGATTGGACGGCAGTAAATCCACCTCAAGGTTATGTGTTTAATTTTAGGAAGTTGAGTCATAATGTGGAGGAGTGTTATATAGAAATGTATTTCAGACTTCGGACTCCATATGGAAAGATGATAAATTGGAGCCTATGAGGCAACCAATGTATCTGTATGACTCTAGAAACTTCATGATGGACTTTGATGTGATTCTAAGTTTGCCCAAGGTTATCACAATTTATATTGATGATATTGGTGCAGTTGCAAACTTGAAGGAATCACAAGTCCATAAGGCAATTAAACACATGGAGCGCAAGTACCACCTGTTACGAGAAATCGTATGATGAGGGGAAGGTTGTTGTTGCCTAGATTGCATCGGATGATGACCTAGTAAATCCATTTACAAGGACATTCAGGCGAGAGCTTTTAATGGTCGTGTAGTGGGAGTGGGAATCAGATGTATGGCAGAAGACATGACATCATAGTCTTTTAGTATAAGTGGGAGATTGTTGGATTGTATACTAAAAGTCTAGCTTTTTGTATGAACAATATTATAATAATTAATTTGAAATGAGAATCATATGATCAAATGATTGCATCTTATAATTTATTTATATGTTCGATGCAATAGTCCACTTACTTTATATTGTAGATAATATGTTGTGCGACAACACGCGGAAGATCATATTATCGGTTTCCTTATAAAGTATAAACAGATGCTCACAACTGAGATAGACGGGGACTCTCTATTGGGATGGTTGTAGTGTGGTTTGGTATTAGCTTGTCTTGGCTATAGAATCACATTAGTGCACTTGTGTGTATTGAGCAGGACCGCTTGAGATCGTTCGACTTATACTGACTTATAGGAGAACTTGATCTCAGTTATTATGGAAGTTCGTGCTCTTAATCCCTATACAATAACCTCGACACGTAGGGCAGTATGTATTTCTTTGATTCATCAATGGGTGAGATTTACATGTAATTAAGTCAACAAACTCGATGAGTTGGGAAGTAGTGCTGTCTCTATGGTGTGCTGTTGATTGTAGAAGGAATCCGTGTCCGTCATAGGTTGATGATGTCCCCTTGAGGAGCTCATAAGGATTATCATGTAAACCCTGCAGGTGGAATTTATTCCGGCATGATAATGAGGTTGAGTGGTACTACTCTTGGATGAGATATTAATTAATTGAGTTGTCAGTAACTTAAATTAATTAATGGACATTGTATATCTTAAACATGGGGAGACTAACGGGCTCATAATAAGAAGGAGCCCAAAACGTAATTTTGGGATTGGTACGGTAGTGCAGTAATAATATTTTAGTGGAATATATTATTATTATTGGACTTAAGTATAAGCTTTGGGCTAAGTTTGGATACTTAAGCCCAATGGAGGCCCAACCCAATTTCTCCTCCTGGTCCCTGCTGTAGCCCATGTATATAAGTCACCTCAGTTTGTTCAAAACCTAACTCTGCGCCTAACATATGAGAGAGAGAGTGAACAGTAGATTGAGTAGGTCTCGTAGATCGTCGCCCACACGACATCGAGATCGGACTTGGGACATACAGCAGAAGACCGGAAGGTCGTTTGCTGCTGCAGTTCGTCATGTTCCAAAATTCATATAAAATCGTACAGTTCTTCGATTTTGATGTATTATATACTGATGGAAAGCCGTCGAAGAGAGGATCGTCTGAGCATAAAGATCACTTAATTCCGACATCAAAAGAGGAACTTATGGCTATTCTCGTGGGACTGCGCAGACTGCCAGCGAGAATTCAACCTCTACATCAACCCTTGGTGAAAGGTAATGCGTTTCATGTTTACTTGCTTCCGCTGCTTGTTAGAAATACATGGAACCCTAACGGGTCACGTTAACCAAACGATCGAGTGCCAACAGTAACAAGGACCAAGATTATGTTGAAGCTTTGGTTGTTGTTTCTGGTCAAGTGTCAGACCAGTGGGTGTTAGATTCAGGCAGCACTTTTCATATGACATCAGTCAAGGAATGGTTTACTGATTTGAAACCATATCTTGAAAGATCAGTCTTGTTAGGCAATGATCAAGCCATCAAGATTGAGGGTATTGGTTCTGTCAAATTCAGAATATTTGATGGATCCATTAAGTTGCTCACAAATGTGAGGTATGTACCAGGATTGAGAAGGAATCTGATATCATTAGGTATGTTAGATTCCTTGGGTTGTGAGTACCATGTGAAGAAAGGTGTACTCACCATCATAAAGGATAAGTCAGTGGTAATGAAATGGGTTAAGAGCTCTGATCTTTATTTTCTTGAAGGATCAGTTGTCACTGGACAGTTGAACACTTCTCAAGAGCAAGAAGATGTTCAGTTGTGGCATGGAAGATTAGCTCATGTAAGTGAGAGAGGGTTACAAGAGCTAGCAAGACAGAAGCTACTAGAGATAAGTTCAACCTGTAAGATGGATCAGTGTGAAGACTGTATTCTAAGTAAGTCAAAGAGATTGAAGTTTGGTTCTGGAGAACATACTTCATCAGAGAAGCTTCAGTATGTTCATACAGATCTATGGGGACCATCAAAGAATCCAACTATTGGAGGTGGAAGATATTTTATATCTTTCATAGATGACTACTCTATGAAGTTATGGGTGAAGATCCTTAAAACAAAGGATCAAGCATTCACTGCATTTAAGGAATGGCTTGCTGAGGTGGAGAATCAGACAGGAAAGAAGTTGAAATGCTTGAGGTCAGATAATGGGCTTGAGTTTGTTTCAGAAGAGTTCAATGTTTTCTGTAGAGAAAAGGGAATCAAGAGGCACAAGACTACACCTGGAACTCCACAACAAAATGGTGTTGCAGAAAGAATGAATCAGACATTGTTAGAAAGAGTAAGATGTATGCTGAGTAGTGGAGGATTCACTAAAGGGTTCTGGGGTGAACTTGTGACTACAGTAGCCTATCTGATCAACCTATGTCCATCAGCAGCTTTGAAATTCAAACCACCTGAAGAAATGTGGTCTGGAAAGACACCTAGTTACACTCATCTGAGAGTAATAGGGTGTCAGGCTTACTCTCATGTGAAGCAAGATAAGTTGGAACATAGAGCAGTAAAGTGTGTGATGGTTGGATACTCACAAGAAGCAAAAGGGTACAAGTTGTGGTGTTATGAAGCTAACAAGTTTATTGTTAGCAGAGATGTCACATTTAGTGAAAGGAAGATGTCATTGGTTGAAAGGAATTATGTAGTATCAATTACTACAGATCTTGATGAGCCTCAGGTGGAGCAAGCAAGAAAGGAAGCTCAGCAGTCAAATCAAGATGATAACAGTGCTGATCAGAATAAGGAAGATAGCTCTCCTAGCTCATCCAGTTCAAGGTATGATCTTTGTTCTTATCAACTTGTAAGGGATAGGCTAAGGAGACAGATTAAAACTCCAGTGAGGTACATGGAAGCTGATATAGTATCATATGCATTATATGTTGCATCTGATATAGAGAATTATGAGCCAAGAACATATGATGAAGCTATATCAGGGAATGACAATGACAAGTGGATAGTTGCTATGGAAGAAGAGCTACTGTCACTACATAAGAATAAAACTTGGCAGATTGTTGACAGACCAAAGAACAAGAAGTTAGTAAGCTGTAAATGGATCTATAAGAAGAAGCCTGTTACAAGCAAAGAAGGAGGAGTTAGATACAAGGCAAGACTTGTAGCAAGAGGTTTCTCACAAAAGGAGGGTGTTGATTACAATGAAATATTCTCACCAGTTGTCAAACACTGTTCCATCAGAATCTTACTGGCATTAGTAACTCAATTTGATCTTGAGTTACATCAGATGGATGTGATTACAGCATTCTTGCATGGAAATCTTGAAGAGGATATTTACATGAAGATTCCTGATGGTGTAAGTATTGAAGGAGCTGAGAATAAGGCCTGTTTACTGCTGAAATCTTTGTATGGTCTAAAACAAGTCCAAGACAGTGGTATCTGAAGTTTGATGATTACATCACATCAAATGGATTCAGCATGAGCCTACATGACAGTTGTGTTTATGTTAGGAACAAAGGTGGATGTTATACATACTTACTTTTGTATGTAGATGATATTCTCATAGCTTGCAAGGATCAAGCTGGTATAAGTGAAGTAAAGGAGATACTTAAGCAGGAATTTGATATGAAGGATCTTGGAGAAGCAAAGGTGATCCTTGGTATGCAGATTGAGAGAAATAGATCAGTTGGTGAGCTGAAGTTGTTCCAAGAGTCATACTTAGACAAAGTATTAAAGAGATACAATATGAATCTCAGTAAGACAGTAACTACACCAGTTAAACAAGGTGTGAGTCTGTCCCTACTCCAAGCTCCTCAGACAGATCAAGAAAGGTTTGAGATGAGTAATGTTTCTTATGCCAGTGTTGTTGGTAGTTTGATGTATGCAATGATATGTTGCAGGCCAAATTTAGCTTATGTGATGAGTATGATTAGCAGGTTTATGAGTAATCCAGGCTTACTACATTGGAGTTCAGTAAAATGGGCTCTCAGGTATGTTAAAGGAACCATCACAGCAGGTTTGAAGTTTCAGAAAATGATTACATGGGATAAGGCAGTAGTAGGATATGTTGATGTTGATTATGCAGCAAATCTTGATACTAGGAAGTCTCTTACTGGTTATGAATTCAACTTGTTTGGTACTGCAGTAAGTTGGAGAGCAACTCATCAACACATAGTGGCATTATCAACCACAGAGGCAGAGTTTGTTGCACTTACAGAAGCAGTAAAAGAAGGAGTGTGGTTGACAGGTATGTTGAGTGAGTTTGGTATTGAACAAGAGTCAGTTGAGATACATTGTGATAATCAGAGTGCAGTGCATCTCTCCAAGCATCAAGGATACCATGAAAGAACCAAACACATTGATGTGAGGTTGTATTTCATAAGAGACATGATAGACAAAGGGATTGTGAGTGTCAAGAAGATCAAGACAGATGACAATCCTGCAGACATGTTTACAAAAGTCTTACTAGCTCAGAAGTATGAGCTGTGTAAGCATTTGGTTCAGTTGAATTAAATGAAGGAGGAAAGGTTGCTGCTCCTTATAAAAGCAGCAAGGTGGAGAAGATGAAGCTAACATGAAGATGCAAGGTCTAAGGTGGAGAATTGTGATGAAGTAGACCATGCATACTTCATACATACATACTACAGAAAGCATGGAGGGTTGTGATCAGATGGAGGAAGTGAGTGTTGGAAGCATCAGTTGGAAGATGGATAAGGTTCGACATGGTTAAGCTAAGGTTCGACCTGATAAGCTAGGTCGAACCTTGATCGAACAGTAGACAGTTAATTGTAACTGCAAGGGTTCGACTTGATAAGCTAAGGTTCGACCTGATGAGCTAGGTCGAACCTTGATCGAACCACAGACGGTTGGTTATAACTGACTAAGGTTCGACTTGTTAAGGTTAGGTTCGACCTGTTAAGCTAGGTCGAACCCTGGTCGAACCGTTTCAGGCAAGTCATTCTATCCTTGGTTCGACCACGACACTCATGGTTTAACCTCATGTACTGGTCGAACCAAGGTCGAACCTGTGTTCAGTAAATCAGTTGCAATGGTTTCATCAGTTGGTTATAACTGATTAAGTATGTGCATTGTGAATGGATTACACACGTGAGACACACATCCATATAAGAAGTAGAATGACAGCTGAAATCATAATAATCAACACATCTTCTTCACATATCAGTTAGATACAAGCTTAAGGATTAGGGTTTTCAGGTGCTTGTATTCTTGTAACCATCTTCTTCATTGTTTAGTGAATTCTTCTCTCAAAACAGTGGATGTAGGCTATGCCGAACCACTATACATCTTTGTGTTGATCTCTCTTTCATTCCAATTTCATTTTGTTTATCAAAGTGTGTGAGAAACGTGAGTGATTCAACAAACAAGTGAGTGCAGTTTCTTGAGTGATCATTTTCAAGTGTTTGCTCAAGTTTCATAACAGATACCATCCCAATATTCTATTTCCAAATTCTAATTTAATCAAATCAGTATATGTTCTCCTTATTCCATGAAGTTTTAGTAGCATAACATTTGATTGAACGAATAGCAAACTGATCATTATCAAATAAATAAATTAAATAGTTATTACTATTGTTTATTTAATTTATTAATCCCAAAATAAAATTCTGACCCACTCACACACGCATATTACATACTATGTTTATATAAACATCCAAGTTTTTCATTTTGTCAACATATTAAGATTGTGTAAGACGAAACGAAGATTAAATCTATCGTGTCATATGAAATTGAATCTATTTTTCTCTACATAATAAATTATACTCCATACAATAGGGGGATGGCTCATCGGGTCGATAAATTTAAAGGTCAAAAACTTTTCAACTAAGCTGTTATTTGTAAAATAATAATTCTATTCTTATTTTTTACCTAAAAAATAACTCATTACATATATATAGTCAAAACAAACATATATTATCTTTATTCATTTGATTTTCAAAATTCAAAATTTCAAACCAAAAACAAAAAACGAAATTAAACATAACATTAAAAACCAATTTTGCAATTAAACCATAATAATGACAGGAACACAATATCATCGTTCAAGAAAATCAATAGATCAACGTGATATATATATATATATATATATATATATATATATATATATATATATATATATATATATATATATATATATATATATATTATACTTGCACAATTCTATGTACATGCTTTGGAAATTATAGTAAAGTGAAGTTGATCTTAAACTTTAATCAATTACGTGAAGCACGTTTGGATCGAAGTTGGAAATGGAATCATGGGAAATCCAGATTTGTACTACGTTCAAAGGTTTTGAAATATGTTACTCATTGTAAACTATTTTTGGTCAAACCAACTAATTATTAAGATTCTTATTTATTTTATTTAATCCGAATTCTCCTCTCAAAAATTTTAATTAATTATAATAAACCCATGTACTAATACTTCACTTATACTCTTAATTTCAAACATCTAATGTGTATCTAAATGTGAAACGTGTTACCAAATTAAATTCAACAAATTATTATTGACCTTGTGAACTGGATATGTGTACTTTTAAATATTGTAAGAGATTCTTATATTTCTTTAAGTTTGGAAATAATCATAGCTCCTTATATAATTTATATAGTACTATTTTTTAATTTCATTTGTTGGTCGAACCAAATTATAATTTTTTTTAAAATTATTTTCTAAGAAAAGAAAATTTATGGAAACGTACGATTCAATGTTTCTAAGCTGCATATATACTCAATATTCAACAGCAAAAGTCTGCGTACTAATATTCCATGACCTGAATGTGAAAGTCATTATTAATTAGGGTCACCTACACAAAAAAAAAAATGCATAATTGCTTTAAACTGTAGACTCAAAGCACTATTACACCTAACTACACAATTATGACTGTAATACCATAAATATCCCTATATGTTTGCACAAATTGATTTTGCACAATTTGATTCCGCACAATTTCATTTTGCACAATTGTCCTGCAAAATTTTATTTTTGCACATTTTAAATTCCGACAGCA